>NW_017547427.1:2681301-2726243 GCF_001854935.1 Bemisia tabaci
TTTTTTTTTTTTTTTTTTTTTTTTTTTTTTTTTTTTTTTTTTTTTTTTTTTTTTTTTTTTTTTTTTGTTAGTGGGTATATAGTAGGCCGCTTACACATGCAGGGCGCTCACTGAAAGTAAAGTTTGGTCAATGGTCATGCGCAGTTATCGATTACAGGCTGTCAGTGATTCTTGAAATCATGATTTAAACGTATGTAAAATAATCGATTCTTAGCGAGGCAACAGGCTGATCGATTAAATTAATAAACAAAGTGAGAGGGAAAATGCTATATACATATATCGCAGATGCGTTTCTTTCTTCCGTTTTTTCAAAACGCCTTCAAATAATGATGATACTCCGCTACACACCGGAGCTCAAATAGTCGTATCACAACAACTTGCTTGTGCAAGTAATTGTGCGTTGCACTCTTTAAAGCACTTATTCTTTTATGTAGAAGCACTTTGATTTCAATGAAGAATAGACAGGATCTACGAGAAATTTCTAAAGCCAGAGTAAACTTACCAGTAACCAAAATCTCTTGTAACGCAGCAAGGATGATCTTATGTAATTTTCCATTTTTATAAAGATTTTATTCAAAAGAGATTTTTATAGAATACTCATAAATGTGCACAATTTATGGAGTGCGCATATTGGATTGAGTCGACCCGCTAGGAGCTAAAGTTTTTGGTAGACGAAGGTCTGCAGGCTGATAATTGAACTTGATAGACAAAGCTATAGACAAAGGAGACGAAGAAAAAATGAAGCTATCCAAATGGTTGAAACTGATGGTTGTTGTAGACTGAGGGGAAAAACTATGGACTAATTATGACGTCTGTCGTGAGTCACCATTAGTTGGTCTATTACTTACTTCCTTTGTCCATTTCAACCTGCCACCTCCACTAACAGAATCGCACCATTTTTCCTGTGAACAGTTTGTCTATAGCTGTGTCTATCAGTTTTAAGACATTTTGCCAATTTACAAGAATCGTCACCGATCAAACGAACGGAAAAGTTTGATGTCATGTAATCAAGCAAAGTAAGATATTATTTTCCTTAAATAAAATTGTCCGTCCATCCAATGAAACTTCTCGGTCTCTCTATGATTCCTTTCCCAACATATTGATAGTTAAAGTGCGAAACCACATATCTCCATTGCGGTACTTTAAAATTTCCGTTCTTATTTTATTTTTGCAAAGAGAAATAAGCCAACTTTACAAATTGAAATTCACAAAGAATAGTCTGCTAATGAAGATGATAAATCATAGGAATTTTCAAGAAATTACATTGCCAAGTTTTCCAATGAAATAATTAAGTATGACTAGAAATGCAAAAGAAGATACGAGGTCTCATACTTTAGCCATTAATTTATCCTTTCAAAATTAGAGTGACAAACAATGACGTGAGTAGGTACCTATTTGTGTTAAAGTTCCATTTTGATGAACGCGGTTTATGCTGTTTGAAAGTATCATCTACAGAGTCTGAGAAGGACAGAGAACTTGGAACTGCAATCTCGGCTCAAAGCTCCTTCGTTTCCGCATGATACTTTGCTTTTGCCCCGGTTTGTGTAATTACCTATCTGATGCGGCTCTAACCGAGGAAACAGAAATAAAAAGCGCGCTTAATGCACAGTGGTCTTGAAGCAAAAAGAAAAAATGCCACAAAAATGTACCCAAAAACAGTTTGCAGAGGGTCAGTCTATAGTTCGTGTGGACTTAAAATCGTGTAAAATCAGAAATCTTGGCTGATATTAATTTCGAGAAATCGCGATTTGGAATTTTGATAGTGAATGCAAATTTTCTACTGATTTTGATCAGCTTTTCTATTTTTCCGTCCTTGGAATCTGTGTTGATCGGTTCACGTTTTTAATCTTTGTTCGATTCATGTCGATCGAATACGTACCCTCTCGTTTCATGCAGACTTTCTATCGTACTCTTTTTTTAACTGAACAATTCGCCTTATGCTGCGTCTGCAGCAATTGTTGTTGCAAATACGTTGTGCGTGCTGATTTTAGCTCATAACATACTTGACTTTCTGAAGGCGTTTTAAGTGCGAAAGTAATTCGCCTTGAGTTGCGTCTGCAGCAATTGTTGTTACGAGTACGTTGTGCGTGCTGATTACATACTCGACTCTCTGAAGGCGTTTTATGTGCACAAATAGCGCAATCTGTCTGAGAACGAACGAAGTATGGATTAATGGAATCGCTCAATCTCGCTTCTGTTGTCCACAGGGTGCTCTATTTTTTCACATTAAACGCCTTCAAAGAGTCAAGTATGTAAAAAAAGAGTATAATAGAAAGTCTGCATACAACGAGAGGGTATGTATTCGATCGACATGAATCGAACGAAGAATAAAAACGTGAACCGATCACCACCGGTTCAATGTACAAATAAATAAAAAAGCTGATCAAAATCCGTAAAAAACCTGCATTTACGATGAAAATTTCAATTTGCGGTATCTCGGAATTAGGATCAGCCAAGATTTTGATGTTTTGCAACATTAAGTCCACACGTACCATAGACTCACCCCCCTGCTAACCGTTCGAGGGTACATTTTTGCCGCGTTTTTTTTTTTTTTTTTTTGCTTCAAGACCAGTGTGAATATGCGCGCCACAAAAGTCGTTTCTGCGCAGTCTCATCACAGTGGATACATTTTATTTATTTTCCTCATTGTCATCATTCTGTCGTGCTGAGGAAATACCCCTTATGAACCTCCAAGTGTTGCCAATTTTTTTCTTTTATGAGACATGAATATCCTAGTAAAATTAAGAATATTTTTCCTCCATTTGTTCAATAAATTTTGCTCGCAATTTCACCTAAAGTTCCAAAAATTTCAAGGAAAAATATTCACAACCAACCGTAAAAATAAACTTTTTATAAAAGAAATTTGACAACTCTCGAATGTTCATAACGCGTTTTTACTCAGCACGGCAGTATTGATGGCCCTTGGGGTAAAGTTTCGTCTTGATCTATTTTTACACCGGCTGTATTTGGTAAAATCGTCCATATATAGAAGAGATTATGATATCATTGCGTTGATTTAAACGGGTAAAATAAACATGGTCCATTAAATACCTTGCATGAATTTTGGCAGCTGTGTCAACAACGTGTAAAAGCCCCAGTTTTCACAGAAATGGGCACAAACAATCGCCCACACGGGCATAGAGGTGAATAGGGATTTCCACGGTATTGATACCTAAAATCCAACGGTCTGATCACTCTATGCTTTAAATGACCATCAAGCATTGTCAGTCTTGGGTGTGAGTAACAATAGAACGCTCTGAGCTTTACAGATATCTAGAGAGTCAAGTCTGCCAAAAGTGGGACAGAGTTAGAAAAGCTAATTGTTTCGTGCTTTTTGCCTGAAGCGTCGAAGCAATATCAAGTAAAGCAGTCCATTCTGGAGGGAAAAAACACACAGGCGGACCCAGACACCTCAAACGGAGGGGGGGCGTAGGGGGGTTCGAGGGCCTCCCCCAGAAAATTGTTAAATTTTTGAAAAATCTGCTATGCATTTTGAGTCAATTTCGTCTCGAATAATTGCAAAATGCAAGCGCTTTTATACTTGTTCCCTCCGTTCCTTCCTTTTTTCTTACTTTCCTCTCTCTTCCTCCTTTTTATAGGGGGGTGGGGGGTGCGGCACGGCTCCCTCCCCCCGGATCCGCCTGTGAAAAAAAATATATTAAATAATTAATACCTAAACCAGTGCCTTGGTATGAATATTTAAATGGGCTCGGGTTGAGACTGAGGCAGTCCCTGGACTTTCTGGACTAGAATCAGGAAATAACTTAATCAGCCAAAGCACATAATAAAATGAAAACTTAATCTAAAGAAAGGGTGCGCAACAAAACAAGAGGTAAATAAGAAAAAAATCTCGAGACGCCCCAAAATAAATGCGACACTTTCATTTTCAACCGGACCAAAAAATGAATCGTCGATTCGCTGTTATTGCGAGACCGAGACTCTTTTTGTTCTTTTATTTGTCTTTTGTTGTGTTGTGCAGCTTTCCCCGAGTTAAATTGTTAATTTTTCAAGGACTAGCTTATTTGGAACAGTATTTCAGGGGGAAAATGATCGAGAAGCCAACAAATATTTTGTGAAACTAAAAAACCAATTCTTTGGACCACCGGTCCAACTCCTAATTGGACTGCATTCTGCAATAAGGAACGACAAGTTCAGACTCATTTTAGAAACAACGTATGTACCATTAAGTTCCCTATGCATTTAAGTGTTTTTACGGATGAGCCATAAATATTAGTTCCCTATTGCAAAATGTAGTCCAATTCGACTGCATTTTGCAATTAGAAACTACAATTTTTGGCTCATCCGTAATATTTTTTATGTGCATAGGTAACTGACTGATTCATACGTTTTTCCTTAAATGAGGTATAATTTTTAGTCCCTATGAAAAATAAATATAATTGTAAAATTCCCATGTTGTCTATAATTTTTTGTTACCTTTTCATCTGAAATGTTGCCTAGAGTGTCTTGAATATACCTCAGCTCCTCATTTGATATGTAAGGATCGTCTTTCGGTCGGTCTTTGACAACCGCGAACCAAATTAGAACCCAGAGCAAGGCAACTACGGCTGTAAAACGTAGTGAAATTTGAAATTGAGAAAATGAGAAAGTATATCGACAAAGTGTTTTTAATCTATAAGATTCAGAACAAACATTATTTGCAAGACGTCCGTTGTGTTCATTCTATTTTATTTTTAGCTTCAGAATAGCTATGACTATGGATAATGATTTGACTAAAATTGGGAATTTCCCAAAATTATCCACCAAATTGTTTAAAAGTTGAGATAGATATTGATCGTAGCCAGCAGTGGCGTGGCGTCCTTTTCGATATATCAATTGATCTGCCATTTAAACTCATGAAAAAGGATTGATGAATAGAGTGTTCGCAGCGAACACCTTATTAGTCAATTGTTTACTAAAGCTTCATATCGGCGGGGAAAATATCGATAATCGATTATTCACGCCTCGCCTCTAGTACCCAGAATGCATTTCGCAAAAGCTGAAAATCCACCTTACATGAAGAAGATAACAGCATGATACTAGCAACACCTGACGACCAGTGGTGAGGCGTGAATAACCGATTATCGATTTTTCCCTATTTGAAGCTATGGTAAAGAATCGATTAATAAGGTGTTCCTTACGAGAATCCTGTTTATCGATCCTTTCTCATAGATTTATATGGCAGATCAATCGATTTATCGCAAAGCTTGCCACGCCAATGAAAATTTACCTTCTCATGGCTTACCTTAAAGGCCCCCTTAAAGGCGCACACTCTGTTTATCCATCCTTTTCCATAGGTTTATAGGGCAAATCGCCATGTAGGGTATAAGCTAAATGGTCATATATCGCAAAGCACGCCTCGCCTCTGCTTATGACGCTAGCCAGGTTTTGAACTTCGGATATCGATAGGTAAAGTGCGAAATCACGTATCTACATTGCGCTGTTTCAAGATTTACGCTCCTATTTCACTTTTTTGAAAAGAAAAAAAAACAGCCGACCATATATCTTAAAATTTTTACAGAATATTCTGCTAGCAGAGGTGAAAGATGAAGGCAGTTTTTCAGAAATTAAGTTGACTATTTTCCCAATGAAAAAATAAAGTATGACAGAGAGTCTGCAATGTCGCGAATGGAGATACGTGGTTTTGCACTTCAGGCATCATTCATTCATATATCATTGGTTATCGTTGGTATTGGTATATCATTTATTCATTCTATTCATTTACCTTTGGGCTAAAATGGGACAATATCATAATGGGAGCTAAAATGCCCAATCTGACATGCTGGGTAGAACGCCGTATGAGTCATCAGACGTTGCCAAATATCCTTCGAAAACAGCGAATTTTGAGGAGAATTTATGAATGTTTCTCTTCCAATTTTTCAGAGGATTTCGTTCGAAATTTGATTTGATTGAAAAATTTTAAAATTTCAAAGAAAAATCTTTATAACTTTCTCCAAAAATTAATATTTTTCGAGAGGAAATTTGGCAACATCCGAATGTTTATGCGGCGTTTTTACCTTGCATGCCAATATTTCTCCATGATTTTGGTTTATTTTTTGAGAAAATGGTCGGATACTTTGCTTATTATGTGACCTAGGACGTGTGGCATCCCTTCAAAAATATCACCTGGGACATAGAAATTGGATGCCCATCCGAATTGATCGGCTAAAAGACCGCAAGCAGGATACGCAATGACCGTTCCAACGTAGCTCCCGGAAAACGCGATGGATGCCATATGGGTTCTCTCCATTGGTGGTGCCCATTGTGACCAGACTGCGTGCATACTTGGGTACGTCACCCCCTTTGAAGCAAGAAAAAAAGGGTACGTCAATGAGCATGGTCGAATTTTCATAAATGTATTCAAATTTTGAGGAAGAAATAAGTCGATTAATGGCTGAGAGATCATAAAAGTTCGGTCTTTCATGTTTTTGGAGTCGTTCATTTCGAATTTGATGTCAAGTTTCCAACATTTTAATACCCTGACCGATTAAATGTGGGTTTTCTCAAATTATTGAGGAAATCAAAACATCAGACAACTTCATAGGTGGATGAAAATTGTTAAAAGCATCAGTACTTAAATTTGGTGCCTGTATTGTGCTCCCGAATCTTGAATCTCGAATCAAAATTGGACTTAATTCCGCCTTTCCCAAGTCTCTGGACAATAGTGCGACACAGCGGCGCGGCGCGGCGGGCGGTCAGCGCGTATTGCGCATTGGCTCCTGCAAACCTAAATGGATACTTCAAGCATTACGCAATGCTTGAAGTATCCCTTTAGGTTTGTAGGCGCTTGAGCGCGTCTCGCGCTGGCAGCACGCGCGGCTGCTAGTATGATGCCGGGACGCCATATGGTGAGCAATTACTCCAACAAGGGAACTGTTAAAATTACATGAAAGGGAAATCTTTCTGAGTATTTTTCAAAGAGAAATTTAGTTACAGTTTTTTCTCCAAACATTTAAGTTCAAGAGAAGTGCGAAAAGTCTTGTAAGAGTTTTTAAACTGTGTTTTTATTCGAATTTTGCCTCTTGTGTATTTTACCTAAGATGATTTTCTCTGAGGTAAACTTTTTTAATTTTTTTCAAAGAAAAATTATCTCAAAACTCACATGTTTTTTCTTTTTAAGTTTTTTTATTATTATTATTTTTTCATCAGTCGTTACTACTAGGTCATGAGTGCTAAATGAAATTTTCAATTAAGGAAGCTACGGTGTATTGATGTTTTAATTTGAAATGTGTTGTGAAATTTATTATTTTATTATCTTAATTTACTACCTATTGCCTATGGCACTATTACTGTAGCAAGTGAAACCAAAAATGGTTTTACAAAAACTGAAAATATGTTAAAAATTCGCAAAGACAAATATCAGAGCCTAACACAGAGCGTAGCGGCATACTGCCGGCACAAAACGCGCACCGACGCCTACAAACATAGAGGAATACTTCAAGCATTGCACAGTGGGTGAAGTATCCATTTAGGTTTGTAGGCGTTCC
Organism: Bemisia tabaci; assembly: GCF_001854935.1. NCBI lineage: Eukaryota > Metazoa > Arthropoda > Insecta > Hemiptera > Aleyrodidae > Bemisia > Bemisia tabaci. The sequence goes on from NW_017547427.1 coordinate 2,688,786, forward strand.
TATTTTTCTAATGAAATAATTTCATGATAATTTTTCAAGAAAAAAATTCAATGAATAATTTAAGGTGTGAAAATTGTATGATTTATCAACGTAATCAGAGTTATTTTCCCGGGAAAACTAAAGGAAACAAGTATTTATCTTCAAAGGGAAGATGGAGTACCTCGAAAAATCCTTCGATAATCCTCAAGGCAATGAGGAAATTGACACTGAGCCTAGTAAAAGGTGGTGTGATGAGGGTGAGAAGGGCTGTGATAGCCACTCCGACTCCGTAAACACGCGCGCCTCCAATTCGAGCGGCTAGCCATCCGCCGAACAACTGAGTGCAGAAGTAACCGTAGAAAAATGAACTCAGAATCATTCCTTGCAGCTTCGAATCCCAGTCAAATTCTCGCATCTACAAAAAAAAAATAATTAAAATTATCACATACTGCCACTAAAAATGGTCCTCTTCGATTGAACGGCCTAGAAATTTAAGGCAAAATGTACGAAAATTGCCCTTGCGATGTCTTTTTGTTGGAGAAATTCCAAAAGTAATTTTGGCATTTTCAGGGTCTAAGTATGCAATCCTCAAAAAATAACTGAAAATTCGATAAGGAACTTCGGATATCCAGAAATGAACAAATTATTAACTTTATCTAATTTATACGTATGAATGCTCTGAGCAAAATCAAAGAGACTTGCCTCCATTGTAAGCCCTGTGATTCATGTACATTCTTATCGTTTCTTAGGGCCCAAGACTCAGTAAAGATAATTTTTTCTCATTTAAAATCGTCTATAATTATAATTTGAATACATGAGCAAGTGGCCTATTTCTTTTGAGTCGTGGTTGACTAACTCAAGAGACCTGTCGAATGGCTGCCACAAAATGTCACACTCTTCGTACTTAGTCTGACATTTTAGTGAGAGACGTTATTTTAAGTTGATGGTATTACAAGATGACATGTACTTTAAAGCGGCCATTGCCATGTTTTTCTGAGGTTTGAAAGCAAGATTGAGGTTGAAGCTACTCAATAGCAAGAAAAAATGGGATTTTTATTTTTATTTCACAGTTTCAAGTTTTGATAAAAGACAATTATAATTCATGATTTTGAGTAAATAAATGGTGAAGTAGACTCAATATGCAGCCTTTCAAATGTTAACATCGTGACCTCCATTACCATCCATGGTAAAATGTAATATGAATTGTTGCAATATTAATTCGTGAAAATATTCCTCAGGATTAATGAACGATAATTACCACGAACCGTTGTAGAGTGGTTCCATTCTGTGACTCTACTTTCGAAGTGTGTTGTGACGTCATGGCCACAATAGCGACGCTCAGATTCACTCGTAGGGCGTAGATGTTAAAGAATCCGAGAAAAGCTAAAAATGCAACCAGATAGCGTCTCCGTTTCCAAAATTTCCATCTAGGACTTGAACACAATATGACAGAATCGTATCAAATTATCTGGTTTTCAAAACGGTAAATTGGAGAGAAATTTTTTCTCTCCTCAGCAACTAGTTTGCGCTTAAGAGAGGAATGTATTCATTTCTAAGCACGTTTGCGCTTAAGAGAGGAATGTATTCATTTCTAAGCACTAACTTGTTGCTCCGGAGAGAAAATATTTATCTCCATTGCATATTCCATATTTCTCTCCATTTCTCTGCATTTAAACTTTGTTTATGTTTTAGTTTATGCTGGAAAGTTTCTCGAGAATCCACCATGAAATGAACATATAACACAAATCTCCATTGGTATTAATATTATTTAAAGAACTAAAATGTATTTCAACATGTATTACACGGTTGTTTTCAATTCGCCTTCAGTTGCGTCTGCAGCAATTTTTGTTACGAATATGTTGTGCGTGCTGATTTCAGTGCATTACATACTTGACTCTCTGCAGGCGTTTAAATTGCGAAAGTAGCGCACCCTGTTGGAAAATAACAAAAGTAAGATTGAATGATTTGCTCAATTTCTACTTCGTTCGTTCTCAGACAGATCGCGCTACTTACGCACATGAAACGCCTTCAGAGAGTCGAGTATGTAATAAACTGAAATCAGCACGCACAACATATTCGTAACAACAATTGCTGCAGACGCATCAGAAGGCGAATCGATTAGTTAAAATAGAAGAGTATGATAGGTAGTCTGCATGTGACGAGAGGGTATGTACTTAATCGACATGAATCGAACGAAAAATAAAACCGTGGACCGATCAACACCGATTCAATGGACAAATAAATTAAAAAGCGGTGTGCCCAATAGTTTCCTCTCTGAAATAAAAATTAGCACCGGAGATTCTGAGACACCACAACAAAGAGATACCCTTTCTCCCCCCAATATCTCAATCTCGTATCCTCTTGTCCAGTGGTCAATTGAGATGTTGCAAGTGTGAGGAATTGGCGATTTGACTATTGATTCTTATTTAAAAGCTGGTGAGAAACACGACGGTGCCACTGGTTTTCTCTGAAATCATCTCCCAAGCTCAAAAAAAGCTCTCAAAGTGAGGCCAAAATGGAGGGGATATCCCACGCTATCCTGAGAATCCACCTCTACATCAAGACAAACTCTCCATGCAAAGATAGGGAGCAAATTCATTAGCATGGTTGCCGTGTTTAAGTGGCAATAAAATGGCAGCCCTGTCAATGTATATGTGCTCCCTATCTTTGCATGGAGAGTTTGTCTTGATGTAGAGGTGGACTCTCAGGATAGCGTGGGATATCCCCTCCATTTTGGCCTTAACTTAATTGAGAGCGTTATTTTGGGCAACGTCCGACTTGGGTCCCGTGGTCCCGTGTCGGTGATTAGGTAACCGACTTGGGTCCCGGTGGACTTTGCTCCTGATCGAGTTGGGTCCTTATGGACTTTGGTCACTCCTAACGTTAAAGGAAGATATTAGTAAATTCGGCAACCGTGCCTCGTTATGGAATCGCCGAGAAGCAACACAATCGTTTTTCTTTTTAATCTTTTATTTTTCTTTTATAGAAAAAACAACACATTTGTTCCTATTCATTTTTATAAATCAGGGAAACAAGAAACGGTCACGTTTTGTGACCTAGTCAGTACAAATAAAACAATCTAAAAATGACAGTACACTTACGACGGAAGGAACTTTTTAGAAACTAAGCGAACGTATTCAAAACGATTTACTTCTTTGATCAAGTACTTGGTCATAGTTTCATCTATGAATTTTTTCTTCTTTATGGACGGAATTTTTTCTTCTTTGGTTTAACGGGTGGGGAAGTATCATTGCATTTGATATACGTTTCCGTTTGAACTTTCACTAAAGCGTTTGCTAATGTAAAAATATTTGGATGAGAAACGTAAAATAATGAACATAAGTGACTGTGAAAAGGTTCGCAGGCATTTGTGGTTCTACCATCACCTGATAAAAATTGAGCCCACACTTGAGGGGGAAAGCGAGAGTCCTCCGCCACATAATATTCCAGTATGTAATCACAAAATTTCAGAATATCCTGGTTTTCTGGCATACATATCGCTTACATAGTTGCCAAACTAGCAAACTTCCTGATTCAATGCCGATGACGCGGGACTTAATTAGGTTGGAACATAAATGCATTGGGACCCAAGTCGGATCTCCTTAATTAACCGCGGGACCCAAGTCGGATATTTTTTTGGGGAACGGGACCCAAGTCGGAAACTGCGTTATTTTGAGCTTCGGAGTTGATTTCAGGGAAAACCAGTGGAACCATCGTGTTCCTCGCGAACTTTTACATAAGAATCAACAGTCAAATCGCAAATTCCTCACACATGCAAATCTCCATTATTTTACGAACGTCACTTACCTTGGGAGTGGGGGTTTAAGTGGAGCAGTCCGTGGGTTACGCTCCATGGTAACCGAGGAACGGTGATCCTCGGCGGCTGGTGGTAACGCTGCGGTGGCGGTAACGCTGCGGTGGCGATAACGCTGGGCTGGCGGTAACGCTCACGGAACGAGGCACAAACGCACGGCGCACGTGGAGTGGAGATCCCGGGACGTCTGGCTGTTTTGACAGGTGCATCACTGAGCCATTCCTGTAACCGCATCCCAAGCGAAGCGGCAACTCACCCAACAGTCGGAAAAGTAGAGCGTTCCCACTCCACTCGCTGAGATCGACAACTGAAATCGTTTCGATCATACCCCAGTAGTCGACACAATAGAAAAAAGATTCGAGCTTGCCCTAATAATGCCGTGCTAAGGAAAAGCGCAGTATGAACCTTCAGGCGTTGCCAAATTCCCCTTTGATGGGGGATGGGGGGGATGGATGGGGGGGGGGTTAAATAAGCAAAATGTAACTCTTTTAACAAAGATATCGACGGTGAAACTACCAAACCACGTATCTCGGTTTGCGACGTCGCAGACTTCCTGTCATACTTTATTTTTTAAATGAAAAACTACTTAACGTCCAGTCACGAAAATTTCTGTGATTTTTCCTATTCGTGCGAAGAAAATTCTGTGAAAATTTCAAGGAATGATATTGATTTGGTCGACTTCAAAAAAATAAAATGTGAGCGTAGATTTTTAAACACCGCAAACGAGATACGTGGTTTGGTAGTTTCACCGTCGATATTGTATTTATGTAATTAAAAACAGTTTGAAAATAGTGCCTCAATATTTTGTATTTTTGTACAGACAAGCAAACAAGTCATGAGTTTTAGGAATGATACTTTAATTCACAAAAAAAAATCAAATTGGATTTTTGAAATGAGATCGAGTCAGAATGAAAGAGTAAATCGAATCCAAATGAACAAGAAAATATATCTTATTCTATAATGTGAATTCATAAGAGTATCGCATAACGCATAACACCCAAGGCGCGAAGCGGCAAGGGGGCATGCCCCCTATTTTCAGTTCCTGAAGCAAATATCTCAGTAATAAAATGATTTCTCTTAGTGAATTTCACAACCTCGGAACAAAGTTACGTTTTTTCAGCCGGGTAGCAACGGATAATGCTAAGAAACATAATGAAGCATTGTTTTATGTTGGGAGACACGAATTTCCCCTGGAATCGCATGCGCGTCCATACAAAATTGGAGCATGGATGCAATTAATTCAGTCGGCCTCATTTGTGAGAGCGCTCCGCAGGATCCAGGTCGTTTCCCCTGTTTTGAGTGTTTGGAATGTCATTCCCGGTCCAAAATAATGATACCTAGGAGAAAATTTTAAAACATGCCTTAGGAAATGACGTGTTTTTCTGTTTTTAAAAGCTATAAGCAACTTGAATTAAGTTATAAACTACCTTGAAACATTTCATTGCTTCGATCGATAACGATTCGATTATGGTCTCTTATTTTTCCCTGCTTCATGCTATCAAGTACCATCTCAGCAGAGCGTGACTTGCTCACAATTCTGCCGTGCCAAGCGAGAACGCCGTAAATTCATCAAGATTTTCCCGCGTTTTTTGGAACTTAACACTTCATAAAATAAAAAATGTTTTACCCATGCACCTTAAATTTACAGGTTAAATTCTTGATAGTGTTTGCGAAAGAATTCTGCCAAAACATTGTCCCAAGGCACACAAGTTTTTTTTCTAGTATACATTGTTCCCGAAAAATTTAAAATGGCGTTTACGGCGTTTTTGTGTTGCACGGCAAAATTAGTTTCCAATGGACCATCCTGGATGAAAGGTCAGGAAAGAAGGTGATAGGAAGCAGAGGCGTGGCATGCCTTGCGATATATCGATCGATCTTCCATTTAGGCCAACGAAAAAAAATCGATAAACAGGGTGCTCGCGACGAACACCTCAATAATCGATTCCTTACCGTAGCTTCTGATAAAGAAATATCGATAATCAAAAATTCACTCCTCGCCACAAATAGGAAGGGATGGTAGAAAAACGTCCGCATGCCAAAACTTTTCTACAAGGGATTTGTATAGAGACTAAAAAATCTACGAAATGTACCGCTGAAAGTCACACCATATAAACGAAGCGCGATTCGACGAAAAGACTGTGAATTGAGGTACGCATGATTTTGATCGTTCGAAAGTTTTATTTATTTATGTTACAATTTCTCCGGGCATTTTAATTTTACAATCAATGAACGAAAAAGGGAGGCTAGCCGCCGCACTATGCTGCCGTGCTAAGGAAGAACGCTGTATGAGCATTCGAGGGTTGCCAAATTTCCTTTGGTAAAATGTTTATTTTTGAGGAAAGCTATGAATATTTTTCCTTAAAATTTTCAGGAGCTTCAGGTGAAATTGCGAACAAAATTTTCTGAAAAATTGGAAGAAAAATATTCAAAAGTCTACCAGGGGATTCTTGTTTTATCAAAGGAAATTTGGCAACGCTTGAAGGTTCATACGACGTTTTTCCTTAGCTCGGCATGGTCTCATAGCTTGATTTAAACGGCATTAAATCAGAGTAGACAGAGTAGCTCCGCACATCATATCGGGAATTTTGGGTGCTATTAAGACTTCGGCACAGAATTTGACACCATAATTTGTAACAGTAGTGAGAGCAGAGATTTTAAATCGCACTGAAAAAAAATTCTCGGCGTTTTTACCAAGGTCCGTTGGTACCTTTCCCATCTCACTTTTTTTACCAATTATTGGTAATTTTACCAAGACCAAGCTAAGCTTACCAAGGTAAGTTTACCTAAAAACCGGTATTTTTACTGTTTTTTCAGGTAAGAATACCACTTTTATTGGTAATCAATTCTCGGTAACTAGGCCATTTTATCTCGGTAATTCTACCACAGTCGATAAAAAATATTGGCGTTTTAACCAAGGTCCAGTAAATTTACCGAGAAAGTTCAATAATTTTACCGAGATTTCTCGGTAAAATTACCAATTCCATAAATGGTAATTTTACCAAGAAAAAACTGCGATCAAACAGAACTCTGAATTCTTGGTAATTTTACCCTTTTCTTAGTAAATACACAAAGATTTTTTTTCTCAGTGCGGCGACCGAAATACACATTTTCGGAGTCTGATTGTCGTTGTATCAACGTCACCATTTCATTGACGCTACCGTCCAGCGGTGGCGATGACTTCCTTGGCGGCCAGTCTTCCGGGGGCTCCAGTGACACCTCCCCCCGGATGAGCGCCCGATCCGCAGATGAGGAGCTTGGATATTGGAGTGTACGGAGACGCTGGTCCAGAGCTCACGGGTCTGCACAGCAGAAGCTGGTCCAGAGTCAAGGCGCCGTGGAAGATATTCTAAGCAAAATCAAACATTAAACATTAAGTGCCGTATTCCTAGGCCTTCTTTAAACATCATATTTTCTCACAGAGGCTCGACGTGTGACTGGATCAGTTGAACGGGACCTTAAAAATCCTGATTTGAGGTATTGGCACCTCCTTAAAAAGTATGGAAATCTGGACATTTTGGTGCAAGTTTGATCCGTTGAGAACTCGACATCGTCAAGCTTGACATTTTTTTCTAAATTGGACGTATGCTAAAAGGAACTAAGTGGAAGTGGAAAGATAGGGTGTGCTCGACGTGGAAGCTGGATAAGAAACAATGTAAAAGTGGATGTAGTTCCTTTTGAGAAAATAGAATGGTGGGGTTTTCTATTCAATTGAAAGGAGCTAAGCGCTATCTCGTGAGCCGTGAGCATGTGAAAAGAGCCTTGTGGAAAGGGCTTATGAGTTAAAGGGTCCGGCCTGCGACCGTGCCCCAGCCTCGATTGTTGCCGCTGACATCACTGGCGCTTTATATTCCCACTCATTCTTATGGCTCTCAACTAACGAGCACACCCCATCTTGCTACTTGCGCATAGTTCCATTTCGCATAAATCTAATCCAATTAGGCTTCCTTGGAAAGTATCCTCCTGGAAGATAAGGTCTCTTTTCACCGAACCTGTCCCATATGGTTTACATCGTATTAAGATAAGTCTAATGTCACTCTTAACTCATTGTTAGTTCAATATAAAGGATAAGTTTTGATGAACTCTAGAAAAATTCAAGGGTTAACCTTTCGAATTAACTCCTTGCAAGGGATTGAAACAATTTTTCACCAAATAAAATAGAAAATGCATGCAGTTTACAGTTTTGCAAATTTTATGACAAGTAAATTATTGTTTACTTACACCTCCTGTCAGTCCAAAAATGCTTTCCAAATCGGGAGGGGAGAGAACCTCATAGCCAACGATACTTGACTTAAATCCAGGAGCATAATCTTCTATACTGTTGAACACCTGAAAAATAAGAAGATTTTGAAATCTGAAGAGTATTTGTCCCTCGACTGGCGGCGTGGCGTATTCTGTGGTATATCGATTGGTCTACGATTTAATCCTGCGGAAAAGGATCGATAAACAGGGTGTTCGCAACGAATACCTCAATAATCGATTCTTTACCACAGCTTCAAATGGGGAGATATCAATGATCGATCATTCACGCCTCGCCATCGTATCAAACGCGCAGCAATTATTCACTATGGTTCGCCAGCTGAACATCAAAATGGTGAAAAAGCCTCATATTCAGCGGCGTGGCGTGAATGATCGACTATCGATATTTCTCCATTTGAAGCTATGGTAGAGAATCGATTATTACGGTGTTTGTTGCGAACACCCTGTCTATCGATCCTTTTCCATCGGTTTAAATGGCATAACAATCGATCTATCGCAAAGCACGCCACGCCACTGGAGCGGAGCGGCGCAGCGGGCGGCCAGCGTGGAACGCGCTTAGGCGCCTACAAACCTAAGGGGATACTTCACGCATTGCGCAAAGGTTGAAGTATCCCTTTAGGTTTGTAGGCGCCAATGCGCGTGTCGCGCTGCGTGCTGGTCGCCCGCCGTCACTGCTCCGCGGCGTGCCACGGCGCCACTGCCACGCCACTGTCCATATTTTGAGAAAAGATCAGCCCATTATGCCATTTTCAATGCCTTTTATGAAAAGCCGAGAGAATACGTATATTCTGTTTCTAAATTCACTTCTCCGAAGAAAGTGCTGTTTCCTCAAATTTGATCATCGTATTTTTAATGAGAGTATTTTCCCATCCCATCACTTCCTCGGAGTGGAAGTTCCTCACTTTCCTCCTATTTTACTCGGAGTTTGCAAGAAACCGCCTCTTTTCGTAATATTAATATGTAGAGAGAATCTATCATTACAAGTCTGTATTTTGAACTAACTTACAATTTGAGCGTAAGCATTTTTGGTATCTTCGTCCCACACTCGACCGTTCGCCAATGAGTATTTTGTGAATTGAGAAAACACCAAACATACGTGAGCTCCGTCGGGAGAAATAGTTTTATCCAAAGAAGACGGAATGACCAATTCCAGCATGGGCCTAATTGCAGAAAAATAACAAATATTAACCATCAGGGGAAATCTTTATAGATTTCTACATGTTAGCTTCGAGGCATATACAACGTAAAATGGAAGTGTTCATTAAAAAAGGAACTATGAGGCGCACAAATCGCACGCCAAAAGTCCCTTTTGATGTTATTCATTAGCATGTCATTCATACAGTGTTTTTTTTCACAAAAATACTTTCAAATAAATCACGGGTTTGATCAATTGGAGAGAGGTGCTAACAATTTATTGAATTCTATCTAGCCTTGGCTTGTGGCTTTGGCTTGACACACAGTTTGTTGCAGCCAGTCATCGTTTCTGGAATTTTTTCTCGATCAATTATTTAATTGAAATTTCATTTTTTCTTCCTTATTTCTTTTTTTCGGTGTAAGTGAATTTAATGAAAATATATCACCGATGAAAAAGACTAAACCCTCATTTCCATCCGAAGTTTTAGTCTTTTGTATCGGGCTACACAGATCAGATTCGAATAAATGAGCATTTGAAGAGCGACCTATCTGGGAGATGACCGGTGACGCCTTGTTGGTAGGCAACATCAATTTCCTCCATGGAGTCACTGTTGAGATGAATGGTTCCTCGGTGATGCGGCTGCACTTCGTCGCCACCAGAGGGTCCACCCAAGCCTTTGAACTGGGGTATTCGCGACACCGCAACTGAAAATTTTGATGAAAATTGACTGAATAAGAATTTAAAATTCCTTGACATATAAACGTCAGCAATTTGATATCGATGAAAAGCTACGATCCTCCTTCAATATCGTGTGATACCACTTCACATACGACGAAATTCTGCTTTAGTCGAAATCTCCTCGATCCTTTGACTTTTCTATCTAGAGAGCTTTCACTGTACTTTCAGTAATTTCCGTTGAACAAATCGTGTTCTGCATGAAATTTGGACGAGAAAATATGAGAGCAGATAACTGCAATTCGTACCCTGATGTGGTATGTACATTGGAACTTGCAATTTCTACCAGGGATGTGCCAATGATTAATTATGAGGCACAAGTTCTGATATAGTATATGGTAGAAGTTCTGATCGGTGCATTTCTTACTGTTGATTTTGGTGACTGGTGACGTGTAATCGATCCTCTCAAGCTCAGAGACGTAATCGCTGTCCAAGACCTCTTTGTCTGCGATCAAATCAAACGTGACTTTGGGTGTAGCATTCGACAAGACATACGTTGCCTTGACCTCTGTTCCGTCATTGGTTACCACTCCATCGGCGTTTTGATTCCTGTCAATCGTTATTCTCTCGACAGCCTAAAAAACTCAGAAATTTTCGTCAGTTTTCATTTATTTCAGTCATGCTAAGGAGAATTGACCTCACAGTATCGATATTTTGCCATTTGGAGCCACAGTGAAGAATCGATTTTTAAGGTGTTTGTTGCAAACGCCCTGACAATCGATCGTCTTCCTATCTTCCGTGGATTTAAACGACAGATCAATCGATATACCGCAAAGCACGCCACGGCACTGACGTGTAGTGGAAGCAGTGTACTTAACTGGGGTTTAGTCGGATATGCAAATAAACTAACTGAGAGACTAAGCGTAGAGTATCACGGAAAAATGAAGGCGTTACAACATGTGATCGTGATTTTACAACATTTATAATGCCGATGCATATCATTTCAGTTCGTTGAAGCACCATGTAAGTCGCTTGCAAATCGCCGGCCCTCTCTAATTGCCTGCGAGATGTATACTCAAAAAAGTTCAAGTCAAAATTGGACCGCGTTGTGCAGAAAAGAACGAAGTCACATCAGCTACTGTCAAATTTAACTTTGTAATTAATTTTTTATTAATTAATTTATTTCTAGGAGAGATCGGGTCCGTAATGATAGAGTGCGTCAGATAATGGAAGTCGAAAATGACATCGTGTTCGACGTCATGACCAAACAACTTGTTTGGTATGGTCATGTCAATAGGATGACGGAAGAGAGGCTGCCAAAAAAGATGCTTGATTGGGTTCTTCCTGGGAGGAGGCGTAGGGGACGCCCAGTGAGAGGTTGGCGACAGGGGGTGTTAAGTGAGATGAGGGAGTGTCAACTCCCTGATAACCTGTGGGAAGACCGAGCTTTGTGGCGATTAGGTGTCGCAAAGCGCCAAAGAGCGCTATAACAGCGACTCGTATGTATGTAATTAATTTTTTTATTAGAGAATGTTTGTGCAGATTTTTTTGAAAAATTTAGGGAATTTGCTTCGTCTTAAGCAGAAAATTCACTTACATGGAGAATTTGCTCACAAAAATGGTATTGCTTCATCTCAGAGTGCGTAATGAGTTGAGTTCGCAGTATTTTTCATATTTTGTTTTGACATGGGAAATTGGAGAAAAATTGAGTTGAAAGTGGAAAAATGTGCCGCCTCATGGCGTCATCTGGCGGCATTTCCCATTTAAACACATGTATTTTAGCAAATTAGATTATTTCGTCTTATCTTCTCTAATAATTGTTCAATTTAGAAGGCTAGGTCATCCTCGTACTCAGTTTTCCTAGCAGTGTCATTTTAAAGATGAAATTCACAAAATTTCAGACACCTGCAAATTCTCTATTTGCACCGAAAGCCGCACAACAGTTTTCATGTAGGTAAAACATTAAAGTGCCCAATTAAATTTGGTAATAGCGGTTGTAGCTTGGTTTCTTTCTGCTTAACGCGGTCCAATTATAATTAAATTTTGTCAAGAAAATAAATCACGAGAGGAAATTAGGCAACATCTGATGTAGTTAGGCTGATTTTAAATAATGCAGTGCTATGGAAGAACGCCTTATGAACATTCAAAAGTTGCCAAATTTTCCTTGATAAAACATGTATTTTTGACAACATTCATGCATATTTTTCCTTGAAATTTTTAGATATTTTAGATTCAATTGCTAGCAAAAATGTCCGAAAATTTTGGAAAATAATATTCAGAATTTTCCCAGTAAATTCGGCTTTTATCGGAGGAAACTTGGCAACATCTGAAGGCTCATACGGCGTTTTTCCCTAGCACGGCAGTATTTATACCTTGTCGGTGAATAAGTCTGCGCCGTGCGCCTCTGCCGAACGCGCGAGCGCTTGCGAAACGGCACCCATTCCACCCTCTGGATAGGCCCACGCTCCGGGAGTACCGTCCAAATTACCACACACGTGATGCATCAAGACATACCTGTATTGAAAGAAAACATTCGTCAGCATTCGTTAACAAGGTACTTTCAGTAATCTGATTCGATCAGTAATGGACCACTAGACAAGGTACGAATTTCAGCATTCTGATACATGTTTCTAAACCAAAATTTTACGTAGAACACGATACGTTCAACAAAAATTACCGAAATCAATACCTGACGAAGATATTTAATGATTCTTGGTGTGTGTATTGAAACCACCCGCTCATGAAAACTCAATGCTCTACGTGATTCACATCGCTCGCTGAACATTGTCATGAACGTCTCTGCGATAAAAAAATCTGGCAACCTCAATCTTGACGCTTTGGTTAAGCTACAGCAAATTACTTATAGTTTGAAAAACACATGGTGGGAAATGAACATTGTTCGATTGAGAAGCTTGCTGAAACCGTCGTAGTGCGCGATTTGACCCACGTAGAGCTTTGAGTTTCTTGTGAGCGGGCAGTTCAAATTTCTCGTAACCAATGTGAAATAAAAATGTTAATATCTTCATTAGGAGTTGGTTTCAGTAATTTTCGTTGCGCGAATCGTGTTCTACGTGCAATTCTGGCTAAGAAACATATATCACAATGCTCAAATTCGTACCTTGTCTAGTGGTCCATTTTCAACGATTAAAGCACGCACAGTAGTGAACGCGCAATGCGGGAAGTATTCATACGGTCTTGTAAGCGCGAAACGCATTCGCGCTGACCGCGCACTATGTTTGGCGCGATTGAATGAACACGGTGTAGCAAATTGCTTATAGTTTGAACAACACATGGTGGGAAATGAACATTGCTCGATTGAGAAGCTTACTGCAACCTTTGTAGTGCGCGGTTTGACTCACGTAGAGATTTGAGTTTCTTGTGAGCGGGCAGTTCAAATTCCTCGTAACCAATGGGTAATAAAAACGTTCATATCTTCGTTAAAAGTTGGTTTCAGTAATTTTCGTTGTAAGAATCGTGTTTTCCGTAAAGTTCTGGTTAAGAAACATGTATCAGATTGCTTTAATTCGTACCTTGTCTAGTGGTCCACTAGTAATCAGTAATCGGTAATAATTTTTCCTCTTCAAAATTTCACGGAGAGTATGAGTGTGACCGGAGGCATTACATGCCACGGACCGATACGATAAATGTTTACTAATCACACGTTCTCCTTATATTTATATCATTATTATTAATCAAATTTAATTCATGTCAATAGATACCATCTAATTTAATTGTATTTGGTAGTGGTGACAATTTATGTATTTTGAATTATGTCAATAAACAATTCTAAAAAAAAAAAAAAAGAAAAAAAAGCATGAGTTGCGTTGCGCCGAAAGCAGAGGCGGGTCCAAAAATTTGACAAAGTTGGCTTTTCTCCACACAAATCTGTGTCGAATAATCGATTCTTGTCGAAGCACCTGGCTCCTCCAAGAATCGATACATTTCCATGGGTTTAAATAGAGAAAAAACAAGGATGCCAATTTGCTGGATCCGCCAATAGTTGAAAGAGATTATCGACGCGGTGTAAGTCGGCAATCACATAACTCGTTTGGGTGTCTGAAAATCTCCTATGTTATTTGTTAAAGGAGAACAAATTGACATCATTCCTTGGAGTTTGTGCAGAATTTTCTTCGCACAGAGAAGAAAAATCACGGCAGTTTTAAAGAGTTGCCGTTGAGTAGTTTTCGTTTAAAAATAAAATATGACAGGAAGTCTGTGACGTCGCAAACCGAGTTAAGTGCGATTGCCGACTTACACCGTCGTTATGCTTTGTTTTAATAGGTAAGTAATGTAAAGTAAGTATGCATGCATGTAGTAAGTGTTCCTGTATTCAGCAAATGATTTTTTAAAAAAATGGAAATACACGGCCAATTAATTTTACAATTTATGTGTTCTCACGTAATAATTTTGCTAATGATATTTTCGTCTTTTCTGTTTTTGGTAAGTTTTTATTTCATTCTCACTAGATTCCACTCATTTCTACGTATGTGGCTGCTAATATAAGTTTTTCAGTCACTTTTCTGTCACAGTGTCCCAGAATTAATTCATTTCGTGTGAGGAGGGGTTCAGACAAAAATTTATGTGAGTTGCGTCACTTACCCTGTGCCCGGTGTGAACGGGCCAGCCATGGTCCCGATAAGCGCATCCGTGGCCAGACCGGCCTTCAAAGGCTCCGACTCGAACCATTTGTCGAGAACTTTGTTGATAGGTGACGTCATCAACTGCCACAAGGACCTTGCATTCGGACCTAATGTTGACAGAGCCTTTGCTGAAACATAGAAATACTTTAGTCACTTGGAACAAAATTTAATAAAGAACTTTTGAAAGGCCTCGTGGAACTATCTTAAATTTTGACCGTCTAACAGGGGAAAGAACATGAGTGAAAAAACTCGGATTGCGTTGTAAATACCAGAGGAAGAAGGTCAGACGAGTTAGAAAAGTTGGAATAAAGGCAATACCACGAAATAGATTTTTAATGAGAACCCAAGAAATCACGGTGGTAAACGGGTAGCAAGACTCAACTATCTTTGCCATACGCTGTTTCGTCCTCTATTTCAGACACATGGCCACAGACACACAGCCGCAAAAATAAAGGCTAGGTCTCGTTTTTTTGCGACACTGACAGTGCGGATCCCTTTTCGGTAAGATCACTTGATTACTTATTAAAGGGAGCCCCAGTTATCATCTCGCGCTTGGAAGTGCACAGCGCTTTTTCGAGGATTTAGCCCGCACCGCAGTAGGAAATAAAATTATGAAGTAATTTCAAAAATCATATCTACCATAAAAATATTTTGAATTTGCGCGGAAATAATTCTTTTCCAATTGTTAACTAATTTAAGTTCATATTGTCAATGAAAGAACTTGCAATGTATAAAATTGCAAGCTGTTGTTTCTTTTAACTTCTTACCGGCCTCCCTCAGTGGTTTTGACCTCCAAAGTTCGATGATTTTCATAGAAGAAGACTGCTCGAGGAACTTTTGAAGCTGACTGGGAGAGACGTCCATCAGTGGAACCAACCCTTTTGCAAGTACCTGCATCTCCTCTTCGTACTTGGTGAACAACTGTAAAAAAGTACGAGTAACTTAATCTTTTTAGCTAAAATTCGCAACCTGACGAGTGAAATAATATTCCTATGCATTTACTCATGATTCATTCGGTTCATTCAGGAGGAGAACAACGCCATTCCATTGTTATTGAGATGCTAGATGATCCTTTTTTTTTTTTTTTTTTTTTTTTTTTTTTTTTAAGCAATTACTCTCTTATCGCACAAATACCCTAATAGAAAATTAGATCAGTCTACTAAATGTTTACGTTGGCTTGCTTTTTAATCGGTATGGGACAGTCGGAACTGGACACATTTAAATCAAAAGGAACTGTATCAATTGTGATCTGTGCCTCGTCAATTCTGTATTCTTACGAATCTCAGGGCTCATGTCAGAAAAGATATGGTTTCTTTTGATTTAATTGTGTTCAAATAATCTTGTGTTTCTGATTCCACCAGCATCCTTGATTCTGAACCAGCATCGCCCTCTCCCAATTGCATATCGATGGCCAAAACGCGAAGCCGAGTATCTCCATTGCGATGCTTCAAAATTTTCGCTCCAGTTTTATTTTTTCGAAGTGAAATAAGCCAATTTTATAGCTTGAAATTTATTCAAAATATTCTGCTGACAAATAAGAAAGATTGAGTGAGTTTTCAAGAAATTACTTAAACTACTTTCCCAAAGATAAAATAAATCATGACAGTAAGTCTGCAACGTCTCAAACGGAGGTACATAGTTTCCACTTTGGTTATCGATGTGTGGTTCTATATACCTAATTTATCGACGTCCGTATAATGAAAAAAAAATTAAAATCATTCTTGTACCTATTCCGAGGTGTGAAAATATCCGAGCATGTCTATTCTTGCGAACGAAAACAAATCAAATTACTTCCTATATTATCTTGTCGATATTTTTTAATATGAGGAAAACTTACAAAGAAATGTTAAGGAGAACTACTTGCTGATTTTTTTTTAAAAAAAATTACATATGAGCGAAGATTTTCAACGCCCCAATCGAATGTACGCGTTTTTGCGATTTTCTCATTGTGCATGACCCATCCGACTTACTGTTTCCAAAACTATCAGTGTAGATATCCATCAGTCTGAAGACGTTTACTGCATCTGCGAGCATTACTATACATAGATACACATTTAAGTGGCAAAGAGATTTACCTGCGCGTCTCTTTTGGAGAATTTAGAGATTTGCTCGACATTGCTTTGGTGACTGGAGCCGAGCAGAAGGTGACGACCATCCCGCAAAACTGTGAAACTACTCGGATCCCGAAAGTGAAGTTTAAGACCAAATTCCTGAAACAAAAAAATTATTTCATGAACTTGAAATGGCGAATCAGTTATAGAAAAATTTAATTACATTAAAAAACTATGAAAAAAACATAATAAATAAAAATAAAATAATGCTAATAAATAATTAATAATAATATAAAAAAATAAAAAAACTATAAAATGTGAAATAGGTCGGAACAGTTTCGACTTACTTGTCAGAAACGGAATCGGAGAATAATTCAAAATCGTATGTTTCAAAAGAGAGTTTAAAAAGTTTTACCATTTTTTGTTTGTTTTGACCACTATTTTGTCTATATGTTAAGGAGCTTTTATACTTAAGACAGAGATGAACGCGAAAAACACCCGCAGTCCGCCTACATTTTGAACGACTAGGCAACAAACCAACCTTTGAAGATATTTCGTTTCATTCACTCGAGATAAAAGCACACAAAGCTCTATGATATATTCTGACTTTGTATTACAGAAACTGAGCTTGAGTTGCCTTCATTTAGAATGGATAGGCAACTATTTTGACGTTTGGAAGCGGAGCTATTTGAGCCTGCTCGCGCTGAATTAAGGGAAATAAGGTTCCGGGACATGTTGTGGCTTCACATTGGAAAAAAGTGCGCCTTCACTTAGAACAGTATGGCAACTATTTTGACTCTCGAGAGCTATTTCGTCCTACTTGGTCGTCCTACTAGTGCGAAACAGTCTACTCGGCGAACAACGATCCATGATATAATATGTACTAGAGCTTCATGTTACAGGTGCAGAGCGCGGTTCGCCTTCATTCTGAACGATTAGGCAACTATTGTTACTTTCGGGAGCTGTTTTGTCCTAATCCTTCCGAGGCAATCAACGTTCTACGGCACGCTGCAACTTCATGAATAGCGCAGCTTGGGTCCATATTGATATTTTAGGCTGTAGGCAACTGGGTGAGTTCAAATAAGCGTCTAATCTGCAAAAGGCTGTAAGTGAGCAATACTGCAAGGTATTTGTCTTTCTTTAAGGGATGACCGTAATCAGATCATGCGCGTCACAATTTACTGTCGCGTCGTGACAGAAATCGTGCCTCATTACAATAGGAGACCACTATTTCTGGGTCATTTAAGTGGCAACCCTTGGCGATAAAAAGCGAATTCGGTTCTAATTGGACAGACCTCGTAATGAGTAAATATCCGTGTAAGAATGACTGGCAGATGCATGCTGAACACTTTTTCTCTTCAGCCCTACGCTGTTACACACTGGAGTTTGATTGTTTTGACTGAAATAAGATTGTTTCGGAGTTTTGGCCTTGATTTTTCGCAGAATTTATTGTTTGGACCCAGCACTATTCTGTCATCCATACTTGGAATAGCATTTAGCAAAAAGGAACCAGCGCGATTACAGTGCTTTCACAATCGTGTAACTCCTCCATTTCTTCTAAAAATACATGATACATGTACAGTATTAAAATTTACACAATTATTTTTGTATAAAATTAACAATTTTTTGGCGGGAAGCCAAAACTTGTTGCTATTCTCGGAAATTTTTTCGATCATTATGAAGAGGCAACATATTTACAACACTGTAATTGCGCTGGCTCCTTTTTGCTGGGGCTTTTTGCATTTTTACTTTCTTTACACTTATAGTTCAGACCACATTTTTAATGTTTTTTTTTTTTTTGTCTTTTTTCTCTTTCATATAAATACGAGTGTGTATGTGTGCGTTTGGCAATGCCCTGAATCTGGTTTCCAGCGTTAGGTTGGGTGAAGTATACCTTGAGTTGAAGCTCCTGGATGATCTGGGGTCTGAGGAGGCTGAGAACGTAGGAGCATCTGGAGAATCGGAAACCAGGGACGATCTCCTCCGTGACAGCGGCTCCTCCGAGGACAGGGCGCCTCTCCAGGACGCAAACACTCAACCCTGCACGTGAGAGGTACCCCGCGGCTACCAGCCCGTTGTGCCCTGTTCATATCACAAGAGAAATTAGAATTAGATACAGAGTGGAAATTCAACACCTGCGGGCTCATTATTGAAATTTATAGACTGAGCTATAGACAAAGGAGACATAGGGAGTATACGGAGCGATGTTACTGCGGTTGAAATGGTTGGTTTCTGTAGACTAACGGAGAAAATGACGGACTATCAGGGTTTCTCGTGGATTGCCTCTTCAATTAGTCTATTACCTATCTCCTTTGTCCATTGCAACCACCCGCTTTCACCGATAGGATCGTTCTATTTTCCCTTTGCCTTCTTTGCCTTCTTTGTCCATAACTTTTTCTGTCAGTTTCAATAATTAGCCTACTGGCAAGCGGCATAAGTAGTTGCTCAGATTTTACTTAGTGATTCTTACTGTTAGGAGACCTAGATTAACGGTTTATTTGAGGAAGGGTGTAAGCGCCCAAAGTCAAATTGTGTGAAAACGTGAAAAAACTTCGTATCCTCGACCGTTCTTCATAATTTTATTTGAAATAGTTCGTGAATGTTCTACATGCTTACCATTTGGAACTACGGTGGAACTACTCCGGTGACACGAGAAGGAACAGAGAAATTTGATAAGAGATTTTTTTTTTTTTTTTTTTTTTTTTAAACAAAAAAAATTGGCGCATGGAAATAGACCAAGGGAAAGCGAGTTAATGACGGCGCAGAGATACAACTATTCATGCTTGATGGATGTCCATGTTGCATCTGTAAAACTGAGGGCGCGATGGCGCGAGGCGTGAACTTGCACTCAACGCTGCCAATGAGAAAGTGTCGCTCGCATTCGGTAGACAAGTTGGAAAACGAGGCCCGATTACGAATCTCCTATCTTCGGTTGTCTTAAAGCTCTTTTTCAATTTGATGTCCAATTCTTTTAGGGTATATCGACGACGTAAGACCGCATTCACATATCTCGTTTGCGGTGTTTGAAAATCTCCGCCTCTATGCAATACTTTTAAAGGAGAACGAAAGGACATCAATCCTTGGAGTTTATGCCGAATTTCCTTCGCACAGAGAAGAAAAATCACGACAGTTTTAAAGAAATGCCGTTGAGTACTTTTCCGTTTAAAAAATAAAGTATGACAGGAAGTCTGCGATGTCGCAAACCGACTTATGTGATTATGCCCAAGTAAGCACAGCAGGGGAGAATTTCATGAGCGCCGCCGCCCGCGGCGCACTATGGTCCAAAACTGAAGAAAAGGAAGAAATAAGTCGGATAATGACTGAAAGATCACGTAAATTTCGTTACTGATGTTTTTCGAGTCGCTAATTTCGAATTTGATGTCATACTGCCTACATTTTAACACCCTGACCTAGAGTCCCTTTATACTGAGAGTCAAGACAATTTGAATCCATTTCTGATTGGTTCCCGTATTTTAGGCCTTCTCAGTGTCACAAACGGGAATAAAGATTACATTTTCACCAATTGCAAAGATTATAATCTGGAATGGACCGAGGAATTTCGGGTTCGACAAGGAACAAACGGAATGAAAGAAGGAACGGAGAAAGGAATTTGAGAATGGGCCGATCAAAGATTACGAAAAACGTTCAATTTCTGTAATCTTTATTCCCGTTTGTGACATCCATGAGCTGAATTGTCTTGACTCTCAGTATAAAGGGACTCTACCCTGACCTATTAATTGTGGGCAAGTTTATGGCACGCTGCGGCGCGGTGTGCTTGCCAGCTCGACGCACTGACGCCTACAAACCTAAGGGGATACTTCAAGCATTGCGCAATGCGTGAAGTATCCACTTAGGTTTGTAGGCGTCAGTGCGCGTTCCGCGCTGGCAGCACGCCGCGGCTCTAACGGCGGGAGGGTGGTGAACGATGTCTATGGGGAGAGCTCCCTGGCGGAGAAACTCGTGTATTGTGTAAATTTTTTTTTTAATTTTCGACTTTTAAAATTACACACTGGTCGTGTGAAGTAATTAGTGAACTCTCAACGCTAGATGAAGTGTAATAATGAAAGGCGGGTCGTGCACCATGCGCGCTACGGACGGCGCAGGGCGGCTCATGAAATTCCCCTCCGTGCTCGGTCGGTGATTGCCGACTTAAGCCGTCGATCTGAAATTCGCGCCATTGCCGATCACATGTTTATGACGTCAGTTTCACGTGTTTGTTTTGCTTTTTCTCTGTTATTGTATTGAGTGAGGTTATACGATTGAATTTTCTGTGTGCATTGTGTTCAGTGCTACCGTGGTGATTTATGATCTAGTTTTATAACTATTTTCTCCCTCGTGGCATCCCTTAGTTTGCCAATCTAGTCATCTGTGATTTCCGGACTAAACGTGGTTGAATACCTCAGTTTAATTCGACTCCGAGCAATAAATTCAAGTGAGTACTTGAGCTGTTCCTACATCATTCGTTTGACCTCAACGATTCCTTTTCATAACTTGAGAAATTTTAATTATAGTTTAAGATAAGGTTTACATTTTCATGTAATTGTTGGAATGACCAAATCACGGATCTCGATGCCTTGTCCGAAAATCTCGGCTCTTACTCTGTTAAAAACCAAGGAGTGAAATTCGGTGCCGGAGTCTTAGTTTATAGCGTCCAAAAACCCCGAATGATATGAATGCAAGATGAAGGTGAAATTAGCACCATAAAAGCGCATGACACCATGCGCAAAGAGTAGATTCTACTCTGTAGAAGTTATAAGTCCTTCTGCAAGGAAAATAGACTCCACTTCGAATTCACAAGGCTCGCGGTTTATGGGAATTACATATCGATGGTGAAACTACCAGACCATTTGTGGTGTTTAGAAATCTCTGCTCCCATTTTATTTTTTGAAGGAGAGCAAATCAATATCATTTCTTGAAATATCTACTGAGTATTCCTCGCATGAAGAGGAAAAAACATGGAAGTTTTCAAGATATGACTTTGAGGAGTTTTCCAGTTGAGCGTATTTATGCTAAAAGGAACTATGTGTATGGGATTTGCATTTGACATAGTTCCTTTTAGCATAAATACGTCCATTTAATAAGTAAAGTATGACTCGAAGTCTACAAAATTGCAAACCGAGATACCTGGTATGGTAGTTTCACTGTCGATATACTTCGGCGTAGAATTTTACTCTGGAATTTCAACAGTTGGCCCTGTGAAACATAAATCTAGGTGGCGTTATGAGGACTAACCTTTCCTTGCACAAGCACTCTGGGTCGTATTCATAGTGATTTCTTAGTATTAATAGTAGCATTGTAAAATATCTGTCGATAATCATTTTCTGCTATTATTTTGGTGAATTCCCACAGTGTTTCTCTTCGACAGAAATGTACACTTTGTTCTATTTTCCCCTCAAGGTTCTTCTGTGCTCCATGATCTAACTTTGTTTTCTTATTCTCAGATTACAATGGCACAACGAAAGCAGCCTGAAAAATCTGAGGAATCTTCAGGTTTTGGGTTTGCAGCAATTCTAGGGGCAGCTGCACTTGGTGGTGCTGTGACGTACGGGCTCACTCAATTGCTCAGTGATAACTCTAGTGAGTACTTGAACATGTCAATCTATCTCTGGTTAAGAGAGCTGCCATACTTGAATGGGCAGAATTTATGTTATCTTTTCATTCTCTCTCGTCGTTGTCAAAATACATGTTAGAGTAACCTGAGTCTTCAGAGCTAGGACTCAAAATGTATGGAATTAGATAGCGGAATGATTCTGTAGAGTGTTAGTCACTGACATTGTTCTTTACTCAATATAAATCTGTGTTTGGCCAAGA
This sequence comes from Bemisia tabaci, assembly GCF_001854935.1. Classification (NCBI taxonomy): domain Eukaryota; kingdom Metazoa; phylum Arthropoda; class Insecta; order Hemiptera; family Aleyrodidae; genus Bemisia; species Bemisia tabaci. Next base: position 2,711,148 of record NW_017547427.1, read on the forward strand.
ACTTGAAAGATAATTTGTTTCCCATTCAGAAAGTTGGTTTATGTTATGGGATAGAATTTAGGGATTTTTACTATGATCAGACATTTATTGTCTATTGGAGACAAAAAATTATCTTTTATGTGCCGTCTAATAATCAGATGCTGGAGTGTTCAGTTTGGTATAGTTGTATAATTAAAGAGTGGAGAGAGAAATTTCTCATTTTACAACAACGATGATGCTCATTATTCTGCCATACTAAGATAAATTGCTCTACGGACATTCAAATGTTGACAAATCTCTCCTGATAAAGTTCATCTTCATGAGGAAAATTATGAATATTTGCTCTTGAAAGTCTCAGATGATACAGATCAAATTTTAAACATAATTGGAAGGAAAATTGGATCGCATTTAGCAAAAAGGAACTAGCGCAATTTCGGTGTTTCCAAAATCGTACAACTTCTTCTTCTCTTTTAAAAATACTTAATTTATGTACAGTGTTCAAATCTGAACAATTATTGTTCTTTAAAATTAACAATTTTTTGGTTGGAGGAAAAAACTATATGCTGTTCTGGTTGATTTTTAAGATAACTATGAAGAAGCAACATTTTTACAACACTGTTAGCACGCTGATTCCTTTTTGCTAAATGCGATCCAATTGAGGGGGACAAGTGCATACCTAAATTTCGTTGAAAATCTTTGTTTTATCAAAGTGAATCTGGCAACAGCCCAAGATTCCTCAAGAATTTTTCTGGAGCAAGATATTATTAAGGACTTAGTTTTATTTTATTTTATTTTTTAGCACACCCTCAACGCCAGCAAAATGCTGAAAGAAGTCGATTTGCTACCGAATATATTCCTAATGTAAAATTTCTGTTATGTATTTGTCTTTAAATACATTGAAAAAAGAAGCGAAGTTGTTAGCTTAGACCTGATGAGTTTTTTTTTTAAATTTTCACAGGTAGCGGAGGCGCCAGAGAAGCAGCCTACCAAAGGGCCAATGAACCATGCCAAAGGAGAGCTAGCAGTGAAAGACAAAGAACATTCCCTAGTGATTTCAGTTTTGGAACCGGTGAGGAAAAAATCAAATAAGTAATATCACTTTTTCTACAAATACGTGAGAGGAGGAGCCAGCTTTGTACTAATTTTAATTTTAGTCGTCCTGTATACTCCTGATTCTTATCTGCATCAGCTTTACCTGTACAGGTTTTATTTCGAACCAACCACATTTTCATCTCTTGCACGAAGGAATTTATCTCCATCGCCCTGTTTCAGTATTCCTAATTAAACTTTTATTTTATTGTGAAGGAGATGCCGCACGTATTAGCCTGAAGTTCCCAGAGATTTCTTTTAAAAAATGTGAAGAATTACTTAGAATTTTCAAACGAATTAGTAAAACAGTTCTTTTATAAAAATTAAATGTTTTTAGAAATACTGAAATAGCGCTGAAAAAATATGTTCTTCCATGCGCAAGATGAAGGTATGGAATGTGACTTTACTGCTCAAAAACTGAAAATTGAATCATTTGTCTCACTGCACTAATTTTAAAATTAAAAACTTGGCGTCTGGTTTGCTGTTTTCATTTTGTACAAATCCTTAAGATCAATTATCAAAAGTTCTGTTCCATGTTAATACTGGCAGACTCATTACATCTGTTGAAAATTTCACTCATATGCGTGTTTATATATTTTCAGATCAATCAGGAGGCAGAACAGATGATCCTGATTTGAAAACTGGTTAGTATAAAGTAATTTCCTCTAACATGTAATGCTTTTCATGATAATTCAACTGCTGTGTCTTGCAGGAGAGTATTTGTCACATATTGATGTGTCGCATTTTAGTATTTTCTCCGATGAGCTTCAAGGTTCTTGCCAAAATTTTCCTTGCGATTAACCATCAAGGAACAGTAAGGCTAGATAGAAGCGATTCAGGCAAATGGCAACTCAGTGTTTTTGGGACAGATTTTTGTTTTCTTTAATCGTTAAATGTGAAGTTAAATTTGAGCGTGTATTTTATACCTCTCTTTCTTCTTTCATGAGTTTTAAATGATATTTTAATTCTTCAAATTGCACTGAATGTTGGTGCACACCATATGTCATTTTGATTGTGCCTTGTGTCAGTTTGCTCATCAAGTACAATTTCCTCTCATTAAAAACTCCTAGAGGGCTTTGAAAAACCCACTAAAAAGTGTAGGCAAGTCTCTAAGTAACTTCAGGTGGAAGTCCTTGAAAATCTTGACAATTATCCATTGCATTCCTCAAGTTTTGCCTTATTTTGGCTACATTAACTTTTTCTTACTTAGTGCACTGTAAGAAATTCGAAAATATGATGGCTCTCTCAGTGTGCTGTTCAAAACTGTGAATAAAAACTCAAGCGCCATTTTTCCCTCAATGATGCTATTACGGGCACTATCTCCTTACAAAAAAAAAAAAAAAAAATCATTCGCAAATTTAAGGATTAAATTTTTTAAAATTCAAGATTTGAAAATTGAATTCTAAATATCTCCTAGTATTTGAAGATCAGTTTATTTCCCATGTTAGTTACCAATTTTCAATTTGTAGAAAGTCAATAGCTTGTCCAGAGATAGTGGAGTGACTTTCAGTGTCTGATGCAGATCTTTTATCTCTACTTGTGAGCACTGAAAAAAAAATTGTATTTTTTCTTCTCACTGTTGAACTCCCTATGCTAAGGGTACACCCAAATTTTAATATAAAATTTCAAATTTCCCTTGTTAGATTTTAAGGATGGGATTGTAACGTTCACATGCAGAGAGTTCCCTGCCCCTTACAGACCAGTGGCTTCCTCCTCACTCTTTACAAACATGATCAGTTTAAAATTACTTGAAATGATGCGGTGTAAATTTTAGAAAATAAAAGTCAGATTTATAATTCATGATTAACACCAAATTTCTATTTGTATTTCAGCTTGTGGCATATGCTGGAACAAGAGGCCTGAAATCATGATGTTACCATGCAACCATGTAAATCTTTGCAGAGATTGTTGGGAGCAATTCCGGGCTTCTCAAAATGGTAAAAACTGCATCACATGCAGAGGAGAGATTCGAAGAATTCAGCGTGTTTATGTGTAAGATATACTTCGCTTGTCACTTTTGTTTTTATCATTAAGGATTTTAAATAATGTGCATTGTTTTAATTTTTCACTGATATTGTTATTCGGGGCCAGTTTAGGCAATTTTGTACTGTGATTTCAAATGTAATATAAGTCGTAGGATCTTACTGTATTAATGGACTGATTTTTTCAACATGTGATATAAATGTTTACTGATCAGACCATTTAGTTTTTCAGGACACTTACTAAAGAATTCTTATGTCTTTTCATTGAAAGAGAGATTTAAAAGTACATTTATCAATTCTAATCATGAAAGTGGGTAATTACAAATTATTGCACTGATTATTCTCCAAATGACTTAAGTGCCACAAACACAAATTTGAGGGAAACGAGAAAAATTGTATCATTCCATTTGCTGGCAATTGTAGCAAAACAAAATATGTATGCTTCCGTAGGCAATAATTTAGAATTAAGGAATTAGCGTCGTTAAAAAAGATTTGCAATGGTAACCCCTTCACTGAAAAAATAAGATGTAGCTTTACCTCACTTGTAAAAAAAGCTATTCTAAATTGCCCATCTTCCTTTCAATGCGGCAGGCTTCAAATAATTTTAATCGTATTATAACTTAAAAATGCAACCTGAGTCTTCTGACTCTCAAAAGCATTGGTAATCCATTGAAATCTCATTTTTTTTAAATTCAGGCGCTCATCTTTTTGGAAAGAAAACTATCAAAATTGCCAGATTTCTTAGAATTAACAGCAGATTATGAATCATTTAAGCTGAATTATATCTTCATAATGCAATGATGTCATCCTTACCCGCATAGGCATTAATAATCCGTTAAAACTTCATTTTTGAAATTTTGGCCCTTGTGTCTTTTGGAAAATGATCGATTTAATTGAAGAATAGCAAAATAAAAGTCAATGTATGAACAGACTAAAATATATTTAAGTACCGGTCTAAATTATGCAGCCAGTTACCAATCTAGTACTTCAATTCTTTAGTCAAGTAAAAAATCACCATTTTCTTCCTACAGGTTTGCACATATTAGTTCATTCACTAGTTTTTAGCTGCATCGTTTCCTTTTTGCACATTTGCATATAATTTCTTAGGTTAGAAATCAGTATTATCTATCACATTGGATAAGATGATTTTCCTGGTTATTAGTTCACTACTTGTGTTACTATCGAATATTTTTACTAATATTATGTTGTAATGTTGCTCTATTGACTTAACTGTTGACCTCTTTTATAAATGTATTTTTAATTCATAGATTAGAATCAATGCATTGTAATTAATCAAAAATATTTTTATTTTTTTTTTTTATCTTAATTACAAATAATCCCCATTTAGTTTACCTGTAATCAATAGCAAACCAATTTTTCTTGTAATCGCATCATTCTTAGTTATTTCCCTAGTTGTGTGTAAGTTTTTAATTGGTGCCACTGTGTACTTTTCAGCTAATCAGAATGAGAATATTTTCAAATTGTATGGCTTTCGTAAGACAATATGGGTTGTTAACTAAAGTGCTACATCAGTTATTTTAAATAAATATCAATTTAACCTTTCACTCATTATTTTCTTACCTTTTTTTGTCAAACTCAGCTTTTTAATGTGTTCAAAGACAATCCAACCTCTGCAGTGTAAATTGAGATTATTGCAATTGAAGAAACTAGTGACCAGAGGTCTTTCATTGAAAAAAAGAGGGGAAAAAGTGTAAATAATTTTTGCAAACGACATAAGTAATGTCTGAAAAATGCACCTACCCAAAAATTCCACTTTGTTTTATCACGAGGATAGGAAAAAGTACAAAAATAAGTAACAGTGAAAACAACAATGGTTCTTGATCTCTTAACTATTCGGTGACCTAAAGTTAGTTCCTGTACCTACTCAAGAATTTTGTCACTCTTTGAAAAATGAGAAGTTAGCATTAAACCATACCTATCACAGGTAATGTTAAAAAATATCAACTAAATCGTCAATCTAACTGTTTCGGTACCAGCACTGGCGAATAAAAAAGGTGAACTCTTGCTAAGCGGATTCAAACGCCTTCATGCAACGGATGTCCTCATTGCATACACAAAAAAATGAAGGCATATCATTCCGCCGCAATCTTGCGAGACGCTTGACATATACTTATGTATGACATATCATATACCGCGTCTATGTCGGTGGTCGAAGTATGGAACCTCTCATCTTCATTAGCAACGTTGCAGTCATTCCTGTCATACATTAACTGCATTTTTTCTTTGGTAGGTAAATTAGTTGACTTAATTTTTTGCAAAAATGACAGCATTTTAAAGATTAATTTTGGCGGGAAGTTGCGGAGTTGAACGTAGGCTTATAATAAGTAATCATACCTCGCCATTACCTAAGATAAATCTAGTAGGAGTATGCAACCACGTGATATGTTTCCTTTATCATTTATTGTGATTTTTAAATTCTCTCAAGATGCTGGTTTCACCTCGAATTTTGGGAAGAAAACGGATTCATTAGGTACGCCTAGAAGCACACTTAGGGCTTTTTATCCCCGAAAAATCTTGTCCGTGAAACCTGAATTGAGGAATAGCTTCTTCAAGAGGAAGTATCTGAAATGTGTCTCTATGCGTGATTTATCCTATTTTTCGTAAAATTTAAAGTTATACACTCGTAATTTAGCTGACGTTGGATATCTCTATGTCATTTACTACCTGCCACCATCGGTTCACCTTATAAAGAAGAAAAAAACTGCAGGATAATCCTAAAAAAAACTTCTTTCAGCGTGGTTCGTCACTAAAAACCGTCATTAGTAAGAAAGTAGGTACCTCCTCCAACCACAACAACATCATAGCGGCTTTTCGGTGTCTTCTTTTCTGTAGAGAACGGAAGGCGACTTTGATGAAAAGTCACTGCCAAACGACCAGATCGGCCGACTGTTTTGGGGATCATTTCAGAACAGGGGGCAATAAAACATTTCAGGCACTAGAAACGACTGCTCACACTGGAGGAAAACCGGGAAGCACTCAAACTTGTTTTAGTCACAAAAAAGTATCTTGATGATTTTGGATCAGCGGAAAAGCTTCGTTCGACGTTTAAGCGTTTTTTGACAGCGATGCGAAACAAGACTGTTTGAATTTATCGGAGAGATATGAGAAATTTTAGCGGTTGTAATAAAGTGTCTACATTATTATCGGGAGATAACCAGAGGCAAAAGATCACCGCGTCCAATTAGGCACCATGATTAGATAAATGCTTGTGTCGATTGTCATTTCGAATCAGAAGCTGTTTCTATTGCTGGCTGAGCACGTACATAATAACTAATCAGTGCTCCCTAAGCAGCACGTTAATCTCTTCACTTGAAAATTTCTCACGCTCGGGTTTTTGTGCTATATGCTTTGTGCCTATCGAAAGTTTTGAAGGCAATCTAAAGGATGGAATGACGAAAAATGCTGTATGCTGTGTCTCACGCTCGTATTATATCACCTGGCACACAACCATTCGAACTCTATAGTGGGTATGTGTTGTGGTATCCTTCGAAAATGAAGGATAATCTCAGCTTTTTGCGCGTCTTAAATTATTGATGTTTATGAATGTATCATGATCGCATCCTTGTATGCGGAAACCAAGCGCGCAACTATTCGAACTCCAGAGTAGGTATGTGGTATCACACGAAAGAGAAGGATAATCTTAGCTTTTCGCCTCTTAATTTAAAATTATACACTGGTAAAAAAAACCTCTTGGTTCAAGAGTGCAGCTTCTTGTCGCCGGATTTAAAGAGTCTGGACTCTTGTTTCAATGCAAAATCCGCTTGAATCAATGCAAAATCCACTTGAAACAAGAGCTCAATACTCTTAAATCCGGCGACAAGAAACTGCACTCTTAAGTCAATGATGTAGTAGATTACCAGAAGTAAATTACTGGCGTGTACTAATATGAATATTATGCTTGCATCTTTAGCAAAATCGCAAAATCCTTAAAGTTTTATGTTTTTCAATCTCCCTGAAACAGTCGCGTAATGGCCACGATATTTAAGTCAAAATCGCGCAGTAATTTCCACGTGCCCAGCGCGCGAATGATGGACATGAACGCCGCGCGCCGCTAGTAATAGGTGCCTAAGAAGAAATGGACCGAGTTAAACAGAAAGGAACCAAGCCACATCAGCTATTGCCAAATTTAATTGAACAATTCAATTATTTACACGAAAACGGTAGTGCGGATTTTCGTGCAAATTTCAGTGAATTTTCTCCATAGTACAAAGCAAATTCCCTGTCATTTTCACAGAAATCCGCACAAACGTTCTTTCATAAAAAATTGAATTGCCCAGTTAATTTTGGCAACAGCTGATGTGGCTTGGTTCCTTTCTGTTAAACTCGGTCCAAATGATACTGGAGGGCCATCGAGTGATAAGCATTTCGCAACTTTTCAAAACCAGCGAATTCCTGAGAATAAATAAAAACCCATAATAGCAAATCAGCTGTTGTTTGCGCTGTTGGCGGGAAACGCTGAGGAGCGCGCGGTGTGCGTGGAACGCGCACAGGCGCCTACAAACCTAACAGGGATACTTCCCGCATTGCGCAATGCGTGAAGTATCCCGTTAGGTTTGTAGGCGCCTACGCGCATGTACCGCTCGTTGCCCGTAGGCCGCGGACGTGGAGTGCCACGTCGCTTCAAGCAACTATATCTCACGACAGAGGTGTTTTAAGAGATTCAAGGCGCTGCAACGTATCAAGAATGACAGACATCTTTTAAGAAAACGGAGCGATCCTCGCAAAATAAATCAAGATACTGCGGCACAAAAAGAGAGCGGTAGTCCAAAAAACTCACCAAGTCCTAGCATCCGTATTTAATAACGTTTGGACATTCGGAATCTCCGGCGAGTCTCGGGACCAGGCGCAATCGACTCTACGCCGCAAACTACGGAGGATTCGACTCTTTCCTCAAATTTGTTTTCCTCCTTCGAAAATCGGAGGCTCGGAGGACAAGACGCATGAGTGAAGTTTTTCCTGTTTCAAGAAATACGTGTTTAAAGTTTCAAAATTACATGGAGCCTTAGGTACGGCAGAGAGGAAGTCAAAACTCACTTTTTGATGCTTTCCAGTTAGATTTTAGCTGTGAATTGTTCATAAAGTATACGTTCAAACAAGTCTTAAGTAAGTTTATGAATATCTGAATATTTTCCAAAACTGCACTAATGCGCCTTGTTGTCCTCCAAGCCCCTTAAATGAGTTTTGTAAAAGTTCAAATTTTGATACGACGTTGTTTCCGAGCGCTGCAAAGCTCAATCTTTATTATGATTATTGATCAGGATAAGAAGGACGGCAGTCGATGTATACGTCTAAAAACTTCCATTTTTTGGATAACGTCAACATCAATGACCCAAGAGAGGTGCTGCAGTACCTTTGCACTCCAGAACACCAGAACGAGATACGCATTTCTGCACTTAAGCCCGAGGTACGCAAAAAAAGCTCCACGGTTTTAGGTGTCTTCCCGATTTTTTTCGATTATAGTCTCTTGCTGGCAGAAAGACGACATTTTCAACAACACGTTTATGCAGCTAACTCAAAACTGTCAAAAATTTAGATACGCACTTCTGCACTTTCACCATCGATATGTATTTTAGACCAAAAGAATTCGAATATGACGGTCTTGAAGCCCCACGGCCTCGCTAGTGGGGTAATTGACTAGCACTAGACGTGTAAAATTTAAAATTTTGGGGCCCTTTTGCATTATCAGTAAGGTCCCGAGGGACTTTCTAGTACTCTCAGGAGCATTAGGTGAAAGTTTTCAAGCAAAAGTTGACCTCATCTTGCCCTAAGGAGCTGTTGTCATCCATAAAAACTTATCTGCCGGAGGGAGCTAACGGCCCATAGGTCGTTTCTAAGATTACCAAAGAATATTGCTTCTTAATTGCAAAATTAGTCCAGTGGCATAGGTAGTTAAGCATTTTATGAGCGTTTAAACTTAATTGTTCCGCCGCCAGAAAAACGTCACTACTTTCATCCTCTCTTTGACGCCATGACCAAAAAAAATTATGACACTGTAGTCGTGTGGTCTGCGATCTTGAACTGGAAGCAGGCACCTTCGTGGGGGTTTTATTATTTTATTTTCAGAGCTTTAATTTTACCAAAGAAATGTAAAACAAAGCCCCAAAAGCAGAGCTTTCAACATTTTACAGATGTCAAACTCGAGTGCCGCGGCAGTAAATTCGTTTAAAAAAGTTGACGATAATGTTATTTGTCGTGGTTAGAAGTGTTCTCGTGATTTTAGGTGTTGTGTTGGCATGGGCGTCAGGGGCAGGTCTTGCAGGTGGACAGTATTTGGGGGCTCAAATTTGGAGAGTTTCCATGCAGAACGCCACTGATCAAGAGATATTCCAAGATTTTGAGAGAAAATTCCGTGAGTAATACCTCTATCTCTATGCCGACTAATGTTATAATTAATCCTACCAGCAGGCTGATTTTTATAGACAAAGCTATATGTACAAAGAGGAAATGGAGCGATCCTAGTAATGGTGGAACGGGTGGAAGTTCTGGTTACACGATAAAATCGAACCATCAAATTGACGCTCTGATTGGTGGAAAAAGTCCTGAAGTGAGGATGCGACCAATGAGAGGCCCAATTTGATGGTTCAATTTGATCGTGTAACCAGGCCTTTTCAGTAAAGGGGGTAAGTAATAGACTAACTGAGTGTTCCTGTAGTTAGTCCATAATTTCTCCCCTTAGTCTATAGCAACCATTCGTTTCAACCAGTAGGGTCGCTCCATTAACCCGTTGTCTTCTTTGTCTATTGTTTTGTCCATCATTTACAATAATCAATCTCCAATGGTCCCAAAAGCCCCTTAACCCCATCTCTCTAATGCTCCTCGGGTGGTTTAAACCCAACTTAACTTAACGGGGCTGTTCAGCCCAATGTCGTACAATTTGCTTCGATGTATGCCTCAATTTTTCCAGTTTCACGCCGTGCGTAGGAGGTGCTTGACTCGCTAAGTGTAACAGTCTAACTTCTTTAAAGTTTTGATGATTTGTCATGACGTCTTCATTGTTCGATAGCTATAACTGTGCTTGAAACCCAAAATGACCACCAAAAACTATGTTTACGTGCTAAGCAGTAGGTATCAGAGAAGCGTACCGATGACCATGCATTCAGCTTTCAGAGATTTCATAATTACCCAATACACCTTCACTGTCATCGTAAATTAATGGATCGCATTTAGCAAAGAGGAACCAGCGCGATTACAGTGTTGCTTTTTTATAATCATCCAAAAAATATCCCAGAACAGTATAGGGTTTTTGCTCGCCACCAAGAGATTGTTAATTTTAAAGGAAAATAATTTGTGTAAATTTGAATATTGTTAATATATTGCATTTTTTTAGAAAAAAGAGAAAGGAAAAAAGGAATTCTTAAAATAACCGATTTTTTAAGTGAAAATTTAATAGAATCCAGAATTTATCTTAAAATATATCCCACTTCCAAACCCAAGAATCGCCTTCATGTTCAAGTTATGATTTCCTTTCCACTTCTGACGTCTCACTGATGCCCAAAGCTGATTTAAAACTGATTTTACAGCTGTCGTCGAAACGGTTTATCAAGGGAGAAGCGTATTGGACCTCCTCGTGAGAAGATCAATATTGGAAAGTGCAAAGGAACACTTTGCATCCGTCAAGAAGGAGTATGAAGTTCTCGTCGATGATGTCGAGGAAAGGATAAAAAATGAGGACACTCCGATAACCGACGACGAAGTTTCTCCAAAACAAGGACGAGGTAGGTGGTAATTTCATTCTATCTGTAATAACAGGCTTTCGAAGGTAGGTTGAGGATTTTTATTTTCATATACACCCGTTCATTTAAAATCTTTTGATGAAAAAAAAAAAAAATCATGCGTATACCGAGTGATCTTAAAGTTCCTCAACACCTTTGTAACCCCTCTAGGGTTCTTGCCTCTTTTCGGGGTGATTCTATTCAAGTTTTTTTTTGAGGGGTAAGGGCAGAGACAAGAGACCCTTCACTGGCCACCTGGCGACAGGTGGAAGCTTTTACTTTTGGGGACTCAACAATTATTCCTTATGGACAATTATAAGGGAGCAACAGTCACCACTCTTATTTCGGCTGTTGACCTACCTACATGGAGGATGATGAGCTACGGATGACGTCATGAGCCAAACAAGTCCCCCAAATTTCGGCTTGTTTGCTAAACGAAACTGCCAACACGTTCTTAACCATCAACCATGAAGGTAGGTCAACAATAGAATGATGAAGTCCCGAAAGTAAAATCTTCCACCATTGCCAAGATACTAGTGGAGGGTCTCTTGACTCTAGGTAAGGGGACCAGAAATTTTTTTTTTTTTTTTTAATCTACACACTCAAAATTCAACGTGCCTTTACCGTTCCCCGAGTATTATCCAATTTTGAAATTATTATTTAAATATTACTGTCCAAATATAAAACGTATGTACCCTCGAACTGGATTATTTTACGATGATATTATTTAAGGCGCTTATGCTCCGTTAGAAAACTTAGAACGAAAGCCTGAAACTGATTGTGAGTGTGATTAGGTATAGGTACCTATAGACATATTCTCGCGGCACGTTCTTGCAACTTTCAGTGTTGGAATTCCCTGCTTGTCCTAACTTATTTCAGTTCTTTTTTCCCTTGTTTTCAACATTTATCCCAGGTTACAATTTCACTTATTCTCATTATCATCCGCTGAGTGACATTCACGACTACATGGACTTGTATCTCGCAGCCTCTCCTTCCACCAAAGTCAACAATTGGATACTTGGACGAAGTTTTGAGAAGAGAGATATAAAACTTCTGGAGATTGTAAACGATCTGAATGCACCGTATATTTGGATCGATGGAGGTATGACTTTTTGACCGCAAATAAAAAAGTTCAATATCGACACGCTAAAATTAAGAAAATACTGATTCAAATGTGACGCTATTACAGCTAGTCAGCTTCACTCTGTACCACCCGGCTAAACTCCCGTGTCATCTCAAAATTTCATCTCATAAATCTCTGGTCTTACCTTGTCTACAGAGCAACCACATTTTAACGTTTGCGGGCTGATTATTGAAATTGATAGACAAAACAAAAGCAAATTACACAAAGGGAAAACGGCTCCATTTCCATTCCATTTCATGCTCAATCCTATCGGTGGAAGCAAGAGCAAGTGGTTTCGATGGACAACGAAGGCGATGAATAGACTAACTAAAGAACTTACTAACTAACTAACGGCAAACCGTGAGAGATCCTGTAATTAATCCATCAGAAATAAAAATTCAGAAAAACGATGATTCTACCAAAGATGCGGAGAAGGCGTAGCTCCCTCAGGAGATGCTTTCGGGGGGAAAATGTATGGTGAAAGAATGCCTCACTTTTACTGACAGAGCTCGTTTCTGTGGTATGATCGTTTAACCCCAGGTATACCCTGCACAGAAAAAATAGATGGTGCTGACGACAGAACCTTCTGTTAACAGGGCTCTTGCAGATTCTTTGCCCTACTTACGGAATTTTTCTGTTATGAGAACAGAACTGCGGTCGTGGGAAAAGAGCACTCTGTCCTCATAACGGAAGTTTCTGTGACTGTTACAAAAGAAGTGCAGGAGCCCTGTGAACAGAAGTATTTATTCCAGTGTGTATGATCATCAAAATTAAATAAATGGAATTGTGACCCTACCTGAGATGAAAATGCCAGTTTCGTCCCTCCATTTCTGAAACTCTTATACTATTTATTTATTTATTTATTTATTTTTTAATTTCTTTTTTTCAAATTTTGAACAGGAATGCACGCTAGAGAATGGCTCTCTCCAACAACGGCTTTGTGGATCGCCAACCTGCTACTGAGGGAGAAGGAGCAGCTTCCAGAAGCGATGAAGAAACTGAACTACTACATCCTCCCAGTGATGAACCCCGACGGTTACGAATACAGTCGCAACGAGGACAGGATGTGGCGAAAAAACCGAAACTTGGCCGCGGGAAATCGTCGTCGCAGACAAGAACCATCTCTGCACGATTGCAAATTGGGCGTCGACCTCAATCGAAACTTTGATATCGAATGGGGCAGAAAAGAGGGAGCAAGCGACAATGCATGCGAATCGGACTATAAAGGACCCTTCGCCAATTCTGAGCTCGAAACTCAAGGGGTTGTTGGCTTCTTATCGGATAAAATCTCCAAAGTCAAGGTATGCAACGACCGTATTTTATAGTCGCTCCTTAATTTAGTTAGGAAACTATTGGGTACATTTTCTGAAATTGTACGTTTTCAACACCGTAAAATCATAAAGAATACTCGGTAAATATTGTTACATCAAATTACATATATTTGCTTTAATTATCCGAAGTGGTCTTGATGCAAAAAAAAAAAAAATCGACAACAATGTACCCAAAATCAAAATCTTGGCTGATCATAATTGCGAGAAATTGCGATTTGAAATTTTCATAGTAAATGCAGGTTTTCTACTGATTTTAATCCGTTGCTTTATTTATTTGTCCATTGAATCGGTGTTGATCGGTTCACATTTTTATTTTTCGTGCGATTCATGTCCATCAAATACATACCCTCCATGCAGACCACCTATCATAGTCTTTTTTTAACTGAACAATTTGCCCTCTGCTGCGTCTGCAACGATTGTTGTTATCAATATGTTGTGCGTGCTGATTTTAGCTCATGCATACTTGACTCCCTAAAGGAATTTTATGAGCGAAAGCAATTCGCCTTCAGCTACGTCTGCAGCAATTGTTGTTAGGAATATGTCGTGCGTGCTGATTTTAGATCATTACATACTTGACTCTCTGAAGGCGTTTTATGTGCGCAAGCAGCGCAATCTGTCTGAAAACAGAAGTGAGATTGAATGATTATAGCTCAGTCCCTACTTCGTTAGTTCTCCGACAGATGGCGCTGCTTGCTCACATAAAGCGCCTTCAGAAAGTCGAGTATGTATTGAGCTAAAATCAGCACGCACAACATATTCGTAACAACAATTGCTGAAGACGCAGCTGAAGGCGAATTGCTCAGTTAAAAAAAGAGTACGATAGGTGGTCTGCATGTGACGAGAGGGTATGTATTCGATCGACATGAATCAAACGGAAAATAAACACGTGAACCGATCAACGCGCCGATTTAATGGACAAAAATAAGAGAAGAGGTTTGAAGAGGCTTTTGATGTAGTATCATATCAGTGTCCATAGTCAAAAGGTACCTAACTCTTATTTTTGAAAGTATCGAGTCAGTGTCATTTTGGAAATCTCCATTAATGGTTCCGTGTGTGTGAAAAAATTGGTAGCCCTATCTCACGCCGGTTATGACATGCGGAATTTCAAAAATTGCGATTTACATTGGAATCCGTTGGACCGACACATGCTTTTTCCCCGATACCCCGGAATGACTAAAATGGAGTTAGATACCAATTTACTCTGGGTTACTGATAAAAAAAGAAGATTTTTACGAAGTTCCAAGTAAAATTCATCTGTACAACTTTGGAAATAAATGCAGATCTTCACAAGGGATTCCGGTGCTATTTCAACACAAATGGTACAAAATGTAAATGAAAAAATTCAATGGTCTCGAGCACTTTTAATGTGGGGACGGACCTTCCTCAATTTATTGGCAAAACCAACAATATAATTAATTTCGTATTTTTTTACCTAGTGACAAAGTACTGCAATTCCTTGTGTCGTCAAGTAGGAAGTTCTTAATTTGGATTTAGGAAATACGAGCCAATCAACAAAAAACACTCAACAAATGGTCATCCTTCGATCAGATCCGCTCTTTCCTCCTCTAAAAATGTTACTTAAAAACATTGGCAGCTACATCACTTTGAAATGCAGATACAGAAACATTTGTTTACAAGAATAAATTTTGCATCTTTCTAAATATCTTGATTGTAAGAAAACCTCATTACGATGTTGGTCAACTCCTTTTGCTTAACACTGCTTAATTTAAATCATATAATTTTTAGGCGTTCCTGACATTCCACACTTATGGTCAATATATTTTGTGTCCTTACGCTTACGCCAGAAATGCCCCACTGCTCGAAAATCAGCTGGAGCTCATTAAAATTGCTAGAACAGC
>NW_017547427.1:2726682-2850429 GCF_001854935.1 Bemisia tabaci
ATAGTTCCCCCTCATACTTACTATCAGAGTTCCAACGGAAAAAATCTTGTTGTCATAGGTAAATACGGTTTCCATTGCTTCTTCAGCTGTTAATAGACAACTATGCGGGTTTGCTGGAGAATTTGGTGACTGTTAGGATTGTTAATTAGTATCTCCGAAGCCTGGTTGTTATAGCTAAACTTAAAGCATTGGCTTCAACGCATCGCAAAACCAGAACCTTGGAGAGACCAGCGAACATCCATGAGAAAGTGAGTGAGGAGCAAGGTACCTAGCATTGTACATCCATCTGGATTTCACAACTACCGTTCCTAGGGATTTAGGATTCAGATTCGCACATCAACCAGTAAGCTTTTCTCCCAATCATCTTGATATAGAGGCAGCTATGCAAGGCGCAGCCAGGTAGTCCAATGCTCAAGCCACTTAATCAACACAAATATTATCCTAACTTACAACAAAATGACTTTGTTTCTTCTCTAACAATGGAACCGGAAAATGTTACTTTGAATGCGCGAGAAACTTCTTTGGTCGAGATGAAGAAACGTAAATGAAGAAATGAGTCCGGAACATCTCGACCAGGTACAGGCCGTTTTGTTTACATTAGGAGTCTGGAGTATCTCGCCGCAATTTCACTTGAAATCACCATGAACAGATCAACGGGGTAACTGATATTTGATTTTACGAAAAGGATAAATGTTAGACGCGGACGAAAGTTCTTTAGTCGAGGTGAAGAAACGCTAACGCTGAGAAATTGAGTCTGGAACAACTCGAGGAAGTCCGCTCTGGGTGTCTGCTTTGTTTATGTCCGGACTATGTCGCCGTTCGTTTGTTTACATTAGGAGCGAGTTTGACACCGATGACAGACTTTGGTTTTTGATGAAAATTTGGTCTGGAATATCTGGGCCAAACGCAAAAACCTTTAACCCGGGGTATACCCTGCACAGACAAAAATAGATGGTGCTGGCGACAGAACCTTCTGTTAACAGGGCTCTTGCAGATTCTTTGCCACACTTACAGAATTTTTCTGTTGTGAGAACAGCACTTCGGTCGTGGGAAAAGAGCACTCTGTCCTCATAACGGAAGTTTCTGTGACTGTTACAAAAGAAGTGCAGGAGCCTTGTGAACAGAAGTATTTATTCCAGTGTGTATGATCATCAAAATTAAATAAATGGAATTGAGACCCTAGCTGAGATGAAAATGTCATTTCCTTCCCTCCATTTCTGAAACTCCAGACTCCTATACTATTTTTTTTATTATTTTTTTTCATTTTTTAAATTTCTTTTTTAATTTATTTTTTTAAATTTCGAATAGGAATGCATGCTAGAGAATGGCTCTCTCCAACAACGGCTTTGTGGATCGCCAACCTGCTACTGAGGGAGAAGGAGAAGCTGCCAGAGGCGATGAAGAAACTGAACTACTACATCCTTCCAGTGATGAACCCCGACGGTTACGAATACAGTCGCAACGAGGACAGGATGTGGCGGAAAAACCGAAACTTGGCCTCGGGAAACCCTCGTCGCAGACAAGAACCATCTCTGCACGATTGCAAATTGGGCGTCGACCTCAATCGAAACTTTGATATCGAATGGGGCAGAAAAGAGGGAGCAAGTGACAATGCATGCGAATCGGACTATAAAGGACCCTTCGCCAATTCTGAGCTCGAAACTCAAGGGGTTGTTGGCTTCTTATCGGATAAAATCTCCAAAGTCAAGGTATGCAACGACCGTATTTTATAGTCGCTCTTTAATTTAGTTAGGAAACTATTGGGTACATTTTCTGAAATTGTACGTTTTCAACACCGTAAAATCATAAAGAATACTCGGTAAATGTTACATCAAATTACATATATTTGCTTTAATTATCCGAAGTGGTCTTGATGCCAAAAAAAAAAAAATCGACAACAATGTACCCAAAATCAAAATCTTGGCTGATCCTAATTGCGAGAAATTGCGATTTGAAATTTTCATAGTAAATGCAGGTTTTCCACTGATTTTAATCCGTTGCTTTATGTATTTGTCCATTGAATCGGTGTTGATCGGTTCACGTGTTTATTTTCCGTTCGATTCATGTCGATCGAATACATACCCTCTCGTCACATGCAGACCACCTATCATAGTCTTTTTTTAACTGAACAATTTGCCCTCTGCTGCGTCTGCAGCGATTGTTGTTATCAATATGTTGTGCGTGCTGATTTTAGCTCATGCATACTTGACCCCCTGAAGGAATTTTATGAGCGAAAGCAATTCGCCTTCAGCTACGTCTGCAGCAATTGTTGTTAGGAGTGCTGATTTTAGATCATTACATACTCGACTCTCTGAAGGCGTTTCGTTTGCGCAAGCAGCGCAATCTGTCTGAAAACAGAAGTGAGATTGAATGAATATAGCTCAGTCCCTACTTCATTAGTTCTCCGACAGATGGCGCTGCTTGCGCACATAAAACGCCTTCAGAAAGTCGAGTATGTATTGAGCTAAAATCAGCACGCACAACATATTCGTAACAACAATTGCTGAAGACGCAGCTGAAGGCGAATTGCTCAGTTAAAAAAAGAGTACGATAGGTGGTCTGCATGTGACGAGAGGGTATGTATTCGATCGACATGAATCGAACGGAAAATAAACAAGTGAACCGATCAACGCGCCGATTTAATGGACAAAAATAAGAGAGGAGGTTTGAAGAGGCTTTTGATGTAGTATCATATCAGTGTCCATAGTCAAAAGGTACCTAACTCTTATTTTTGAAAGTATCGAATCAGTGTCATTTTGGAAATCTCCATTAATGGTTCCGTGTGTGTGAAATAATTGGTAGCCCTATCTCACGCCGGTTATGACATGCGGAATTTCAAAAATTGCGATTTACATTGGAATCCGTTGGACCGACACATGCTTTTTCCCCGATACCCCGGAATGACTAAAATGGAGTTAGATACCAATTTACTCTGGGGTACTGATAAGAAAAGAAGATTTTTACGAAGTTCCAAGTAAAATTCATCTGTACAACTTTGGAAATAAATGCAGATCTTCACAAGGGATTCCGGTGCTATTTCAACACAAATGGTACAAAATGTAAATGAATAAATTCAATGGTCTCGAGCACTTTTAATGTGGGGACGGACCTTCCTCAATTTATTGGCAAAACCAACAATATAATTAATTTCGTATTTTTTTACCTAGTGACAAAGTACTGCAATTCCTTGTGTCGTCAAGTAGGAAGTTCTTAATTTGGATTTAGGAAATACGAGCCAATCAACAAAAAACACTCAATAAATGGTCATCCTTCGATCAGATCCGCTCTTTCCTCCTCTAAAAATGTTACTTAAAAACATTGGCAGCTACATCACTTTGAAATGCAGATACAGAAAATTTTGTTTACAAGAATAAATTTTGCATCTCTCTAAATATCTTGATTGTAAGAAAACCTCATTACGATGTTGGTCAACTCCTTTTGCTTAACACTGCTTAATTTAAATCATATAATTTTTAGGCGTTCCTGACATTCCACACTTATGGTCAATATATTTTGTGTCCTTACGCTTACGCCAGAAATGCCCCACTGCTCGAAAATCAGCTGGAGCTCATTAAAATTGCTAGAACAGCGGCCAAGAACATCATGAAAATGTCGGGTAGTAATTACAATGTGGGAAAAATTACGGATTTCTTATATGCGTGCACCGGTAAGCCATCCATTCACAGAACTAGAGATTGGTCATTTACGTCAGTCACTGCACCCGTTTCCTTATTATACTCTATGATACAAAATTATAAAAGTAACACGTAACGCATAATGCATGAGGGAGGCGCCAAGCGCTTTCGAGGGGATGGGAAGTGGTCAGGGGGTGCACTAATGGTGGCAAAATTTTATGAAAAATAAAATCTTGAAATCTCACTTGAAATATTTCATGTTGTTTCAGAAATGTATGAAAGGTATATTGAAAAATACTGGTTCCTTTTCGTGACTTTCTTCCATTTTTGTGTGTTTGAAAGCGGGTTGTATACTCTAGCCCCTGAAAAATATGAAATATTTCACAGCCCTGTAAAATTTCATGAAATATTTCACTGAAGTTTCCAATCTTTCCTTTCTCTCTTACGTTTCATGCCACCCTAGGCGTACCTCCAAGTAAATAATTAAAAGTAGACTCGCAAAGAATAGATATTGGGAGGGGTTATAGGACATTTCTTCGACGATTTTTTGTCCGAGCACTTGTTTTTTCCAGTAGTTTAAGTCCACACGTTTTTTCGGCAGGGGAGTTTTGGTCCACTTATCAATTATTGAAACCCAAAGTTAATTGGTCTACATGTAAATACGAATAACATTTGCTCACGACGTTTTTGGATGAAATGTATAATGTCTTGGAAGAATGAGGGTTTGCTCGTTTTTTGTTTGTTTGGTTGGCCAAACGGAAACAAATTTATAATTGAGGATTTTGGCGTCAATTCCATGAGGAAAAATTCACTAAAACTCTCTACACCTGTTTGGTGCAACAGGACTTAATTATCTTTCAAGCAAATCCCATCCTCTTACACCTGAACCGGATGAACCTTTTGATTTTCCTCAGCTAAAGGCTCTTAGATTTTTCCTGTGAACGATAACTTCGCGACGGCGCCGGCGTGCCTTGGCGTTTCAAACTACTATTTCACCATGAAGGTGTTGCATAGTATCATACAAGATTGAAGGCACCCTAACGTATCATGATTGATGGCATCTTTCAAAAGCACGAAGCAATTAAATCGAGTGACGACGAAAAAAAGAGAGCTGTAGTTGAAAAACTTGCTAAGTCCTAGTATCTGGATCCAGTAATGTTTAGCATGGTTTTTGAACTTAATTAGAGGAAAAAGTGACTTGATTCAAGCAGAAATATGCTCAAATTTACCGCCGAGAGGATTTCCTTATAAATCAATAAAGAAAATAATGCCTGTTTAGAGAAGAAAGGATGCTTAAATAAAAAGAAAAGTCACTTAGATCAACTAGAAAGCCGCTTTCATTCAGCTATTTTATTCTTGATTCAAAATAAAATCTTCTTGTGGGCATACTCAATAATGTTTCTGCCTAAATAGAGTCACATTTTTCTCTAATGAAATTCAAAAATAATGCTAAAAGTTATTAAATACGGATGCTAGGACTAAGTGAGTTTTTTTATTACCGCTTTCTTTTTGTGACGCAGTATCTTGATTTATTTTGCAAGAAAAGCTCTGTACCCTTAAATGAAGCTTGTCATTCTTGATACGTTGGAGCGCCTTCAATCTCGTATGATACTGTGCAGCACCTTTGTCGCGAAATAGTTGCTTTAGACGCCGCGGCACGCTGCGGCGAGGCGAGGCGGGCAGAGAGCGCGGAACGCGCATTGGCGCCTACAAACCTAACAGGGATACTTCACGCATTGCGCAACGCGTGAAGTATCCCGTTAGGTTTGTAGGCGCCCGTGCGCATTCTGCTCTGTGTTAGGCTATAGTATTTAAACTCGGGGAGTCAGCGTTTTTCAACTCATGATTTTGAAAGGTTTGCACGCTCTGCGTTGATTATTATTCTCATTTAAATTGATGAAAAAAAATATGGATAATATAACGTTCGTTTTGAAAATATTAAGGTGGTTTCGTGTCTAATTTAATGATTTCCAAAGCTTTTTAATTTTACCTTTACATTTTGTGTTTTTACTGTGCTGCAGCGTGGTGTATTCGCAACCAAACGCCTAAAATTGGACGTGTTTGACTGTAAAAGATCAATTTAAAAAGTGGGTTAAAACAATAGATTGCGTCCTCCTTGGTTTTTTCTCTCTTTTTCATTTTTGCATTGTTCTTTTCAACACAAGTACGGCTCATTGAGATTAATATCGATGCCATCGCTTGGAAAAGGTTTTACAAATATTTGCCACGTTTTAAAAATATAATGTTTTTAAAATGAAGTAATATTATCATTTATAAAAAGGTTTATATATACGGGATATTTTAAATCGACAATTTTACAGATAGAAGTGAAACCAAATATTCACCAATGAAAATTTGAAAGATGAATAGAAAGAAGAAAGTAACATTTCATTTAAAAAATGAGTTACCATAACAACACCTTCTCTCTAAATTTTCTAATTCGATATCGGCAATATAATTTTACATACGGACTGGAATGTACCCTTTGGACCAGGGCACCGTTTCTTATTTTAAGCGTGGACGTAAATTACTGGACTAAACAGGTGCCCGGACAAAAAATCGTTGACGGAATGTCTTGAAACCATTGGGAGGCATACTATCACCAAATTCTGCATCCAATGTCAATGGAGACACAGCCCATCAAAAAAAAAAAAAAAAAAAAGATCTTACGCCCCCTATATCCAGTAGTAAATCAATATGAGCACTGAGCTTGTAAGGACACGCTTTATCAGATCCTTACATCTGGAAACAAAAAAATATCTCCCTTGAAAAAAGAAAATGTATCTTTTAGAAAAAAAAGAGGGGAAAAATCATTTAAAATATCAGAACTCAAGCAGCGATGTCTTCCGTTTTATCTCTTGTTATGGGCGTATGCAGCAACGGGTCGGGCTGATGAACGTGTAACAGAGCATTGACGTTGAGTTTCGCGAGAAAAAAAGAAGGCCCCTTCAAAACATTGGATATGCAGCTCAGACATCCGTTGAGGTACAATAGTTGCATCCGGGCTCTCCAGGGGCGGACTGGCAGTCGAAGAGTTAGGAGGCGACCTACATTTGGGGGCCCCTCCTGTCGTTCAGGGGCACCTCTAAGGAGGATACTCGTATGTACTTGATCTATTTCTGTTTTATTTTCGTTTTTGCAGGCACTTCCATCGACTGGGCCGCCTCGCAAGGGATCCCATACGTCTTCGTCATGGAACTATCCAAAGACAGCTTTATTCTACCGGTCGCAAATATCATTCCAACCGCCAGGGAAGGTTTAGAACTCGTCAAGGCCGTAGCGGAGGCAATCGTCGAACGTAAATAAGATTTTTCAGGCAGTTCAGCTCTAATTTTTAGAGAGGCTCATGCGGGTGGCCTCTGGCCTTACTTTAAAAATGTCAATCTTTTTGAAATTAACAACCCGAATAACACAAGCCACAATAAATTTGAATGGGGCTCTTGCATGTCCCGGGGATTTTGAGAACATATTTTATATTTATTTCAATGTATTAAATTAAATTAATTTCTCATTTGATTCGTTTAATTTGATAAAGTTTTACTAAATTAAAGTCGAGGGTCTTCCCTGAAATTATTGCTTTAGAATATTTTCACCTCTTTGCCATACCAGTCAGAGATCTGAAGCCACTTTTTGAATTGTGTAATAATGAACTTTAATACGTTAATACTTAATGTGCCTATAATAATGGTAAATGAAACTACTAGAGAAGAATTCTTGAAATTATCATTTTTTGTCAGCTCTATTTTCATGTCTCTCACTCTAAACTTGAACGTAGCGCAAAACTTCCGATGAGTCCAGTCCTAATCATCTTTGCACAAATTTGGGTTCGATCCCCCCCCCCCCTCCTCATAACAGTCTTCGAGAATTTTGCGAAGAAAATGAAGCTTTTTTTAAAAAAAGGAAATTTGGGTAATACGAATAGAAATTATCAAACACCACACTCAAGACCCGCTGTCTGGTTGAATCACCATCGTTGGACGTATTTATGTTGAAAGGAACTTCTTTCTTTGAATTTTTCGTCCATTCGGCATATTTTTGTGTGGGGCTTCAGTTTTACTCACTTATCAAGATCATTACATCTGATGATTCCTGCGATAGACGTAAGCCACGTGTGACGGCATAACCTATATAAAAACTTCACTCACCGATTTTTCGAGGTTCTTCGCTTCAACATCTTAGCGTGGCCCGTAAGTGCTGGTGCGTTTCATTGCAATTCTTTGTAGCTCTTTGAATTTTTACCTAGTTTTGCATAAACATCCTCTATGCTTCCAACGCGACTATAAGTGCCCTCGCCTTTATATTGATTTCGGCTGATCAACTCAAACCATTTTCTTTTACGTGCGATGGAAAAAGTCAACTCCTTGTATAGTTTTAAAAAATGTGTCCTATAGTTCTCTCCATGATCGCTCCCAATAATTTTTCTCTTCGATGTCTCGGAAATTTCCCAAAATGTTAAATTTTTTGGAGACTCCAGTTTATTTCCCTCGGACGGATGTCTGTATATTTGTGATTTAGTCTTAACTTGAGGAGGATTTAAGCACCTATTTTAAATAAGAATGGGTCCAGTCCCTAGATAAAAAAAGTAGGAAAGAAAAAAAGTTAAGTTAAGGAAAAAGTTAAGTTAGGAAAAGTTAGGAAAAAAAGTATCACAGTCCCAACTATACACTGGAAAAAAAACACATTGGATCTAGAGTCCAGACTCTTGGAAACATCGACAAGAAAAAATAATCTTGATTCAATCAGATTTAAGCTTAAATCAAAAGGAAATCCGCTCAAATTAAGAGGCTTGGTTCTTGATTTAAGCTTAAATCTGATTGACTCAAGATTATTTTTTCTTGTCGATGTTTTTAAGAGTCTGGACTCTAGATCCAATGTGTTTTTATTTCCAGTGTACTCCTGGCTGATTTTAGAGCCAGATATAAGAGTAGTCTTACTTCTACCGAAAAACGGTTGGATCAACCATACCTCTAGTTGTACCTTCATAGTCAGCATAAGTGTGGTCAGATTCACTATACCGCTGGATTGTGCCTTTACACCTCAAGCTAGTGCAACTACTCTAATGGCTGGCGCCAAAATCAGCTAGGAATACAGCCGGGGTGAAGATACTTTTTTTTCAGTGATCGGAATACAAAAAAGTACACTGTTAAGCGGTGAAAATGAAAAATTTGTACAGTTTTATTAATGTAAAAGTAAGGTACAAAAGTGGAACAGATAAAGTGCAACTGGGAGAAAAATTAGAATAAAAATAGTCTTCACAGAGTTAGAGAGGGAAACCCGCATTCTATCACAATTCACCTCGTCTCCTCTGAGGAGAAGATTTTGTGCAGATTTGATCTCTATGAGGCAATGTTCAGTTGCTCATAATAACATGTACATACTACTCAGATTCATTATGATTGTTGCAAAATAATACTATATATAGACTCTAAATCACCAGAATTCAAAGCAATCACAGCGCGATTTGATTATAAAGGAGGGGGTTTGATATTGCAGCAACGTTATGCTAAGTTCACTAAACGGAGAAAATCAATTAAATCATTCGTAGTCGTTGAGAGTTTTACAAGAGACGACACTGAATCAACTCAGGTCAGACAGGACTGAGATTATAGCCTCCAATACTTATATTGCAAGTGGTTCTTTATGACCCATATCATTTCTCAATGTTTTTTTTTTACATATACGTTTTAATCGTGCTAAAATTGTACGAAGGTCTAGCCCAACATTTTTTTTCATCTTATGAGTCAGTGGTAAAGTTTTAAGCACCATTTTTAAATCCATGCATGAAATAAAAATGAAAATGGTGTGATTCATACTAGAAGGTACAAAAGAGCAGAGAAGCTAACAACTTCATTTGAGAAAAATCTACACTAAGGCAAAGTAGCCAAGACAATTAAAATCGACATTTTGTCTGATTCAATTAAATCATAAAAGCCATTCGGCCGCTTCCTTTTCAAATGTATGTACTTAGGCATTTCTATTTTTTATGCTTCAACCTTATCTATAAAAAAATCTAGTGGTGTAGAAGATGAACATTTTTTAATTTAGTGCCCGATATCAAAGATCTATTAGTTGACTGAATAGTTACTTGCTGTAAAAACAGATCAATGGAGAATTTGCACGCAATTTTTTATTGCATCGTCTAAGAGTGCTTAAAGAGCTGATTTCGCAGTACCTACATACATTTCTATCTAACATAGGACATAGTTTAAAAATAGATGTAAAAGTGAGGAAATGAACCGTCAAGTGACGTCATCCGGATGCATTTCCCATTTAAACACATGTATTTTACCAGATTAGATTATTTTGGTCATATATTCCCCAATAATTATTGTTCAATTTATGAACCAACGGTATCCTCGTGTACAGTTCTTTTATCAGTTTTTCTATAAACAGGAAATTCATCAAATCTCAGGCACCTGCAAATTCTCTACCAAGAAACATAATTTATCGATTATTAACTAGGTAATAACTGGATGAGATTCAAAATTCAGCACAATTTGTAAACGGCGTGGAGGCATCTGCAAATTCTCCTTCAAAAATCATAATTTATCGATTATTAACTAGGTAATAACCGGATGAGATTCAAAATACAGCACGATTTGTAAACGGCGTGGAGACATCTGCAAATCCTCTATTAAAAAACATAATTTATCGATTATTAACTAGGTAATAACCGGATGAACCGTGAACCGGAACAGTGAAGAGATGGAGAGATGCCAGCTTCCGGAGGATCTCTAGGTACCATGACAGATCCCTGTGGCGAGTAGGCGTCGCAGAGCGCCCTAGCACGCCGTAAAAGCGGCTTTTATACATACATAACCGGATGAGATTCAAAATACAGCACGATTTGTAAATGGCGTGGAGGCATCTGCAAATTCTCCATCAAAAGACATAATTAATCGATTATAAACTAGGTAATAACCGGATGAGATTCAAAATTCAGCACGATTTGCAAACGGCGTGGAGGCATCTGCTAATTCTCCATCAAAAAACATAATTTATCGATTATTAACCAGGTAATAACCGGATGAGATTCAAAATACAGCACGATTTGTAAACGGTGTGGAGGAACCTAAAACCTAAACTAAAAACTACGAGAGCACTGGTAACTCGTTTCCGATCTGTGCGAAGTGATCCCTGCCGCCGGTTTTCTGGTAGTCGTACTTCTTACCCTCCAGTTTCTCGTGCCACTCGCGGGGTTGTTTCTGGACCTTCTGGAGGGCGTTGCGGAGGAGGTAGTTGTGGAAGCGGAGGACGGCCGGGATGCGGGAGGTGTGGCAGAAGAAGAGTTTGGTGAGACCGAAGAAGAAGTTCTGGACGACGGTGAGCTTGGTGGAGACGGAGGGGATCTGGATGTCCAAGGCCCAGCACATGTAGCTCAGCGAGACCTCGAACGTCACGCCCGGGATGTAGTAGGAGATCCCTTCGACCATGCATCGAGACATGTGCTCCCAATCGGGACCTGCGTCCTTGAACCTGGAAAAAGAAGAAAGTCGCATTAATTATTGAATTTTTGGGACTAATTAGGGACATGAGCAAAGAATGTCGGAGGAGAGGTTGCCCAAACAAGTTTTGGATTGGGTACCACCTGGGAAGAGGCGACGGGGACGTCCCATAAAGGGGTGGCAGCAGGGTGTTGACGAAGAGATGTTGCGGTGTCAGTTGCCTGATAATGAACGTTTATAATGACGTTCCGAACAACAAATTTTGCCCGAAAACTATTTCTAAATATGTATTTTTATCCATCTGGCGTGTCCTCAATTGTAAGGGAATTTCATCAAAATGTGTTAGGGAAATGGCAGGGAATTTCATTTTTTATATTTGGTGGCAGATTTGACTAATTGGACGGTCACAACCATCAGTGAGAGTTTTTTTTTTTTGGTATTATTTATTCAATGTTAACTACTGTACACAGTATTACAAACAATTTTATTAAATTTACATATTGAAGAGTTTACACATTTTTGTACGACCTCGCAAAAATTCTCAAAAATATACTTTTACTCTGGCCTAGAGAAAATTTACAGTAGAGCGATTACAGTGAATGATCGATTATCGACAGTTTCCCATGAAACTATGATAAAGAATCGATTATTAAGGTGTTTGTTGCGAGCATCCTGTTTATCGATCCTCTCCCATAAATTTAAAAGGCAGATCAATCAATTTATCGCAAAGCCCACCACACCAATGAAAATTTACCCTCGCTTGGCTAACGTTAAAGGCCTCATTAAATCTCCCTCAATCACAATGTAATCCAACCAGGGCTTCCTACGTTGAAGTAACTGATTAAAAATCGATAACACTAAAAAAAAAAATTCGGTTATATGAACCGAACGTTCGATGTTTCATGTCATCCAAAATATTCGGCTTGTCAAACTGAACTTTTGGTTCATGTAGCTGAACGTTCGGCATGAATGACCAAACTTTCTTCGTCAGTTCATTTTATCGCACAAGTTTGGTTACACGAACCGAATAAGTTGGGATGATGTGGAACAGTGGTGTGGCGTGCTTTGTGACATATCGATTAATCTGCCATTTAAACCTGTGGAAAAGGATCGATTATCAGGAAGTTCGCAGCGAACACCTTGATAATCGATTCTTTACCAGAGCTTCAAATGGGGAAATATCGATATATGAGGACTTATATGTAACAATGGTGAATGTGAAAAATTACCGTTTTGAAACACATTAAAAAAACTGTTTTGCCATCGAGAAAATTTTCAGAAAATACTTGAGATGTGATCTTCGAGATCTGTACATTATGCCATAGCCAAACATATTAAATTTTTGTGTGAACAAAACAGTTTTTTAAGCGTTTTTCGAAAAGGTAATTTTTCACATCCGCTATTGTTACATATAAGGCCTCATATATCGAAGCACTGATATGGAACACCGAACTTCGGTCCACACGACCGAACCCTCTTTTTCCAGTGTATAAATACAGTCGGTCCTTAAAAAGAGGTTAATCATGTATTTTTTTCAAATCCCAAGTGAAAATACGAACCGAGGCTTGATGAGGAAGTCCAAAGTATACGCAGTCCTCTGTCGGACTTCAGCGAGAGTGCCCTGGCAGAAATTGAAGCGGTCTTCGATGCCAAGCAGGTACCCGATGCACCTCCAGAGGTGGGCGAAACCCTCCAACTCCTCATCCGTGGCCGAACCAGCTCCGAACTTCCCCGGGTACAGGAGAACCAGCCCCACGAATCCGAATTGCGTGATGCTCATGTCCGTCTGACTGAAGTACAGCCGTGTCGCCTCCGCATCCTAAAAAAAACCGAAACCCCATTTTAAAATAGTATAAAAGTAGAGAAATCAGGGAGTAAAANTGGGTGTGGAAAAGGACAGGTCAGGGAGTATCAGGTCCAAGCAGTTGGTCTGGTATGGACATGTGCGAAGGATGGCAGACGATCGGTTGCCCAAGCAGGTTTTCGATTGGGTTCCCCCCGGAAGGCGATGGCGAGGACGTCCTGTGAAAGGTTGGCGACAAGGGGTGGAAGAAGAGATCAGAAGGTGCCAATTGCCTGATAATCTCTGGGAGGATAGGGGGCAATGGCGATTGGGCGTCGCAGAGCGCGAGGCTGCACTATAAAATCGGCTTTATGTGCGTATTATTATTAGCAATGGAGTGAGTGAAAATGAAATAATTCCCGCTAAAGAGGCAGGGGTGATGCTACAGGGAGAAATGACCCAATCAGAACGCCGGCGATTCATTTGCACGTAATCTGGGCAATATTTCAAAATTAGTAGTTACTATCTCCTCTTCTCTCTTACCAATGATTGTTAAATATTTTCTATACATTTATCATTTAATATATTTAAGTGTTGTTTTATTCACGCCCATCTTACCTGAAGCTCCTTCTTGAAAGCCTCATCGAAACCGGCAAAGGGGCATGTTCCAGCGAGGTCCTTCCGGATGCCCTGGTAGCTGGGGCACCAGACCCCCTCTCGACCCGGTTCGCCGGCCATGGTGCCCCGCCGCGCGATTTCCTCCCTCGGGCACCCGTTCAGTTTGCGACTCGCGTTCAGGTGCATCGCCCGCACAGTGCGTAAGTTCTTGTAGCCCACGCTCTCTGTGTCGAATATATCACAGTCAATCCAGGATTTCACCCGCAGGCCCGTCGATAAGTACCTGAAAGCAAATGCAATTGGAGTCATTTGAACGGGAAACAAGCAGGAAACTTGCATACATCGTCACCTTCCGGCTAGAGTCCCTTTATGAAGAGAGTTGAGACAACGCGGCTCACGGATGTTACAAGCGGGAATAAAGATTACACAAATTGGACGTTTTTTGAAATCTTTGATCAACCCATTCTCGAATTTCTATTTCCGCTCCCTCACTCATTCCATTTGTTCCTTGCCGTACTCCTTATTTCCCGGTCCATTCCAGTTTATAATATTTGCAGTTGGTGAAAATGTAATCTTTATTCCCGTTTGTGACACTGCGAAGGCCTAAAATACGGGAACCAATCAGAAATAGATTCGCATTGTCTTTACTCTCAGTATAATGGGAGTGTACTGCCAATAAGTATCTTAACGAGCAGACGCAAGACGACATCGGTAATAACGCCTTGAAGCAACTATTCGAGCCTCGCGGATGTCCGTGTTGCATACGCAAAAATTGAAGGCGTTTTACTTTACTAGGTTTCTCAGCACCGGCGCACCACGTCGCGTGCTGCCAGCAGGAAACGAGCGCTGGCGCCTTCAAACCTAACAGGGATACTTCACGCATTGCGCAATGCGTGAAGTATCCCTGTTAGGTTTGTAGGCGCCTATGCGCGTGACACGCTGGTTGCCCGCCGCGCTGCAGAGTGCCACGGCGCGCCGCGCTGCCGCGGTATTTGCAATCGGTGAAAATGTAATCTTTATTCCCGTTTGTGACACAGTGAAGGCCTAAAATACGGGAACTAATCAGAAATGGATTCGCATTGCCTTTACTCTCAGTGCAAGGGGACTATACTTTTGGCCGAAGTACCACAAGCGTCACGCAACGTTTCAAAATTTCAGCTGACATTTTATTTTTTTACAGAGAAATTGTCCTACGAAGCTGTCCAAAAATTTCACTGAATTTTCTTTGTGCTGCCGAATAAAGTCAGTGAAATTTTCAAACAGATTCAAGCGACAATTTCTCTGAAAAAATAAAATGGCGGCGGAAATTTTGAAACGTCGTCGCATGACGCTTGTGATACATTGGCCGGAAAGTGACGACATATCGACGATGAAACTCCCAAACCACGTATTTCGTTCAAGATGATTTAAAATCTCGGGTCCTGTTTTATTCTTCGAAGGTAAAATGAATCAACATTTTTCCCTGTATTTTCACATAATTTTCTTCGCGCAAGAGAAAAACTATCACGGTAGTGTTTCATAGGCAGATTCAGACATTTCAAACGGGAGAAGCCGGTATGGTAGGGGGGTCTGGAGGGTTCTCCCAGAAAAGTTTTCAAAAGTTAAAGTATCTAATATGCAGTTGTGGTCAATTTCGTCATTCATAGTCACCAAATATACGCGTCCTTCCTTCCTCTTCCCTCCATCCCTTCTTTCTTTCTTTTCTCCCTTTTTCTTACTCCTTTTTTTCCGGGCGAACGGATGGGGCGTTACGCCTCCCCCTGGATCCGTTCATGCGCAGTTTTTAAGAATTGACGTTGAATAGTTTTTTATTAAAAAATGAAGTACGAGTATACCAAGCCTATATAACGCTGAATCCGAGATGCGTGGTTTGGGAGTTCCATTGTCGATATGAACATTGACATCTTTTTAAAAATTTTAATCAAATTTCGTTTTTTGAATTGCAAAACTTCACACCATTTTAATTCTGACTCGATGCTCTGGTACGAAAAATTCCTCAAATTTCATTATTTGGACTAAGGTTCTTTTTCTCGTGGGCAATCACGCATGCCTCCAATGAATCGTATTCGATACATCGAGCAGGTGAGATTGTATCGAAGTAGATTGGTTCAACATGTAAACATAGCCTCCAAAGTCAATTGAATAATCTGTGGGAACGGGTTTTTTTTTTGTGATAAATTTTTTATGCTTGTGTATCACATGACAATGAAAAAAGAAATTGTTAGGAATGTTCTCCTTTCAGCTATTCTAACTTAAATCATAAAATTTTTGTTTAAGGTTGTATTCTGTTGTTTTGAACCAAACGATACATCGAACCACTATCGAATATACGATCAATTGGACCGCGTTAAACAGAAAAGAACCAAGCCACATGAGCTATTGCCAAATTTAACAGGGACATTTCATTTTTTACGAGAGAACGTTAGTGCGGATTTCTTTAAAACATTTTAGGAATTTGCTTCGCACTGTGGAGAAAATCCACTGAAATTTGCAGAAAAATCCGCACAACCGTTTTCACGTAAGACATTAAATTGCCCAATTAAACTTGGCAATAGTTGATGTGGCTTGGTTCCTTTCTGTTTAACGCGGTCCAAATATGTGTTTAAATATTTACCTTTTGAAGGCTTTATAAGGTGTGTGCGAATTTCCGGTGAATATTAAAGGCTCGAGGGTTCTATCAGGGAGAAACAGCAGGTACAAAGAGACCATCTCGGCGAAGTTGATTCCGAAGTAGTACTTGTGGCCGAACTGACGACCTAGTTGATACTTCTTCTTGTCAAACCAGCTTGGCACATCCTCAATAGGCACTTGAAAGCTGTCAGGCAACCCGACCTTCGTCCCGTCCCTGATTAGCCTTGAAAATGGGAAGGATATTTCATTAAAATTGCAAAATACAAGGTCGTAAAAAGAAATGTACGTGCAGACCATGTCTCCACATCAACGACAAAAATATGTTTTACTTTATACTTTTTCAACGTGGAGTGTCAGGTTCTGTTAAAAAAAAGTACCGTCAGCTAATTGTTAAAAACCTACAATGGAGAATTTGCACGCAAATTTTTTATTGTTTCATATGAGAGTGCTTAAAGATCTGTTTACGCAATACTTACTATTGTTTTTTTCTGATATGGGAAATTGTAGAGTGACCGATTGAAGTAAGGAAATGTGCCGCCCTGTGACGTAATCAGGTGGCATTCTCCATTTAAACACATGTATTTTAGAAAATTGGATCAATTATTTGTCATACATCTTCCAATTATTATTTGACTCACGAACCATAAAGCTATCTTTGAGTTTAGTTCACTCAGTCGATTCCGCTCAAACACAAAATTAATCAAATTTGAGACAACTGCGAATTCTTTATTGCGGTGGATACAAAACAATCAACTTCTACGTAGGTTATACGGCCTAAACTCAAAATTGAAGGCGTTTTATAAGCATGCAGAATGAGTTCCAATTCTCTCAAACAAGATACAACAGGAAATTAGATCAGTAAAATTGAATGGTTCATTTTTGCAGAAGCATACTTTTCCCTCTTATTCAGGTCTATGAAAGAAATTTGTAAGGAGTAAACTGCTGAGATGTGCCTCTGTGCGTATCGGATTTGTTTTTTGCGTAAAAGCCCTCAAGGATTTCAGCAAAATGTGTCCATCATTTCAATGTTTTATCTTCTCCCGCAATAGATTCACCTTAAATACACTAGGAAAAAAACACACTGTATCTAGATTCCAGACTCTTAAAAACATCGACAAGAAAAAATACTCTTGATTCAATCAGATTTAAGCTTAAATCAAGAACCAAGCCTCTTAATTTGAGCCGATTTCCTTTTGATTTAAGCTTAAATCTGATTGAATCAAGAGTCCTTTTTCTAGTCAATGTTTTCAAGAGTCTGGGCTCTAGATCCAATGGGTTTTTTTCCAGTATGTTCATTATTAGTACCCATTTTTATACCATAAAACCTAAAAATTCTATATTATTACCTTAAGAATTCCGCAGCTCCATCGGGCAGGCTCGCGAGGACTTCCTCCGGGAGGTGTGCGGTTACGGGCGAGGTGATCCCGTCTGAAGAGGGTGAGTCCGTCGAACTGACCGAATTTGTGTCTGAGGTTGATGAAAGGTTGTCATCGGACGAGTTGAAGCCGCTGTCGTTTTTACCCTTCGAAGGGTCGGCGTCCTTCCGGGGGTCCCTCAGGGCGCAAAGGGATTCGCCCTCCTCGGAGGAGGCATAACCGGGCTCTTTGAAGGCGCTATCTGCCTCCGTTTTGATCGTCATGTTTAAGGCGTGGGCCTCTCTCTAACCGAAAAAGCCCATCCCTCGTCTTGATCTTTTATCAGAGATTTTGTCTTGAATCTCGTTCTTTTACATCTGAAACAAATGATAAGGAAGCGATTAGGATTTGAAGGAAATTAGTCATACATTTTAGAAGATATTTTGAGCACACTGGAAAAAAAAACACATTGGATCTAGAGTCCAGACTCTTAAAAACATCGACAAGAAAAAATACTCTTGATTCAATCAGATTTAAGCTTAAATCAAGAACCAAGCCTCTTAATTTGAGCGGATTTTCTTTTGATTTAAGCTTAAATCTGATTGAATCAAGAGTCCTTTTTCTTGTCAATGTTTTCAAGAGTCTGGACTCTAGATCCAATGTGTTCTTTTTTCCAGTGCAAGTAAGACCTAAATACTTAGCCTTTGTAATATTTTGCAAATAACACGATGGTGATACTGCGCAAGTAGTACATTGGAGCGAAAATATCGGTATAATTTTGAACTTTGTGTGCTCAAATTGAATTTTTTAAAAAAAAAAAAAAAAAAAAAAAAAAAAAAAAAAAAAAAAAAAACTTTTTTCCCCTTAAAATTGCAATATTTGTACATAATTTGGTCAGTAACTACCGATTTTAAAGAATTATCAAAATGAGTTTCGTGTGTGAGGAAGGTAGGTAGGGTGCATTGCGAAGTAAATAGCAACTTGTTTCAATTAAAGGGGCCCCTTCAATCAGTGAATAGGCAACAAACTTAACACTCAGATACAGAAGCACTAGTGGCGCTACCTCTAGTAACTGCAAAATACAAAATGTAAATATGTAATATGTATGTATGTAAATATGTATACTACTCGGGTGGTTATCTCTGAAACGAGCCCCTAGCATAAAATTGCATTAATATTTCTGTAAATAATATTTATTGACGGTTTTTCTCGCAAACCACGACATTTATACAAATCCCGTGTATCCATATTGATTCTAACGGTTTCACGGAAATAGGGACTTTACAACTCTACCCCTTTCCCCTAATTAGAGGGCTGAAACTTTTACCAGGCATCAGAGGCGTTTATTAGTTATTTTATTATTTATATTATTTATTAGTTATATTATTAGTACAATATCTGTGCAAAGTTGGGTCCAAAACTAAGATGGGGCCAAAATCTTTTTTTTTTCTTTTTAACGACATCTTTGCTTCAATTTGATAGAAAGAGAAAACATTCAACAGATGGCACCTCCTCATCACGTCAGATTCAAGCCTCACTTTACGTTACCGAAAAGCCCTCTAATAATTCATGATAAGAAAATACACATCCACACATCAGCATCAGCTTCTTTATCAGTACCTCGTAACTGTGGCAACTTTTGTTTAAGTAACATCACATTCCAGTTTCATTCCATTCCTGTGTTAGTTTTAACTCCCGAAACGATGAAAATGGGGATCCGAAATATATTTTTACATCCATCTTATTTTTTAATCCCAGTTTCAATTTTGATACAGTGATATAATTTGTTAACATGAAGTTGCATCCGAAAAGCATTAGTCTCCCAGGTCTTTTCTTTAGTTTAGGTCTGTTGTTGGTAAGTTTTCACATTCTTCATGTCAAATCATTATGGTAATTTCTATACATTCACTTTTTTTGGTCATTCTAAGCGAGCGACTCTGCTATAACTTGGTTTGACTTTCCCTTAAGAATAAGAAAGTGGGTCCCCCTTCGCATAAGAATTATGCTCCACATGAGATATCCAACAGACTGAGGTATAAACAATACACTGGAGTTCGCAGGAATATAACACTTAAGTGTTAAGATAGATCCAATTTCTTTTATGCTGATGTGCAGGGACCAAACCTCATAACACGATCCTGTATCTTGCACAATGCGTCTAAAAAGCAGCCAGTAAGCAAATTTTCGCGAGTGGATTTGGTCGAAGTTTTTAACTTACTGCCACCCTCCGTTACAATAAAACGAAATTCCCTCTGGACGACGGACGACGCACAGTGGATTGAATCAATTAGAGAGGTCGGACATCAATTTTTTTTACAAAAACTGCAAATTTTGACGTTTATTTCGTCACCTTTTAAACTTTAATGGGTGCATCTAGAAAATAAATTTCACGAGGAAACCTTCTCTTCTTTCTAGTTTTATATCTCGAGTGCGAACTGCAAAACGACCGACAAGTATTTCGGCAACCAAAACGAGCCTCTGCAACAAGACATAGCGAAATACCTGCAAGCCCTGGAAAAGTTCGAGATCAACAACAGCAGCTTCCAAGAGCTAACATCGAGCATCAAAAACTTCTTCAAATACATCAACTTCAGACGACAAGACGAACTCGCCTCCTTGCTCTTCACGTACGCCAAGTTGCGACCGGACTTGTTTCCTCTCGTACAGGAACGCAAAGTCGCTTACAAGAAGTTCGCGCACGGCAAAACCAACATCGTCATCAGGAGAAACGACAGTGTCTTGTTCATGATCTTCACGAGTCGGCCGGGGGTCGAATGGATGCGCAAAAAGATCATCATGGTCGAGGAGAAAAAGGCCGATAAGAAAAAAGATGCGGCGGCAGAAGGAATTATAGACATAAGAGATATAGATTTCAAGCCGGAGAAAAAGCCGAGACAAGGGAATAAAAATGTAGGGAAGCAAGGGAAGGGGAGGGAGGAAAAGGAGAATAAGGTTAGGAAGGAGCCTGGGATGCATTTCAAAGGGATCGACGGGGTACTTAAGCATTGGGTGCTGGTGCAACTGAAGTGGCCGAGGACAGACGATGCACTTTCCAATTGCACGCTGGTGGCTGAGTATCGATGGGACAACGTTGTAGGCCAAACGTACTCGGAAACTCTGATGGAGCAGCTGGAAATCAACCCAGGGCCTCCTCAACCTAAAGCCTGAGAGACTTGAGTAATTTGATCTATTTTATTTGTTTTTATTTGTTCGGTTTGGTTTGAAAATCTCGCACGAAAATTAAATTAATTTAGGGAGCATGCGCCATAAGCGGATCCAAGGGGAGAGGGGAAGGGCGTGCTGCCATGCTATAGGAAAACGCCGTATGACCCCTCATACGTTGCCAAATTTCCTTCGATAAATCAAGCATTTTTAAGAAAATTTGTGAATATTTTCCCTCCGATTTTCCATGGAATTCATAACTTTCTTCAAAAGTAAGTATTTTCTAAGGAAAAATTTGGCAACGTTCGAATGCTCACACGGCGTCCTCCTTAGCACGGCAGCCAGCGTAGGGGGCGCACGCCCCTCACCGTTCGCCCGAAAATGGGAGGAAGAAAAAGGGAAGGAAGGAAGAAGGAATAAGGAATGGAGGATATAGGAAGGAAACAAGTAGCTTGAATTTGGTAATTATTCATTACAAAATTGACTCAAACTGCATTTTATATTACTTCGATGCTTCAAAAATTCAGAATTTTTAGGGTGAGGCTCCCGGCCCGACTCCCTTCCGCCCCCCTCGCGTTCAAGATGTCCAGATCCGCCTATGACACGCACATAACCGTATTGAGATTCTCAATGTGAGAAGAATCTGATTTCATTCATAATTTACTAAAAAGAATGGACTTAATCTTATCTCCAATCAGCTGTGAACAACTTTAGTTATATCATTTTTAATCAATTGTTTTTTTTTTTTTTTTTTTTTTTTGGTGGGCCATCAATTTGTAATAACTGACTCCGGATGTTGAGTGAGCCCAATTTTCATTTTTAATCATAGTTGCTCGAAAAGAGCTTATGGGTCTCTATTTGGTCTAGTGTAGTAAAAACTACTTGTATTATGCAGGGATATTTGCAAATTAAGGGGTTTCCGTTC
The DNA here is from genome assembly GCF_001854935.1 of Bemisia tabaci. Taxonomy (NCBI): domain Eukaryota; kingdom Metazoa; phylum Arthropoda; class Insecta; order Hemiptera; family Aleyrodidae; genus Bemisia; species Bemisia tabaci. The sequence continues at coordinate 2,748,237 of NW_017547427.1, forward strand.
CTTCCTTTCACTTTACATTTACTTCTGGTAAGTAATATTCTTCACGAGTAAATTTGGGAGCTTTAACTGCAGAAAAATTGATCGCGATAATGATTTTCATAATTACTGGAACCTTGCCTCAGCTACGCTTATCAGTGCAATTTTATAAACTTATGCATGTTCGCAATATCAGAACTTCCGCTTCGGAATATGCTCTACTTCATTTGGGTGAGTAGGCAAAAATGGCCGTAACGCATCAAATTAGTAACCCGGTTTGGTATTACCCGGTGACCCATTGATTTACATTTATGCAACATTTTAATACGCATTTCAAATTTCAAAATGTTCATCGTAACCCATAATTTTTAAATGAGCTTTGATTCCTTGCTTAATATTCTGAATTCTGTGATATCGTTTCAGGTGGGTTTCCTGGGCGTGAAATGTCAGGAGGGGCTGGATGATTATTTCGCCAAAACAAACGAGACATTGAAAAAAGACGCGAGCCAATACTTGAAAGCACTGGAAGTTTTCGAAAAAACCAATTCTAGTTTTGAATCTTTGACTACATCCATTAGGCACTTATTCAAGCACATAGATCTTTCCAGGCAGGATGAACTGTCCTCGGTCTTATACGCATTCCCGAAACTGCGCCCAGACCTCTTCCCCTTGGTTGAGGAGCGGAAGATTTCCCAAAGAGAATCCTCTCACAGAATATCTAACGTCTCCATCAAGAGGAAGGATGACTTTTTCTTCATATTCTTCCCCACTCGCACAAACGTGGAATGGATGTTCAAGTGCATAAATTACACGGACGGAAAAATGTTTTACAGAACGGTTCCGGAGCCAATCAAGGATTTGGTTATGGTGCAGCTAACTTGGGAAAAATCGGCTGCGTTTAAGGAAAATCGAACGCTGACGGCAGAATACCGATGGGCTCCGCATAAGGATGGTAAAAATACTGCGTTTGTAACACAAGAATTCAAGAATGATGATGAAGAATAGTGAATTCATACATGAAAATAAGAAGAATAATTACAGACAGGGCCGGATTCACCTACTTGCCACCCATGGGCCGCCTGGATTTTTTCGCCACCTTCTCATTTGTTTTGAAACATCAATAGATCGTATTCGACAGTGGTTCGATGTATCGTTTGGTTCAAAACAATAGAATATAACTTCAAACAAAAATTTTAGGATTTAATTTGGAAAAGCTGAAAATGAGAAAATTCCTAACAATTTCACTTTTCATTGCCATGTGGTACTCGAGAGAATAAAAATTCGATCACATAAGACCCGTTACCTCAGATTTCTGAATTGACTTTCGAGGCTGTGGTTACATATTGAACCAATCGATGTCAATAAAATATCACTTGTGTGATCTGTCGAATACGATCTATAAAAACCATCAAGTGAACGTGCCGGTGGGGGAGGAATGTATGAGATGTGTTTACTCGTGTTGGGCACATTTTTTGTGAAATCCCTGTCAACACCAACAAAAGTTCAGTTCCGTAAACTCATCCCTGTTTGGACAAGGTCTTCCATTTATAAAAAACGAACGAAAAAATTATGAAAGAACAAACATAAATGTGGTTAAAAATTCTAACTTCTACCGCCGCGCCGACCGCTCTGTGTTGGCGCAATGCGTGAAGTATTCATGCAGTCTTGTAGGCGCTATGCGTTTCCCGCCGAAGCCGACTGCTGCTGACCGCAGTGTGTTTGACGCAATGCGTGAAGTATTCATGCAGTCTTGTAGGCGCGTTTCATGCCTGCCGCCGCGCCGCCGCGCCGTTCCAGGTCAAATTGCGTGTTTGGTTTCTCTCTTAACTCGACTAATTAGAGGTGCTGTCTCTTGTATCACCGAAAGACGACAAAATTAGAAATTGCTATACTTTTACTCCTAGGAAATGAGAGATTTTGTCGCCTTTTCTCGTTTGTAATTTATTTTCTGAATCCGATTTTTTTCTCTCTTTTTTTGATACCTACATTCAAAAAGATAGCAAAATTTGCCGCCCCCTACATTTTGCCGCCATGAGCCACGGCCCATGTGGCTATCTATAATCCGGCCCTGATTACAGAGTGTTTATTCTTCTTCATGTCATCTTGAGAAGCATTTTTCATACGTCAAAAAACAACTACAACAACAAAACAACATCAAAACTCATAACAACAAAACTTTTAAACTTATAAGGTTCAGTAAATGTCGCTTGTTAAGTTTTTAAGTCTTTAAGTCTTTGAATTTCCTGAGTGTTTGTCCGTTTTTTATAAAAGACCGTTCTTTCATCAACCATTCTATTTCGTAAATTAAACATTTTTATTTGTGACTTTTTTAATTCGTTAGTTGACGTTAGTACACAGCGAAGCATTTCAATTCCCTAAAGCTTATTCTTTCAGGCACTCTAAGAAATTATTGCCGGCTTGGTTGGTCAGTGTCGCAAAGCAGATAAGTGTACGATAATTAAGAGTGCGACAAAATGATTGCCTAATGGAAAGGTATTCGAGCGCAGAAGCGACGTTTTGACAGCTTCATGTCGTCGCTCCTCTAACGTAAGTGTGTATATCTCGATTTTCACGTGAGTCCTGTTCGCCATATAATTCAATGCTTCCCAGGGATCATATAAGAACAGAGATATGCCCTTACGTCAGAATAACGGCGATGTAGTCGGCCACGGCGCGCTTCTTTGTGCAAGAAAAGTCAGAGTGCCTTCAATTATTAGGTATGCAACGCGGACAGCCCAGAAGCACGAATAATTGCATTTAGGCGCTGACATTGCTGTTCCGCCATATCAATCTACTAATATACTAACCGAAAGCGGTTTCTACAGTTTCCGCTTTAAAAATATTATAGTTTTATTCATTCTTCACGTAAAAGAGCATAAGTTCCTCCCCTCGTAGATTATTGCAAATCTCATCGGTGAAGTTACAAGACATTTATTTTACCCATATGTGTAATTGTTCATCTTTTTTGGGCTCACTCATTGTTACTACCGTAGAAATAATGTTGCGTGATTCTTCTTCGTTCATTCATGAATTTTTTGAAAATCGTGGAAATTCAAAAATTCTATGAAATTATCCATTGATCTCCTAAAGTGGCAACGTCGATTCCACACGGCAGTTGCAGATGTTTCGGGAAAGCGCAAACAAATCATGCAAGTACTTGGGCAGCTTTCTGAGCATGCTGTAAGTGGAGCGACAACTAGGCTGGTCGCCGCCGCCCGCCCGCCCGCCCGTCCGTCGGACGTTGTGAAAACCCGTGCGAAATGCGCAAAACCATCGGCCGATTAATTATGTTTGTTTCAAAATTCTCCAACTGCAAACCGAACCGCATTCGTGCAACCGCAATGCACCGCTCCCCGCTCGAAATTACACTGCACCCAGGAGTCATTACCACGAACGAGGTAATCTAGCGCCAGGTCGTATCGCGATTCCTACGTGAGCCCTGTTTTACATATGAATCCATGCTTTCTGGGGCTCATGTAGGAAAAGAGATACGCCTTTACGGTAGAGGAGCGGCGATATGGGAATATTGCACTCGGAGACAGAATATTCCAGACACTCCGCCGGCTCGCACTAAGGCTCGTAAAGGCTATTTGGACTCCGTTTTGCAATCGGGATCTACTATTTGGACGTATTTCTATCAAAAGGAACTATGTGCATTATGACGTGAGCCCTGTTATGCACATATTCTTATGGGTCTCAGGGCTCATGTCTCAATGCACATAGTTCCGTTTGATAGAAATACGTCCATTTGTGGCTCATTTCATAGACAGCATACGTGCCGTTTGACTCCTCCTGCATAAAGGTGTTTTTATAGATACGGCGGTAATAATGATTCCGTCTTGCGAAAAGGTCTCCCGTTTTTGAGTTCGATCTATATTTCGATGGCTGAAGTCTTAAAAATTCAAAATTCCGATCGCGACGAAACACATAGATTTGACCCACTGAAAAATAACCTCAGAGAGAAGGACGAAAAATACGGGGAATTCGTGCCTTGCTAAGGAAAAACGCCGTATGAACCTACAAACGTTGCCATATTTTCTTCAATAAAAACCGAAATTTTTTGGAATATTGTTACTATTATTCTTCAAATTTTTAGATAATTTACCTCGGGGTTGCATCTTAAATATCTGAAAATTTCAAGAGAAAATATTCATAGCTATTGCTATTCTCAAAAATACTTGTTTTATCCGCAGAAATTTTGCAACTCACGAATGTTCATGCGACTTCTCCCCTTAGTACAACGGATTTACATAGGGAACGGAAAGTAAATAAATCTCCAAAAATTTATTAAAATTATCCTAAATTTTCTTTTAAAAAAACCCTAATCGACCAAGCCATGGCGCCTGGAAAATTGCCTGTTGGAGATTTAAACATTAAACCAATGAAAATCAGCCTGATGCATTCGCGTCAAGGTTTCCCACCGGGAGTTATCATTATTCTGACAAAGGATCAGGACTAAACTCCCTGATCCCTGATATCAGTGATATCAGTGATCAATAATATCAGTGATCAATGATATCAATGATGATGATCATCGTCGTTCCGGGTTAGTTTGAAAATTCGATGTATTTTTGCCAAACGGAACTATGTGCATTAAAACAGGAGCCCTGAGATCCATAACAGCAGGGCTCACGTCATGATGCACATAGTTCCGTTTGGCAGAAGTACGCCTAAACGTCCAATTGATCTATCCTCCTCCATGAGCAAAGCACAGAAATGCGATTATTTTCTGATAATGTCCATATTTACAGTATTTAACCGCAATCACTAAATGCACACTGATGTGGACGTCGCACACGCGTTGAATGTTGGCTTAATGTGGAAATGTGGTGAAAAGTTGAGAAAAGTTTCAAAGGCTGATACAGTTTTTCGTCTCGTACAAGAAAATTGCATTCAAAGTCGATTTTTATTTCAATAATTGAAGGGCTTGGAGGAGAAGGCGCATGAGTGCAGTTTTTGAAAAAAATGAGACATTAATGATTTCAAGTAAAACTAGTCTTAATGCATATTCTGTGGACAATTCACACTCAAATTTCAATTTTTAAGCATCAAAAAGTCATTGTGAACTTTCTTCCCGTCGCAAGGATCCATGAAACTTCGAAACTTCAACGTATTTCTTGAAATTGCAAAAACTGCACTTATGCGGCTTGTCCTCCAAGCCCTTCAATACCTAATTTTTCAATAATCAAATAACATTTTTGAACTTTTTCTCGGCCAACATAAAATGTACCATTTTTCCACGAAATCCGAGTTTGCAGCCAACTGAGCGATGGAGTGGAGCTTTCGTGCCGCTAAGGCGCTTTAGAGTAGGTAATGTGTTAGTCTACTTAAGCGACACCCAGTCAGGCACATAATCTTTACACGCCGCTCATAACTTTACAGAATTCGCGGAAAAGAATTATCGAAGTAGAAATAGACACGTTAAACGGCAGAACAACGAGTGACTCAGAAATGCGAGTGGAAAAGTCGTATAGCTCTTTGAGAGGGTTAGTCATTACTATCAAACCAATGACTTGGTTAGCATAACAGCCCATTCGTAGCGCGAATGAAATTAATCATTTTTTAAAATAATAAGATGTAAATAGTTTTGCAAGAGCTCATCTTTCGTAATATTGGAAGAATTTCGCTCCCTTGCCAACAAAAAAATATTACGGTTTAAATCATGGAACATTTCGTATCGCGGCCTCTGATGAAGAGGAGAGGAGAGCTTAATAAAGCAGAAACGCTATTAATCTACAAGAATAAACTAAATAAATTTCGTAAATGCGAGGCAATGGACTGTGTGCGAACTCAATTGTGAAATAAGTTTCCTTGGCGCTAATGAACTGCCATTTTAAAAATGAACACTATTTTGCATAAGTTTTTCACGGGCAATTTTTCAACCCTCCTTCGCCTTTTCAGACACTTTTTTTGCCTAAATCGAGATCTCTTCTAAGATAGGATAGCCGGTTTCCGGAGCCTGAAGATCTATCAAAATTAAAAAAGCTGAAAGGCAAAGTTGAAAATTGCTAGAAGTGGATGAACAACGCAAACTGTGTATTAAGGAGTGGACATTTCACGTTTTCGATGCAATCAACGTAATTTTTCTACAATATACGTAAGAAAAGACCACTCAGCAGGCTGATTATTGAATTTGACAGACAAAGCGATAGACACCGAAAAATAATCTAATGGAGCGATCCTAGTGGTGGAAGCAGGCGGTTGCAAACTGGACATAGGAAAGTAATGGGCTACAACTAATGGAAACTCGCGTGAGATCCAATAATTAGTTAGTCCATTAATCCCCCTTTATCTATAATAAACACCCGTTTTAACCAATCAGATCGTTCCATTTTTCCTTTGTCTTCTTTGTCTATCAATTTGTCTATCGGCCGTTAGGTGTAAATCTTGAGTGCCAAGACCATTTACTAAAAAATATCCACATGTTGTAGTTTCACTTACGCTGACAATTCATATTTTCCCGGCCTGAAACGGCTAATGTGGTTAGCAATTATACGAATCGTTACTCGTCACTTATGGATGAGCTGCAATCACACTGTTGACACTTTATGACGTCACCAGCATGATTGGCTGGCTTTTATCCAAGGTTGCCACGTTACCTGGAAAACCTTTGGGAAAATGGAAGATTTGAATACCTGCAGTCGATTGTCCACAGAACCTTCGTGCATGGAAGCTCAAAATCAGGTATTGCTATCGTTCAATATACATTTAGGGACAAAAAAGCGCGAAAATGTCGAACCGAACCGGATTTATGGCGGTTTGTATCATGCGGCAACAGAGCCCTTATCTGTCCTGCGTGCAACGACGCGACAGAGGTCGCAGAACGTCGATTTCCTTGACAGAGAGCAAGGCGGTTGTCAAACGGATGTAAATTTCATACAAATTTTCCGAGGAATGCACTCATTAAGGAAGTGTAAACATAAAGTCTCGTTGAAAAGCGTCGTGGTTTTAACCCCGTTTGTCCAAGTCACGGCCCACAGTGGATCGAGTCAATGAGGGAGGTCGGACAAAATTTGGAAACTTTAAACGCTTATAACTCCGTTTATACAAAATTTTGAGGTTCTAAAGGTGGTCTCATTAATTTTTTCGTGGAATTTTCATCTGAAGGCACCCCTAAAAATTTAAAATTTGACGAAATAATCATACAAATTTGCAGTTTTAGTCAAAAATTTCATGTCCGACCTCTCTGACCGACAAGATCCACTGTAGCCCAGGGGTGTAGCACAAAAAATCATTCCTGCTTGGTTTTGGGGGAAAAAGTGATCTGTTTGGATTGTGCATAATTCCTGTCGAATTGAATGAGATTGATAGCTATCCTAGAAATCCTAAAAATCCTACTGCAATTGATATGAAGACTTCAATAATCAGCTTTAGCCGCTCAAAATGACTGGATATTTCTCGAAATATTGAGCAAAAAAAGAGATTTTAGTTTCAGATGTTATTTTTTACCAATTGTAAGTCCATAAACGAGGAATATTTTAACTTGAGTCATGCTTCAGAAAAATATGACCTCACTTAGATTCGCACCAATAAGAGGATAATTCGACCCTCACCTTTTCGGGCCATGAGCTCCCGTAGTACACCTCAGGAGTCGCCGTGGTTTGATTACAGTGCGAAATCCTTCACAACGGCATCGACACGAATCATCAATTAAAATCAATTTTAGGTTTTCCTGCAAAGCCCATTAGCAATCAGTCGAGAATACCTCAAACTGGAAATTTTAAACGCAAAATCTACAAGAACGGTTTCCATACACGATTATCATCGAAGTTTATTTATTGCAAAAACCAGCTAAATCAACGCGTGGCTCGATATTAAACTTAAGGTCAGTAAATGAGGACAGTGTACATCCGTTATGAGATCTTGGCAAGTATATTCGGAGGAGATGGAGTTATGATTAATTTGTGGGCGCCTCTTGCAAACGAGAAAATCTCCCGCAGTCTTAATGGACGCAGGAGAGCTCCAGAATGGGGGCCTAATCTACGAAGTTCATGAATGCGCAAAATAAGCGCTGAATATTATTCGTCATAAATCAAAAGAATATTTCTGAGGGCAGTCAGAACTCAGATGTGATTGTCACTGGAGGCGAAGGATCAACTAGATTGAGTTGGCCAGCTCATACATTATAGTAAGGAAAATCCGCTTCCTTTGATTTACATATCCCCCAGAGCTAGACTGTGCGCTACTGCGAGCTGATTATGGAAATCGTGGACAAAACAATAGACAAAGATGACAGAGAGAAAATGAAACCACCCTCTTGCGGTTGAAATTGGTGGTTGTCATGTCCTAGACTTGAGGGGAAAATGATGGACCAACTTTAGGAAAAAATAAAATAGGAGCGGAAATTTTGAATAATTGCAATGAGATACGTGGTTTTGTTCTTTGGTAATCGCTCTGATCACGAAAAGAGGTGCAGGACACCTTGTACATACTCAAAATTGACGTAATTTAAAAATTACATTCCTCAGTTGTATAGAGTTTAGAATTTTTACTCATATTTTACTTTCTTAAACTAGAATAAAACGAATAAATTTCTCGAACTTTTTTTTAATAAAGATAGCAAACAAACATTGCGGATATTTTATACGAGTAAGTATGAGAATGACTGAATAGAAAAATGTGTCAAACAATATAAGCATCACCGTAATTAGAAATACGTATTTTTTAGAGTTTAGCAGTCAAACAAATACGCAACTAAAATAATGTTAATTATGAAACATTAACACTGACTATATTTAGGTGTTGCTCGGGTAGGCAACTAAACCAACCCTGCGATGATGCTTAAAGTATCACATATCAGTTGAAGGCGAACCAGTGGGGAGCGGATTGCTTCTTGAAATTGATCGACAAAGAAGACATAGGGAGTGTGGAGGGATCCTTTAGGGTTGAAATGGGTGGTTCTTGTAGACTAAGGCAGTAAAAGATGGACTAACTATAGGTTATATCTCGTGAGTTGCCTTTAGTTGGTCTATTACCTAGCTCCTTTGTCCATTGCAATTACCTGCTTTCACCAATAGGATCCCTCCATATCCCTTTCTTATTCTTTGTCAATAACTTGGTCTGTCAATTTCAACCCGCTGGAGGAGGTAATTTTTAATGATACCTACTCAGATATTTTCGGTATAATTATGAGCGAGCGAGCTGATATCAGTTGGCCAGAGTTTGAACTAAAACGCCTAAAAGGTCCTTCAAAAACAGCGTAGAAGTTAGAACCATTCTTAATGGAACACTTTTAAGTCCGCATCAACAAAAAAAAAAAAATTCTACGCAAATTGTCTAGGCGGAAAATACTCCCAAAATAACGCTTGATCTTGCGTGACTAATGAATGGCGCGCGACGATGTATCGAATGTTGCCGTATTTAAGGAGATTTGCCAATTAATATTTTTCCTTTTTGGAGAATTCTTTAATTATTGACGAAAATGTTGCACGTAAGCCCTACGCGCATAGTTCATTTTAGCATAAATGCGTCAATTTTTGAATATTCATCAGTCAATTAATCGAATCTCTTCTTTTATTACCCACTGATTTCAAAAAAGTGTGTGGAGTCTATTTATAAACTTACTCCGCTGATACATGATAGAGTTTCAAGCACGTGTTGTCCCTCTTTTTTGCGCGGAAAATGTACTCGAGTTGCATGCGAGAAAAGCTGTATCACTGTGGCACACTGATTGATGTACTTACGCGCTAATTGCCGGCAATCAACCAGCTGATTATTCTCGACGAGATTATGTAAGATCGGCAAAAACTATGAGAGGCCCGCTAAGAGGCAAAGGGGCTTTCGATTATTTGACAAGCGCTGCCTTATGACAAAAATATTGGTGATATTGTTTTATCAGAATAACAAGACTTATCATTTATAGAGTTGTCTGGTTTATTGTGTTATGTTTACATCTGTGGGTATCCCCATTGAATCGATATTTCATTCTTTTTTGTGTTGTTTATTTTCAAGAGCATGAGACTTCGCGTTCGATAGAGCAAGAACCACGAGATGCTAACTATTTACTTCGGTGGATATCCACGAACTACGCAATTTGTCATGAGACTACTCGTGAATGGAGATGTTGCATGTGTGAAGGATTTGCGATTTGATGTTGATTCTTATGTAAAAGTTTGCGAGGAACACGATGGTGCCACTGGTTTTCTCTGAAATCAACTCCCAAGCTCAAACAAGCTCTCAAGCTGAGGCCAAAATGGAGGGGATATCCCACGCTATCCTGAGAGTCCACCTCTACATCAAGACAAACTCTCCATGCAAAGACAGGGATGAAATACATTAGCAGTGTTGCCGTGTTTTCAGTTTTGGAGTCCCCAAATAAAGTGGCAGCCCTGTTAATGTATTTGCTGCCTATCTTAGCATGGAGAGTTTGTCTTGATGTAAAGGTGGACTCTCAGGATAGCGTGGGATATCTCCTCCATTTTGGCCTTAACTTGAGAACTTTTTTTGAGCTTGGAAGTTGATCTCAGAGAAAACCAGTGGCACCATCGTGTTTCTCGCGAACTTTTACAGAAGAGTCAACACAGTCAAATCGCAAATTCCTCACACATGCAACATCTCCATTGTGACGAATAAAGCTTAACTAACTAGCCTCTCCAGTTCTAAAGCCCCCTGGTACGTATGCACGGTACCTCCAAGTTCTTGGGTCATTCTCCATGTTCCAGCTCTCCAGCCTCCATAATCTCGAGATTATCTTTTTATACGGACTGATTATTGAAATTTTGATGGACAAAGGATACAAAGGGGAAATGCAGCGATCTTAATGGTAGATGTGGGTGGTTGAAATGGACACAAATGACAATAAATACGTAACAGACTAACTCATGGCAACTCATGAATGACCCAATCGTTAGTCCATATATTCTATCCTTAGTCCATAACAACCATGGATCTCAACCAATATGATCTCCTCAGTTTGCCGTCGGTTTCTTTATCTATAGCTTTGTCTATCAATTTCAATGATCAGTCCGATAACTATTACCAAAAAACCTCGAAACCGGCACGGTAAATCTCTTGAAATTAAGAAATCAGTGGCGAGGCGTGAATGATCGATTCTCGATATTTCCTCATTTGAAGTCATGGTAAAGAATCAATTGTGAAAGTGTTCGTTGCGAACACCCTACTTATCGATCCTTTTCCATAGGTTTAAATGGCGGATCGATCGATAAATCGCAAAGCATGCCACACCAACGTAAGAAATGAAAATTTGAGGAGTCAGAAGTGACATTTTCGCAGTGTTTTTTGCCGGAAATCGTGGACACTACGGGAATGTCCACTTGAATGGAACGGAAGTAAGTTTTTCGACGCAACGCGCTTGCGAGCGCATGCCTCATCGCATATCCAGTTCCGCGAATCCGACGGAAGGCTTTGTTGGAAAAGAATAAAACCGAAGCTTTCCGCTTAAAAAGCAGCGCTAATGTATGTGATTCCATCCACCCGTCCGCTTTTTGCTCGGCGTTCGTTCGACAAAGATCGTTTGCGTGAGGAGATCGCTATGTTTGAACTCGGTGTCAATGGACCCGATACTTTGCCGAAAGCCGGTGCTCTCTCCTGTTTTTTCCGGTTCCTCCTCGGGTGGCCGAAAATAAATCAAGAACCGCAAGTGCAAACCACCGTACACGGAGGAAAAAACTTCATGCGTGGGACCCGAAGTTGAGGTCATATGGGTCCCTGTAGTTTTCGGATTATTCACCCGAAAACTTAAAGTCCAGCTGCTGAAGTTCGGGTTAGACACCTGAAGACTTTTGTATGTACCCGAGTTCTTCAGATGTGTGATCCGATCCCTTCGGTAAATACCGAAATACTTCAGATGTCTGACCCGAAATTCGGCAGCTGGACCTCAAGTTTTCGGATGCGTGATCCGAAAACTTCAGAGATCCATATGATCTTAACTTCGGATCCCATGCACGAAGTTTTTTTCTCCGTGTATCTTACATTCATGGCGAATGTCGGGATATGCGTGCCTTCAATTGAAGCGCATTTTTCGGTAAAATAACGTATGCGACTTCCAGTGCTGCTATGATTGTGCAACGTAATTTTGTGGTTGTAAATCAATTATCCGACAGTTCTGCTATGAATTCTCCCCTGGATCTGCTCCGAATTTTTCCTCACTATTATACGGAAGTAAGTCGACTGTGAATACTTAAATTTCATCTGCTGAAACCGGTTTTGTAAAAAATTGCACAATCTTAGCAGCATTGCAAGTCTTATACGTCTTTTTTGTGATGATGCCAGTATCCGAGAATATTTTACTTTTTTTAAAAAAGGAAAACAACAAACAGTTTATTCCCAGAACTTTTTGAGAATGACACGAAAAATTTCAGGGAGATACTTCGATTGGTTCCCTTTCAGAACATCAAACAAAATTAGATATTTTTGAGCCTTGTGCTGGAGGTATATCTATAGTGAGATTTTTATTCACTTTAGCCGTAGATATAATTACTTTACGTTTCCTCTTTAAAATTATATACACGTGCATGTGACTTGCATGTAGAAAAATTTAATCACATGATAAATAATATTATTTCTTGAGTTCCACCTCCATTGAGTCCATCTCAACACAGAAACCTCCGATATCATAACACCTCATATGAAAATCGCCTCTCTGACGCGCTGGGTATTTTCCTCGAGTTGGGTGGAAAAATCGAACTTCATGTTTATTTTTTGATAGTTGTTTATGTTCTACTCCCCTGGGATATGCCCATCTTGAGATTTTTATCGGATTTCATTAAACTTTCGGGTCGAGGAATCCCTCAACGCTATATATAAAATTTCCGATCACTCTAACTTTATTTAACACTTCTTTTGGAATCAACTTATTTTACGATTCCTATTTCGAGTTGATTTTTTAACAATCACGACTGCTAAGTGGATCGCATTTAGCAAAGAGGAACCGGCGAAGTTACAGTGTTGTAAAAACGTTGCTTCTTCATAATTATCGGAAAAATCTCTCAAAATAGCAAATAGTTGTTGCTTCCTACCAAAAAATTGTTAATTTTAAAGGAAAATCATCGTGTAAATTTTAATGCTGTACTTTTTTTAAAGTAGAGTCACTTGTCCGATTTTGAAAACACTGTGATCACGCTGGTTCCTTTTTGCCAAATGCGATCCAAGCAAGGAAAAGTTTCATCGGAATCAACACTGGAAAAAATTTATGGTAGATTTTACCATACTCTGACACAGTGATACGAGTATGGTAATAAACACCAGACTCTATGGTAGCATTTACCATATTATGGTATGTATCACCAGAGTTCTGATGAATACTACTATATTTCTGGTTATTTTCACTGAATTGGATCACAATGTAAAATATCAAGTAGACTTGTGATGGAAATTATCATATTTTTTTCCCAGAATGCGATAAAAACGGGGAAAAAATAAAAATACACATACAAACAACATACCAACTAAGCTCAAGTATCCTATCCGTCAACACTGGAAACAAACAATAATCAATCCCGGAAAAACAACGTTTTATCCAGAGAACCGATCACACTCACAGTACCCAATCACCAGCCTCTGATAATCACTATCCATGAAAAACTATCCATGAATCATAGATTTAAATGTCACAGCTGTATCACTCGATGTTTGCGAAATGAATTAATGAACGTAAACAATCAGGAAAACGGTACTCGGATCAGCAATCAGCATCGCTTGGATCAGCAAGAGGAGCGCGGGCCGACTAACACAGATGCAGGAGCTTGGTAATCTTGAACTTGACTTGAACGAACAGGAAAGAACGTAGCGAACTCAGCTGGCGTTGCGCGTTGCGGCGCGCCGTGCGGTGGATCGAGTCAACGGGAGAGCTCGGACAAAATTTGGAAACTTTAAGAGCTTGTAACTCCGTTATATCAAAACTTTGAGGTTCTAAAGTGGTTTCAATGGATTTCTCGTAAAATTTTCTTCTATAAGCACCCGCTGAAATTTAAAATGCGACGGAATAAACGTTGAAATTTGCAGTTTTACTCAAAAAGTTTATTTCGACTTCTCTAATGGACTCGATCCACTGTGCGGCGCGCGGTCGTCCGAGCCGTTGCGGAGGCTACGGCCGATCCGATTAGCCTTGAAACTGCACGTCGCTCGGTTAACATTTGCAATTTTAAAAGGATGAAATCCACCGTATTTCACGAAAAAAAAAAATGGATTGCTGATTTTACAATTAAATTGTTAAAAAATATGTCCGCATATTTCAAAAGTACATTTTATAATAGTGGAAAGCTAATTCAACCACGGGAGTGGTTAAATTGACATTTTTTCATTGAAAAATCTGCATTGAAACATGTCGGACACTTGTGTTGACTACTTTGTTAAATCAGAAATTTCATTTTTTTTATCGTTTAATCAATTCGTCGCCTACCTGACATAAAGGCGTAACTGCACTATACAATGAACCCTGTCTTCCATACGTTTCAATGCTTTTCCGGGCTCATCTCAATGTGTAATTTCGCTGCAAAGCGACGAATTTGTTGCAATAGAGCGTAAGGGAATCGAATTTTTTTAAAACTGATTGGCGGTGTTGAAATACGGATGAGCTATTTAAAAAAAGAAAGAAAAAAAATACTGAATTTGGCAGAATATCTTTTCCGCACAAAGAGCATGTGTGGTAATTTTTCCGATTATCGTTGCCGCCTAAAATCATTTTCTCACAAATCAGATCTCAAACATCCGGCAACATCAATGTAGTTTTCAATCTTTGTTCATTAATTTTTCTTAAATATGCCTCATATTTTTCTCAACATTGCTATATACTACAGAAAATTACTTTGTGCGGCAACGATAATCAGAAAAATTACCACAAATGTACTTTGTGCGGAAAAGATAGTCAGCCATGAATTCGATTGATCGTAAGTAGAATATCGATGTTCAAAGTGCGAAATCGCGTATCTCTGTTACGTATTGCTTTAGAATGCTTTAGTGTTAAATGAACAACTATAAATCGGCATTCATGCCCTCTGCCAACGCAAAAATAAATGTAGTTTGTTGCAACTTATTCTTGCAACCAGAGGCAGATCCAGCAATTTGGCAACACCGGATTGCCTCCATTTAAGCCCATGCTGAATAATCGATTCTTGTCGGAGCACCTGGCCTGGCTGCACGACACTTGCGCACACTTTTCGTACCGATAACGGTTGCGCACAAAATTCCGAATTTTCATTTGCGCACAGTTTTACCGATAACGTTTGCGCACACTGCACTATGTGNCAACCTGACGCAAGTCCCTCTTCTGAATTTTTTTTAGGGGGGGGGGGGAGGGGGGCGGATTACAATTGGAAAAAACCAATACTCTACTTGATTTGGTTAACACGAGAAAAAAAGAATCCAGCGGAATCAGAAAATTCGATTTTTCCGGATTTTCGTACCACTGTGCGGCAGTCGGGAAGCACGGGAAGCGGTCACACAAGCCGGGCAATAATTGCCACTACGGATCGCTCCGCCGTACCCAAGCCGAGCGGTGATCAGCCAGGCTTGACAAGAACCACACATCTGCATAAGGTCTCCCTTTTCAGTTACGCGGTTTATAACCATCGTTTCGAATTCCAGGTGGGAGAACCGCGAAAATCAGTGAGCGGGGGTCGGGCAGAGGGACCTCTGAACTCCCTGCTAATCAGCTACAACGTAAGTGCAATGCGAAGTCCGTGTGGATTTGTTGTTTCTGCCTAACGTATGACAGTGAGCCGGTTCCGGCCTTGCAGCTTTGAAAAGCTCGTTTTACGTTGAATGGTAGGATAGATGCGTAGGAAGGGCGTATCTCTATTCCCCCATGAGTCCCGAAAAGCATAGAGGTTTATGAACAGCAAGGCTCACGTCGAATTTGAGATGCGCGCTCACGTCAGAAGGGTGACGATTTGAGCGCATTGATCTATCTCATTGGAACTGATGTTACGCCTGCCTTCAAACTGCAAGCGGTTACGTCACGCTAACGAAATGTTACGTTACTTTCGTCATTGCGGTGCGTACTGTTTTGTGAGGGACGTCCAGGGACAAGGCGCTATTTCACGTTGAAAGTGTGGGCTTCTTAGGGGTTCAACCTATTAAGTTTCAGTTTTAGCCTATGGGCTACACAGGAGACATAAATTTTAGGGACTCTGAACCAATTTTTAATGTAAATATTAAAAATAGAAGACGCGTGTTAAATCATACAACCGACAGGCCCAGATAGCCCGATGGAGGAATTTACTTGATTTCAAATGATTCGCGAGTTTTCAGCTGCAATAAAGAGTCGTTATTCTGCATCACAGACCCTTGGCAGAAATTTACTATGGGACCCTGAGGTCTAAAATAAGAGCGCTATACGGTGTCTCAGAATCTTCACTAATGTCCCATCCGTTATAATTATAGCAAATGGCTGGCATTAGTTGAAACTTTTACTGAGTTTTCTTTATGATTTTACAATGGGGAAAACTAAAAATTCCAGAAAAATCGCCTAATAGTTTCATCTTTAAAATATAAATTAGCGGTGGAGATTCCAAAACACCGCGACTAGGAAATGCCCTTTCTGTATCTAACGCCTTAATTAGCTTTATCATAGCAAGGTGTACAACCATCCTCGCTTTTTTAACTTATAATTGCACATCCCGGATCTTTACATTCTGCTGAAGAAGAAATGAAGTACAGTTTACTGAGAGAAAGAAAAACTTCTACTCCCAAATAGTCCAAAAAATTTTAACAGAAGTCAAAAACGCAGTAGTAGTTAAGTTCTACGCTGTCTTAATTTTTTCAAGACGTCAGGGATAAGACGTTGCGTGACGTTGTATGACGTACCAGGTATAGGGTAGCTTGAAGTAAAGGAAAGCCGTAGTCTCTACGCCACGTGACTTTTATAAGAGAAAGAAATGAAATATACCTGAATGAATATCTTCAAGGTAATGGAAATCCGGATGAGGTAGATCGCACAACAACGACGTAAAATGATATAAAAGAAAAACCTGTTTGGCTTTGGATAAGTCATCGGGAGGCCCCGCCCCTTCAAAGCTGGCGCTGTTTGCGACTATAATCAGATTCTTGTCGTTAGCGTGGCTCCTAACCTACGTTAATTTCATCGTCAGATTTCTCAATATACTCCTCAGTTTTTCGCATCTTTTCGTTTCAACCGTTTTCCTTTAATTGTAAATAAGTAGCTTTGCCGAAACAGATTTAAGTGATATACACGGAAAGAAACGGATTGCTAATTTAACAATTAAATTGTTAAAAAATATGTCCGACATGTGTCAAATGGACATTTTACAATAGTGGAAAGCTCATTTAACCTCGGGGGTGGTTAAATTAGCATTCTTTTATTGTAAAATCTACACCGAAACATTTCGGACACCTTTTTAACTACAAAATTGTTAAATCAGCAATATCATTTTCTTCCGTGTACTTATAATTATAGAACAACCATGTTCGAAAACTTTGATTTTAATTTCATTCTTGGTGGAAAAGCTAGGAAGCATTTTTCCTCGCAAGTCTCGAACAACTTAACGAGCAAAAAGACAATAAAGCACTGCAGTAATTTTCAAAAATGGACGTATTTCTATCAAACGGAACTATGTGCATTAAGACATGAGCCCTGAGACCCATAAGAAATCATGCATAACATGAATCACGTCATAATGCACATAGTTCCGTTTGATAGAAATACGTCCAAATAAAGCAAGCTTTGTATACAGCTACGATTTTTGTAACTAGGAATGGTCGTTCTTTTACCGTAGGCCTTAATTTTCTTAAATTGACAAAGAATGCAACTAACTGCAGGTTCATGCATTGGACCTTTTACTCTTTGCTAAGAAAAGTCGAGGCACTTGATCATGGTCATGCAAATTATTATTGAGGTTGCTACTCTGCTACGGTAACCTTTCATGAATCCAATGCCTACGACATGGGCGCTAAATCAGTCTATTGTCAGTAAGGACATAACTACGTAATTTATTCAAATAGATTCGTTTTCTTACGAGGATAAGATCTCCTGATTACTTCGTGTGCTCCGCAAGGTCGAGATTGACAGAAAGTAAATATTTTATTCTCGCTGGTGACCTCTGTTTTTGCTGTTGACACTTGCTTTTCATTCATATAGGTGTAGTTTTACTACTTCCATTGAAAAGTTTTCAGACTAATCAGAGGCCTTTCAGAGCAAGTTACAGACAAAATAGGGAAATACTAATAAAGCCGTACTAATAGTAATTTTTCCATTTTTTAATATCCTGATATTGATGAAAATGGAATCGCACTTGTCTTCGTGAGTGGATCTGACACTGAAACCATCGCTGAGTAACCTTTGAGTGGGTGCCAAAGAATATTAAAGTCTGTAAAATTATCTCTGGCGGCACTCTCGTGACAGTTCATTGGTCATTGAGGACTGATCCAAAAATAAGACTATGATCAGTGTTATTTGTATTAGCCGTAGTCCTGTTTGGCACTAACTTCAGTATTACTGATTGCAGTGACCCCGGTTTAAAATTTAACCCAAAGACATGTGCTACTTATAATCAATACTACAAGTTTTCTGCCCTTAAAATTTTCATTTTTTCACAGTTCTTCTTTCCGTTTTACATGGCGATTTTCATGTTTTTCGCGCCAATCCACAGTTGATAGTACCTAGATGAGCCCGTTATACTCAGATTTTGGAGAGGCCCAGGGTTTTTTTTTTTTTTTTTTTTTTTTTTTTTTTTTTTTTTTCATTATAATGATGAAGTCGTGAATTCTCCCATTCAAAAAATTTACATGATTTTTGGAGCTATCAACAGGAGTCAGTCCCCGCATGAGTCAGCTCTGTTTAGATCAACTCTTGGGCCTCAGAAGATGTCAAGCCTCCTCCGGAAGTTTGTTTCTGCTTAGCGCGGTCCATTTCACGCTCCTCTCAGTGGCTTGGCGCGTGCTTTCCGATCTATGGATATTTCCCCATTTGAAGCTATGGTAAATAATCGATTATCATGGTGTTCGCTGCGAACACCCTGTTTATCGATACGTTTCCATAGGTTTAAATTGCAGATCAATCGATATATCGCACAGCACGCCACACTACTGGCTTCTCTCCGGTCTCAACTCCGCACCTACCTCAAGGAGCTCCGCCGGACAGGTTCTTCACTTGGCGCCTCCAAATTTTGGAGGTTATGCCGGCCCGGTGGCGCGGGTTCGGTGGGCGGGTGGGGGGGTAGGTCGCAGCGGTGACTGGGTCAACATCGCGCGTTCGGGAGCTGGAAATACGGGCGACTCGACTGGATGTGGTTCAATAAACGTAAGTGCGGTGGCTTCACCGAGTGGATGTTGATAGTGGGCGCATTATCGGCGACCCGTTGTGCAAGCGAGCAAACATAACCGTCGCCGTGTGTTGATGTTGACTTTCCATGGCGAGGACGCCGCGCCTGAGACCAGATGGAAAATGAGATGGCCGAGTCGATGCCCGGTTTTAGATTCGTCGTCGCCGGGTTCCAGTCGCGATTTTGAAACGCTCGCGCGAGTAGCGACGGCGAGCTTCACGCAGCGAGGAGCTTGATCTTGCTATCATCAGAAGAAAAGACACTGTGCCTGCCAAAGAACGTACCGTTCTTTGAGAAGAGCCCTGGTAAAAATTGGCGATAGGAGCTGCGTTTCAAAATACCATCGGAGTTCTTATAGCCGACTAAAGATGGCTATTGAAAATCATATAGCTGACTGTAGAAAGCTGAGCAAATCATATAGCCGGGCTATACGAAGCTATGAAAAAGTATACAGTCGGGCTATAGTTCCTATCGCCGGGCTTTACACTTTATCGCTATTGGCTATAAGAGGCTATAAGAAATTGTGTAGAAATTTGTGTGCTTTGGAAATCACTAAGTTTGATACGGAACTACCTAAATATTTACAAAACACACATTATATTTTCCTTTAGAACATATTTTTTTTTTTTTCATCAATTAAAATTAGAATAGTCCATACAGAGTGAGCAAACATTTCAAAATCATGAGTTGAAAAACGCTGACTCCGCGAGATTAAATATTAGAGCCTACCACAAAGCGGAGCGGCGACGCACTGGCGCCTACAAACCTAACAGGGATACTTCACGCATTGCGCAATGCGTGAAGTATCCCTGTTAGGTTAGTAGGCGCCAATGCGCGTTTCGCGCTCTCTGCCCGCCTCGCCTCGCCGCAGCGTGCCACGGCGTCTGAAGCAACTATTTCACACCAGAGGTATTGCACAGTATCATAAGAAATTGAAGCCGCTCCAACATACTAAGAATGACAAGCATCCTTCAAAAGTACGGAGCTTTCCTCGCAAAATAAATCAAGATACTACGGCACAAAAAGAGAGCGGTAGTCCAAAAACTAAGTCCTAGTATCCGTAATTAGTAACGTTTAGCATAAACTTTATCGTCTGGCTGTTGCTAAATCGCCATCGGCTATAAAAGGCTATAAGAAACTGTACAGCCGGCTACAGAAGCTATTGGAAATCTTACAGCCGGCTTTAGGTCTATAGTATTTTGGAACACATATTCTACTGCCAATTTTTACCAGGGTACAGAAACACGAGTAGACGCTCAACCCTAATGCGTGTTCTGCCGTTTTAAGGAAGAACGCCGTATGAATATTTGAGAGTTGCAAAATTTCCTCCGTTAAAATGTTTATCTTTTAGGAGAGTTATGAATATTTTCCCGAGGAATTTTCAAGAACTTAAGGGAAAATTGTGAACAAAATTACCTGAAAAATTGGAAGACAAATATTTAAAAAACTTTCCGAGAATTCGTCATTTGCCAACGGAAATTTGGCAACGCCAGGAGGCTCATATACGGCGTGTTTCCTTAGCACGGTAGTGTTCGCCTCTGACGCGTTTTCAAAAATATCCTTCAAAAAAGAGGGTAGGCAACCCTACGACGACCCTGCTTAATAGTTATCGCTTAGAATTTAAGGCGCTTTCGAGGCAGGCTCCGTATTACGACTATCAGGATGGAAAAAAGGATCGGAATGAAAATCGCCTTCAAAAAAGAAGGACGGCAACCCCACGACGACTCTGCTTGAATAGTTATCGCTCAGAATTTAAGGCGCTTTCGAAACAGGCTCCGTATTACGACTATTAGAATGGAAAAAAGGATCGGAATGAAAATCGCCTTCATAAAAGAGGGAAGGCAACCCCACGACGACCCTGTTTGAATAGTTATCGCTCAGAAGTTAAGGCGCTCTCTAAGCAAGCTCCGTATTACGACTATCGGGATGAAAATTGATTCATGTGCAAAGGGACTCTCGAGCTGTCATTCTAGCGCTTACTCTAGACTAGGATGAGTGGTTGAAAGCACACGGGTTTATTCTCGTGGTGTCAAATGTTCACTTTTACTCTTGCTTTCTCATTCCACTTTCATCGAAGGGTGCGAGTGAAGCGATAGAATTTCTGTCATTCCGCTCTTGAGGATAATACTGCTCACGAAGTATCTCTGTTTGTCCCGACGATATATCGTAAAATTTTTCATTTCGACGTTGTAAGTCGGAAACCACGTATCTCGGTTTGCGACATTGCAGGCTGTCTGTCATATTTCATTTTGTAAATGGAATAAACTACTCAACGGTAATTATTATTAACTGCTAAGGTTTTTTTTCTGTGTGCAAAAACAATTCTGCGAAAAATTCAAGGAATTATGTCAATTTGTCCTCCTGTATAAAAATTTAGAGTAGGAGTGGAGATTTTCAAACACCGCAGACGAGATACGTGCTTGCGGACTTACGATATGTAACCGTCGATATGTAACCGTCCACAGGGTCTGAAAAGGGGTAATAGAAGCTGAAAAAAAGAGTAGGATTGACGTCCCGACACGATAGAAACGCCCAAAAATGCGTTATCTGTTACGGCGACAAAACTATTACAGTTATCGTGAAACCGCCCACAAGACATTATTTTTCTTAAAAAATTTATGTTTAGATTTTTCGACTAAATCAAATAAAAATCGCTTCCGGAAGAATTTTCCTCTGCTCTAGGTTTCTTCTCCCGGTGAAGGCCCCAAATACAAAGAAAAAAGGCAGTATTTTATTTCGGCGACGGGCGTGCGTAAAAATTCCATATTAGGTATCTGCTGATTTTGAATCCTACGTGCCTTATTGTCGTAATGTACAATTCAATCAACAAGTTTCAGACGGGCCTGTGATGNCCCGCTACACTTTACTGGAAGTATTTTGCTCCCTCCGCAGCAGAAATGACGATGTTTCCTGAGAAGAATTGTTTCTTATTCATACTTTTCACGTTTCTCTTTCCACTTCTATGTTTGATTTATTCTTTCCTAGGTACATTCTCTTCCACTTCTCTTCGCGTGACAATATAACTCCCACAAAAAAGTAGTAAAAAGTAGAAGAAAAGTGAAAAGTAAAGAGAACGAGGCAAAAGAGGGACGAACAAGAGGGGAAGGGGAAAAGGAAGAAGAGGGTGAATAATGGAGAAGAGTAGGAGGGTGGCTCCCATGTATTCAGTATTTCAGTACCTAAGCATACGTAAAACATTATTTGCCAGAAAAATCGTCATTTCTGCTGCGGAGGGAGCAAAATACTTCCAGTAAAGTGTAGCGGGCATGGGGAGGGATAATACAGGGGTAAGGGGGGCCCTTACCCCTGTAAGGAAGAAGTAAGTTGGGTCAAGGTTTATCAATCGTTAAGAAAGAAAAATAATCCCCCACATATGACCCCGCGATGTCTGCCATACAGGAAGAACACTTGAGAGGAAGTGTTTGGATTGCAGGGGAGGGGGTAAAAAGGGGAAAAGAGGGGGAGGACATTAAAATTGGTAAAATGTAAAGAAGAAGAAAAATCCCCAACAGAAATTACCATCGTGACCGCGGCGTGGAGAGAAGAGAACAAAGTAAAGTCAGTAAGATGCGCTAACGGTCATGATAGTATGAATAAAGCCCCCCTCCCCGCCCCCCAAAAAACCATTTGGGGCTTTGTGAAAGATATGAAAAAATACTACTCTAGTAGCTGAACAAATCACCGCAAACCGCGCTTCAATATCTAGATCCGGTACCTCGTAACAGCCGGAGTTCGACATTAAAACACCTACAAAAATGAGTGAAAATCGGGGACTTTGCCCCCCCCATAACATGAAAACGGTGCGTATACTCAATCTGAAATTTTAGTATGTGTAAAGGGTCACCCTAAGGATGAAAAAAAACCACACTTCGACCCCAATTTCGAGGGCCCAAAAATGGGCCGTTTTTGGCCCTTTTTGTGCATGGCTCTTTAGGTTTAGATTTTTCGATTAAATCAAATAAAAATCGCTTCCGGAAGAATTTTCCTTTGCTCTAGGTTTCTTCTCCCGGTGAAGGCCCCAAATACAAAGAAAAAAGGCAGTATTTTATTTCGGCGACGGGCGTGCGTAAAAATTCCATATTAGGTATCTGCTGATTTTGAATCCTACGTGCCTTATTGTCGTAATGTACAATTCAATCAACAAGTTTCAGACGGGCCTGTGATGCCATGCTGCAGAGGCTTTTTAAAAAAATCAGGGGAGAGGCTCATTAAAATAGGTCGTAGAAGCGAACCCACATCTGGACTGAACCTAATTTAAGAGAGGATCGATTGAATTAATCATGACTAAAGTCCTCTCGGTTCGTCGTCAACTTTGATGATGCCGAGAGCTACTCAGTACGGCCTAGTTACGTCTCCCCCAGTGGTGAAACGTGAATGATCGATCATCGATATCTCCCATTTGAAGCTGTGATAAAGAATCGATTATCAAGGTGTTCGTTGCGGACACCCTGTATATCGATCCTTTTCCACAGGTTGAATGGTAGATCAATCGATGTATCGTATAGCACGCCACGCCCTTTTGATCTCCTTCATTCGAATACAGAATTTGTGCGTTCAACAACTTGGATCCATGAGTGACCTATGTGTAACGTGAGGGTCCAACGTTTTTAGAATATCGATGGACACAGTGTGAAAGCACGTATCTCCGCTTGCGACGTTATGGACTTCCTGCCATACGATCATCGAAATACTAGTCAACGGAATATCATCGAAATCATAATAATCAAATTTTCCAAGTCAACCCCAAAAAAACTTCAACGACGTAAACATTTGCCGCGTGAACAGTCGAACTCAGTGACTGTCTGCTGTATCCAATGTTCTTGATTTGAAAAAAAAAATAATTATAAAATTTAAAAAATCAAAAAATCTTGCGACTCGTAAAATTGAAATGCTACAATTGAACATTTTCTCTCTACGAATCTACGACCTCCCTAATTAGACCGAGTTTATTAGACAGGAACCAACCCACATCAAGTTGAAACTGAGTCAGAGGTTTAAAGTTTTATTCCTGCATAAGACTCAGTGTAAACTAGTGGAGCGAGAAAGTAAAAATACACTTTAATCCCTCTTTTCACAAATTAATTTCTATGTTTCGATTTTCAGATTTTGGCAGGAGAAAATTAACGACTGGAGGAACTCAAGAACATTCTCAATTAATTTTTTTCGAAAATGTGGGTTGGTTCCTTTCTGATGAACTCGGTCCAATTGATGCTGCCTGGGTGTTTGGTGATCATGAACTCTTGAAGCATTAACAATATTTGACATGTCAATGGCAGGCGACGCATTGCGCCATGATTAGATTAGTTCTCCACCGCAAGTTAGTGGCCCTTCGCGGGCCGTCGTCATAAAACATAAAAGCTCTTCACGGCTCGTTGGAGAATCAGCAGTAACTACGAGGTAGAACTGATTCTTTGCATCGAAACATGCTGCCAGATCACATGGACTACATTTTGTAATTAAGAACTACAATCTCTGGCTCAGCCGTAAATGCACGCATGTGCATGAGGAATCTAAAGGAACATACTTTGTTCCTAGACTGAGGTAGAAATTGTAGTTCCTAATAGCAAAATGTACCTAGTCTCATACTGCTTTCCAGAGGAATGTCTTGTATAGTTTTCATTGTGATTGGAGAGGGTCTTAGGCAGGGCCGGATTTAGGCCCGCGATTTAGGATCGCGGCCGATTCCCGGATTTAGGGCCGCGGCCCACGGTGGCAAATTTAGGGGCGGCAAATTTTGCAATTTTTTAAATGTAAGTATGAAAAAAATTGGATTCAGAAAAAAATTACAAACGAGAAAAGGCGACAAAATTTCTCATTTCCAAAGAGTATAGTAAGTTCTAATTTTGTCGTCTTTCGGTTATGCAAGAGACAGCACCTTTAATTAGTCGAGTTAAGAAAGAAACCAAACACGCAATTTGGCCTGGAACGGCGCGGCGCAGATAGCAATGATGACGAGGACTTGAGATGAAAAGGAGAAGCCCTCGGCGTAGCGGTCGACATGTAACACATATTAGCGCCTACAAGACTGCACGAATACTTCATGCATTGCGTCAAACACGACGCGGTCCGCAGCAATCGACGTGAAACGCACAGCGCCTACAAGACTGCATGAATACTTCACGCATTGCATCAAACTCAGTGCGGTCAGTGCGGCCTGGCGGCAGAAGTTAAACTTATAAAACCACATTTATGTTTGTTCTTTCATAATTTCTTGGTTCATTTCTTATAATGGAAGGCCTTGTCCACATAGAGATAGGTTTCCGGAACTTAACTTTCGCGCAAAGTTCCGAGAACTTTTGCTAGTAATGTTGACAAGGCTTTCGCAAAAAAAATGTTTCCAACACAAGTAAACGCATCTTATGCACCCCTCCTCCTCCGGATCGTTCACTTAATGGTTTTTATTGATGTTTCAAAACGAATGAGAAGGGGCGGCAAAATACAGGCGACCCATGGGCGGCGAGTAGGTAAATCCGACCTTGGTCTTAGGGAAAGTCTAATATAACTTCAACAGGAGAACAATTTTTACCGGCCTCGAGTAAAATTTAACGCAGAGAGTAACTTTAGAAATGAATCCTTGCCAGGGATTGCAATGATTTTACACCACAACAAAATACAAAATGCAGTGTTTATGTATGCAATCATCATAATGTATGTAATATGAAATGTATTAATGTAAAACCGCTGCTACCTTTTTAAGCCACCTTAATCAGAATGTAAATCATATAGCAGGCTGATTATTGAAGTTGATAGACATAGCTATAGACAAATAAAACGACGAAAAAATGGAGAGATCACTATGGGCGAGAGAAGTAGTTGCTATAGACTGAGAGGGAGTAATTGATGAACTAACCATCGGATCCCTCGTGGGCTGCCGGATTACGACCAATACTGCCGTGCTAAGGGAAAACGCCGTATGAACCTTTAGGCGTTGCCAAATTTCCTGTGATAAAACCCGAATTCCTCGGTAAACTTAAGACTATTTTTCTTCCAATTTTTCAGATAATTTTATTGGTAATTCCACCGAAAAGTCCTAAAAATTTCAAGGGGAAATATTCATAAGTTTCCCCGGAAATGAACATTTTATCGAAGGAAATATGGCAACTCTTGAATGTTCATACGGCGTTTTTCCTTAGCACGGCAGAGTATTAGACGAACACTAGTCCGTTCATTACTTAACTACTTTGCGTCCATTACAACCACCCCACCCACTCCCATCAAGAGGAAAAGGAGCTGTATACAAGGAACGACGACTAATTTTTTGCGGACTGATTGTTGAAATTGATAGATAAAGATATAGACAAAGAGGACATAGGGAGTATTGAGCGATCCTATCGGCTTAAATGGGTGCGGTTCATATAGCCTAAGAGAGAAAATGGTGAACTAATCTTAGGGTCTCTCATGGGTTGCCGTTAGTTAGTCTATTACTTACATCACTGACAAAAAATTCTCGGCGTTTTTACCAAGGTCCGTTGGTACCTTTACCATCTCACTTTTTCTACCAATTATTGGTAATTTTACCAAGACAGACTAGTAAGCTTACCTAAAAACCGGTATTTTTACTGTTTTTTCAGGTAAAAATACAACTTTTATTGGTAATTCAATTCCCGGTAACTTTGCCATTTTATCTCGGTAATTCTACCACAGTCGATAAAAAATATTAGCGTTTTCACCAAGGTCCAGTAAAATTACCGAGAAAGTTTAATAATTTTACCGAGATTTCTCGGTAAAATTATACCAATTCCATAAATGGTAATTTTACCAAGAAAAAACTGGGATCAAATAGAACCCTGAATTCTTGGTAATTTTATCCTTTTCTTAGTAAATACACCGAGATTTTTTTTTTTTTCAGTGCAACCGCCCGCCTCTACCAATAGGATTCCTCCATATCCTTATTGCCTTACTTGTCTATCGCTCTGTCTACGAATTTCAACAATCAGACGGCTGCTCCCGGAAACTAGGAACGATCTGTCATCGCGGTGACTGGATTCGCGGGTGTTGCGACGAACCGACTCGGAGAATTGTCACCCCGATGGCCATCCCAGACCTCGTCCCAATTCCAGCCCGCGACTCCATTGACAGAGACTCTTCAAAACGCTCGTTCATCCGTCGACGTAAATTTTCATCAGGTGAGACAATACGAGCGCGTTGCCCAAGCGCCCCATGACGTCCTGTCATCTCCTCCAACCATCGGGTGATGTAAGCGATTGGCCCCTGGAATTTTATTGATTCCGTATTTATCGACTACCCATGAACGCCCGCTGATGTTATGATTGCAGTTCTCCGACCGGATTATTCAATAGACGCATCATGCACCGAAAGATATCCATCAACACGGAGGGCTCTGTGGCAAATTTTATATCGTCATCGGTAAAACCCGCATTATGAATCTGGAGATGAGGCTCAAGGAACTGTAACTACACTGGAAAAAAAAACAAATTGGATCTAGAGTCGAGACGCTTAAAAACATTGTCGAGAAAAAACACTCTTGATTCAATCAGATTTAAGCTTAAATCAAGAACCAAGCCTCTTAATTTGAGCGGATTTCCTTTTGATTTAAGCTCAAATCTGATTGAATCAAGAGTCCTTTTTCTTGTCAAGGTTTTCAAGAGTCTGGACTCTAGAACCAATGTGTTTTTTTTTTTACCAGTGTATATTTCCATCAATTCGAGACATCAGGGAAGAATTACCGAAAAAAAGTGTAGTTGATTTAACATTCTGGATGTTAAAAAAGGGTGCGAGAACTCACAAAATGGTATAGTACCGGCTACCCGCTACGGTAGTTAGTTTTAAATTTTGAAATAGTAAAATTACTGCTGTAGGAGTTAATTCAGCGTTTTGTAAGTTCTCGCACACTTTTTTTACATCCATAATGTTAAATCGACTTCACTTTTTTTCAGTGATCATACGACTGCTTTATCGCTTGCAGAATATTTTGAAAATTTAAAAATCCTGTCCTGGATCTCCTATCTTGTCTTAGATAGGACCGATTTTTTTGTGACAAATAGATCTTAATAAGAATCTTCAATAAGAAATAGATCTCTTCACTAGTAACTTCTAAACATAAAATGGAGTCAGTTAAAATAATTATGCATTCTAAGGAAAACTCGAACTGTTCAACCGAGAAGGGGGAAAACTATTTGTGATAGAAATTATCGGAATTTACCCTCCAATATTAAATTTTCTTAAGAAAATTTAATCAAAATACCAAGTCCAAATTTATATTTTGTGTAATTTTGTAAGCTCATCGAATGAATCGTTTCTAATGCTGACAACAACACTGAGAAACTTCATCCACGTTGTTCTCTCTTCTTTGTTGTAGTACTTTTTGTTGGGTCCTAATACATTCATTGGGGGTTAATTTTCTTTCTGTTTTTCCGATTGTTACGGAGGTCCCATGCTCATTAACAAAATTTTGATGCAAACTCCATGAATTATTTATAGCCTCTCGTCTCTAAAACGGAGAAATCAATCAAATAACTTCACCTTAATTTCCCAGACGCACGCAACCAAGTGATCTACTCATCCCTTCTGGGCGCACTTTTTCACTACTCACTATCGTTTTCCACAGCGAAATGCATTATTTCACGCAGACTTTCAACGGAAAATCCACTGGGGAGCTTTAGTGCCCTATGTATCAGTAAAAAAATTAGGAAAATATACCTCGATTTTAGTTGTTAACGTGTCAAGTTCTCTCTATCAGAGGGAACCTTGCCAACTGTCTTCCCCGCAACGATTAGCATAAAAAATATTAGAATGAAATCGGAGTTTATTGCAATCAAATTTTACCACTTTCACCATAAATTGTAAATGTTTTACAAATTTTGGTCAATAAACGCAAGTATTAAATAATCGCTAAAATTAATTTTCTGTATCAAAGAGATAACCAAGTTGCAATGTAGAAAAAGTCAACATATTTCAATTTTATCACTAAAATTACCACAAAAGGAGCCCCCTCAATTATTGGATTGGTAACATAAAACATACTGTGATCAATTGGTTTTAAAGCATGTTATAAATAACATGCTGCCTTGAGTCCAAAAGGGACAATTTTCGTAGTATTTCTCTACCAACAAGTTATATTTTTTTATAAGATAACCACTGGCTCATTAAATTTAAGCGTTGTGCTAAAGTATCGTTTAATTACGAAGAACACTCGGTTTTTCTATCTTTCTAAAAGCATGTCTTATCCTGTCAGGGCCGTAAGGAATGGGAGGAAAACTTTGAAGCGCTAAAACTGTGAATTGCCTTTTTCGTGCCAAAGTTCTCATCTCATGGCAACCTGATCTACCCACTTGGGTTGCCAAAAGCTTTGGTGTGCCGTGAAAGCCGAAGTTTTTGAAAGTTTTCGTGTGTCATCATTTCTCTCCATATAATACACCGCCTCTACATCCGAGTATTGTGTATGTTGTCTGTCCACCAATTGAAGGGGCTTCTCTTGTTGTAATTTTTGCCGAAAAATTGAAATATCGACGGCCAAAATGCAAAACCACGTATCTCCGTTTGCGACGTCGAAGACCTCCTGTCATACTTTATTGTTGCCTTTGAAAAGTAGTCAACGCAATTACTTAAAAATTTCCTTTGTTTTTCCTCTCCGTTAGCAGAATATTCCGTAAAAATTTGAAGCTGTAAAGTTCGACTAAAGTTAAAAAAATAAAGCTAAAAGCTATGAAGTTTGCTCGTCCTCTTCGAAAAAATAATTGTTCATGGTTAGTGGACATTTTGAAACGGCTCAATGGAGATACGTGGTTTCGCACTTTAGCCAGCTATATGTTGCATATTCTCTAATTTAGATTAAATTTTGCAATAAGAAACCACTATTTCTGGCTCATTTTAGAAACAACATACATACCAAAACATGCAAAGCAGAATATCAACATTAAATGAAACCATCATAACGACCCCATTTGCGGTATTAAAATTGAAATAATCCTTATTAAAGATAAACGATTTTATCATAATTGAATCAGTGAGAACGAAAACACATCAACTCGGTAACTCAAAAATGCTGAATTTTGATTAAAGACAGTCAATTTTCATGAAGTTCATTGAAGTTAATGCATTAGTTCCAACTCGGACCTTTAAAATGTCCTTAAGTACTTGTCATTCGGCACCAAAAAAATTATTCCTAGACTAACTTCTTCACTTACTGTGCAGTATTGTATATATCCTGATTATTTTCATTTTTTCTAGTTGGTGTGTTTTCGTTCTCACTGATTCAATTGATTTAAAAGATCAACACTTACTTTAGCTTTCTAATGATGCTCTGGAGTTTTCAAACTAAAAAACTCCGGCTTAGTATCCCTAAGCAGATATCGACGGTGAAACTACCACACCACGTATCTCGGTTTGCGACGTCGCAGACTTCCTGTCATACATTATTTTTTAAATGAAAAACTACTTAACATCCTGCAGTCTTGAAAATTTCTGTGATTTTTCCTCTTTGTGCGGAGAAAATTCCGTGAAAATTTCAAGGAATGATACTGATTTGGTCTACTTCAAAAAAATAAAATGTGAGCGTAGATTTTTAAACACCGCAAACGAGATACGTGGTTTGGTAGTTTCACCGTCGACATGTGCTTTTACGGGAGGAAGCGGTTCCTTATTGCAAAAAACAATCCATTCATGAACTATTTACTCACCGAAATCTTATCCTCACGGTGGCAGGTAAACCTCGGAACTTGAAAGACACGCCAGAGTTCACTTCTTATCGATCTCCCACGTTTTTGCTGTATTGATTGATTGTAGCGATAGTGTAAGCACCCGACGCCACTTCTAAATTCAACCGTATCAGAGGGATTAACTCACAAAAGACCGACGAACGACGAGGGATGATTTTCCGACGAGGGAAAGTGAAGATCGACCCGGTCGGCGTCGGTATGAGCGTCGCGACGACGAAGGGAGAGCGCGAACTAAAGCTCCAAGCTCGAGGGACGCTCCGAAGCTCGCGACGCCGCGGTTGCGCCGACGCCGGCGCCGCCGGCACGTGGGTCCCCGGCCGGGGCCGCGCGGGCTAGGGCGTCGCGACGCTCACCGCCCCGCGTGGTCGATAAAGCCACTCTGTCGGTCGTACCTACCGTAGCGCCATGCGGGCAGTTAGAGGGTCGGAATCAAAGTCGTGCCTTGTTAAAAAGCTCCTTCCCTTAGGAAAGTGCCACACGGTGGATCGAGTCAACACTGGAAAAACAACACATTGTATCTAGAGCCCAGACTCTTGAAAATATTGACAAGAAAAAATACTCTTGATTCAATCAAAGTTTTGCTTAAATCTAAAGGAAATCCGCTCAAATTAAGAGGCTTGGTTCTTGATTTAAGCTTAAATCCGATTGAATCAAGAGTATTTTTTCTTGTCGCTGTTTTTAAGAGTCTGGACTCTAGATCCAATGTGTTTTTTTTTTCCAGTGAGGTACCACACAGTGGATCGAGTCAATAGGAGAGATCGGACAAAATTCGGAAAGTTTAAACGCTTTTAACTCCGTTCTTACAAAACTTTGATGTTCTAAAAGTGGTTTCATTGGTTTCCTCGTAAAATTTTCTTTTTAAAGCACCCCTTGAAATGTAAAATGTGACAAAATAGACACCAAAATTAAAAACTTCTTCCCTTAGGAGGTGCCACAGAGTTTATCGAGTCGATAGGAGAGATCGGACAAAATTTGGAAAGTTTATACGCTTTTAACTCCTCTACCCAAACCTTTGATGTTCCCAAAGTGGTTTCATTGATTTCCTCGTAAAATTTCCTGATTGAAGCACCTCTTGAAATGTAAAATGTGACAAAATAGACACCAAAATTTGCAGTTTCAAGAAAAAAATGTCATGTCCGACCTCTGTAATTGACTCGATCTACTGTGCGCCATGGACCACGTTCAACAGAAAGGAGCCAAGCCACATCAGCTATTGCCAAATTTAACTGAACGATTTAATTTTTTATGTGTCGAAGGCAATTAGTCAAATCAGGCGTTTTATCAAATGCCTAGGCCAGTGGTCAAATTTTGACAGTTCATAGAATTCTGTAAATTTATGGCTAGGAGTCCACGGGTTTTCAATATTTTGGGAAGGATAACTCTTCAAAACCACAAACTCTACTTCTTCCTTCCTTGTTGCATGCCTTCAGTACATTTAAATGTTAAAATTTTAAAAATTCTATGTTTTACGACGTGCGGAAAATGTTATGATAAATGTGCATTCAGGATCTTAAAATCGTTTTAAATACTATTGTACGCTGCATATTTTTACGGAGAATTCTTTCTCACAGGATCAACAAATTATTTTGTTTAAAGAAAGGTAAAAAATCGAAATTATAGTCTAAGTAAGAATATTTGACTATTTGCCTAGGCATTTGACAAAATACCTGATTTGACTATTTGCCTTCGACATATATATTGATCAGAGTACCTATATGAGGAGAGTACGCACATGTCGAAATATTATAGAGTACATAGAGTCGTTATGTGAATAGGAGAGCTGGGACCATGTCCTGGACGACGAGTTCCAAGTCCGATGTGCGCCGAGCTTCGGTCACTTTTTCGATACATGTTCGATCCAAGGTGGTGGTGTGGAAAACGTAGTAATTCCTATCCTCTTTGTTTACATTGTATGGCCGGGTCCCTGTATATCGCAAACAATCGATTATGTATCGGAAAAGTGACCCGGCGTGACACAGGAGAGTCTCGGAATTCGGGGCCTGGAAAATGCTTAGAAGTAGTCCTAGCTCTCCCACTCACATCACGACTCTATGTGCTCTGTGCGAAATATGGAGGCTCTCAAGGCCCATAAGGGCAACCGACCGTCTAATACGAAAAACACGAGGAAAATGCCGGTGCCAATCTCCAGATTCCAATATCAAAGCAAGATGGCCGAGAGTGTTCGTAACTGCGCGTTCTTTCGCAAAAATTAGTAAATTTATGGAAATTCATGAGTGAATTCATGGCGGCGTTTTGATGCCGTCTTGGATTTTGCGAGATGCTGCGCTGGGTTCACTGCATGATGTACTGATGAGGTACAAAAAGACCCAAAAACGCAGATCTCTCGGCGTGACCTCAACTTAATGCAAGCTGCCTGAGCTGAAGTCCCCCCCCCCCCATTTTTGACTCTTATTGAAATTTGCGAATCTATTTGCCTTGTTTTTCCCGCAAAATTGTGTTGATTCGGCACTATTTTACCACCATGGTACATACAATTTGTAAAAAATGTATTTTAGCAGATTAATCATTTCTTCGTATCTTAAACAATAACTGTCGTTTAATTTAAAAACCAAGGTCATTCTCATGCTTAGCTCACGCAATACTTTCCACTTAAACACAAAATTCATCAACTTTCAGATACCATCAAATTTTCCATCCAGCAGTACATTTTTATACATTGATCAGGACCCTCGCAAGGGATTAAAATGATTTATTATTGCATACTCAGACCAGGCGGGTGATCACTTGCTGGCCCCTCTAGCCATGATTAAAGATGTTCAATTAAACTTTTTTATTAGTTTTTCGTTTAAAAAATGACGTAGCCTCCAATTAAATATAATAGTAACCACGTGGTCCGAGTACGTGTAATGCTTAAAAGGTTCGCGTAAATATATTGAGCCACCCCTCATGTCCCAAGGGATTCTTGATAGAAATGATTGATTTATTCGACACATCCCTGATTGGAGAACTCTATCGATGGAGAGGATGGTGGAACACACTGAAGTCACGTCAAATTTGGCCTGTCCCAGGATGAAGCCAAGCACGTGTGAATGTGTGGGTGTTGTGTTTACACGCAACGAGAGTTTAATGAACCTTGCCAAATTATGAGGCCCAGGTGGATTTGAAAGAATGCCAATCCCGCTACAACTCGCTTCCAAATTGAAAAGCAAGATATTCCCTTCTATGATATTTTTAACGGCTATTGCGCAATTCAGCCCAAATCGGAGCTGTTTTTGAGTGGGAATTTTTTTACAAAGGGGATGTAGAGGACCAAAGTACTCTTTGTGCCTTTTTTATCTAGAAGAATAACTGAGTCCCTTTGTTTCATCACATTTCAGTTCAGATTTTGTAGCATCTATTAATTAACTAATTCTAACTGTAGCCACTGTGTCATTAACTGAAAGGCTGTGCTATTTAAGCAGCGAAGCCAATCGCAATGTAAGATTTCTTTTTTTATTTTGTTAAAGTTTTTTTTTTGATTCACTACTCTTGCCACACAAGAAATTTCCTTTGGCAACGTGTCCTTGTAGTGATTACTGTTTTTTATTTAACTTTATATTGAATGAAGAACTATGACCTTTATCTATCTATCTATCTATCTACCTATCTATCTATCTACCTATCTACCTATCTATCTATCTATCTATCTATCTATCTACCTACCTATCTATCTATCTATCTATCTATCTATCTATCTATCTATCTATCTATCTATCTATCTATCTATCTATCTATCTATCTATCTATCTATCTATCTATCTATCTATCTATCTATCTACACGTTTCATTTATTTGGTGTCCCTTTGTTTTTACATTTTCTGGGGGAAGTGAAGGGACACACACTCATCTCCACGAAGCGACCAAACCATGCCCTTCCCTTGGTTCTATCCCTGATCCTGATCATTTCCTGTAAAACTGGATGAATCTAAATGTTTATATTATTTTTTTTCTGAAGAGTCGATAAACCCAACGGCACTAGAAGGTGTACTAAAGGGCTATTATTTTGCTCACGGATCATCTGTACCTTGCAGTCTTAGCTTGATGATTCGGATCAAAAATCCATTAAAGTTGGGTGCAACGACAAAATCAACTTGCTGCTAGCAGCGTAGAGCACCGGGCGTGAAAATGTCCTTGCAGAATAAAAACGAGAGCGCCTTCATTTATTCCGGTATGCAACACGCACAACCACAGAGCACGAATAGTTGCATTTATAGGCGCCACTGGTGTCTAACCGACATATTACTTCCACCGCCACCGCACTGTGCATCGAGCCAATGCGAGAGGTCGGACAAAATTTGGAAACTTTAAAAGCTCACAGCTTTGTTCATACAGACATTTGAGGTTTTTAAATAGGTTCCGTTGGTTTTCTCGTAAAATTTCCTTTTAGAAACACCCCTTGAGTTTTAAAACGTGACGGATGAAAAACGAAAAATTTGCACTTTGTGTCAAAAATTGTAAGTCCAACTTCTGCAATTGACTGGACCCATTCTGCCGTGCTAAGGAAAAACACCGTATGAACCTTCAGACATTGCCACATTTCCTTGAATAAAACCTTAATTTACTGGGAAAATATTGAATTTTTTTCTTCAATTTTTCCAGACGATTTTGTTCGCAATTTCGTATAAAATGTCTGAAAATTTCAAGAAAAATCTCACATAATCGTTCTCAAAAACACATATTTTATTCGGGGCAATTTGGCACCTCTCGAATGTTCATACGGCGTTCTTCCTTAGCACGGCAGCATTGTACACCGGTCCAAAATTACATACTCCTGTTCATAGTTCCATCGTTGAACCGAAGCTCCACTTATTGCAGCTGTACTTATCGTTTCGCGGGCAGGATGCAATTCCCGCGCACGCGACGGATTTCGAAGCGTATCGTGGAAACGGCGCAGTGCCGCCTCGCCTGGCGCCCCGCCAGCCTTTCAGCTCTTCCAACTGTTACACAATCTCCGACCGACTGAAAAAACGCGCATCCACTCGGCATTCCTAGCCGTCTTACGAGGTTTTTCATCGACTGCGTGATGATAGAACGATAAAATTTTGCAGAAACTCCGTATCTACCTCGTGCTACGCGGTTTTCGGTTCGTAGTGCAGCGATGATGGCTAAGCACAGGCGTTATCCGTGAATGGAGGGACGAGAGGGACGGTTGTAATGAGGGGTCCCTCACGATGACGTAATCGCCGTTTCGCGGGTGACATGTGCCTCTGCGCTACCGACTGCTGCTCCAAGTTGGCCGGCCTGGTGATCGATTCGCGTCAAGGTCGTCGCCGTGAGAGCTCAAGTCCTAGCTCAGACGCCGAGAGAAAATTGCGAATTGGCAACACTGTAATTGGATTGCATTTTGCAAAAAGGAACCACTAGCATTGCAATGATGCTAAGATTATGCAACGTCATCCTTTGCAATAAAATCGGGGAAATCGTGAAAAACTATGAAATTCAGATGGTAATTTTTGTCTTAAATTCACAGTTTTTAGCGCGTAAAATAGAAACTATTAAGGGATAATCGGGTTTTTCCTCCAAGACAAAAGAAGTTGCACAATCTCAGCAACATTGCAATGCTAGTGGTTCCTTTTTGCAAAATACAATCCAATTCTTCCGTTTCAACCCATTAAAAATATCGAATTTAGGCGAGGCAAGCTGCCCCGCCAAGAATCGATTGTTTTACATACATTTAAATGGAGGAAAAACAGAGCTGCTACCCAAGTAGCGTTTTTCTATGTAAAAGTTGCAACAATTGGAAGCAATGTTGGTATTTGTTGCAACAAAGTTGCAACTTTCGGTCAACTCTTGGTCGATAAGTGCCGATTTGCGGCGATCTGATCGGAAGACAAAGTTGCAACCTGCTGAGATTGCAAAATTGCTGAACCAAAGTTGTTTAAAATCTGAAGATAGGCAACCAGCAATACTTTGAAGTTGAAACATGTTTCAACTTAATTGCAACTAGTTCCAATAATGATAGCTCCTTCGGGGGAGAGAGTAGGCAATCTGCACATCAATCTATTACACTGGTAAAAAAAAATCTCTTGGACCAATGCCGCGGTGCATTGACTTAAGAGTGCAGTTTCTTGTTGCCGAATTTAAGAGTCTTGAACTCTTGTTTCAAGTGGATTTTGCATTGAAACAAGAGTCCAGACTCTTAAATCCGGCGACAAGAAACTGCACTCTTGAACCAAGAGGTTTTTTTTTCAAGAGGAACCCAGATTTTCTTTCAACTATAGTTTCAAGAATCAAACGATTTTGTTGCAAGTCGTTGCAACCTCTGCTACTTGGGAAACTTTCAAGAGACGCCTCTGTAAGAGGATCCTCGTGGTTTTTGTGACAATGAACTGGTTGTATATGGACGTATTTCTGCCAAACGGAACTATGTGCATTAAGACATGAGCCCTGAGACCCAAAATTATATGCTTGACAGGGCTCATTTTATAATGCGTATAGTTCCGTTTGGCAGAAGTACGTCCATATGTCGTCGTAGGTGCATACCGGTCTGAATGAAAATGTAAAGGATGCGGAATACAGTGAGTAAGGAGGTTCTGTGCATTGCTATTTCGCCTTCAATTTTCGAAATAGGCCACGAGACATTCTCCAATATGCAGTACTTATCAATGAAGAATTTGCACGCAAAATTGTATAGCTACATCCAGGGCCGGATTTACCT
Source organism: Bemisia tabaci (assembly GCF_001854935.1). NCBI lineage: Eukaryota > Metazoa > Arthropoda > Insecta > Hemiptera > Aleyrodidae > Bemisia > Bemisia tabaci. The sequence continues at coordinate 2,785,787 of NW_017547427.1, forward strand.
ACTTGCCGCCCATGGGCCGCTAGTATTTTGCCGCCCCCTTCTCATTCGTTTTGAAACATCAATGAAAACCATCAAATGAACGTGCCAGCGAGAAAGGGGTGCTGCATTAGACGCGTTTACTGGTGTTGAACACATTTTTTGGGAAAGCCCTGTCAACACTACTAGCAAAAGTTCACGGAACTTCACGCGAAAGTTAAGTTTCGTAAACCTATCTCTGTGTGGACAAGGCCTTCCATTCATAAGATATGAACGAAAAAATAATGAAACAACAAACGTAAATGTGGATTAATGATTTTAACTTCCACCGCCGCGCCTCGCAGACCGAACTGTGTTTGATGCAATGCGTGAAGTGTTCACGCAGTCCTAAAGGCACTATGCGTCTCGCGCTGATCGCACTGTATTTACCGCAATGCGTGAGGTATTCATGCATTCTCGTAGGCGCTATTCGTTTCACGCTGTCCGCAATGACCGCACTGTGTTTGATGCAATGTGTGAAGTATTCGTTCAGTCTTGTAGGCGCTGATATGTGTTACATGCCGATCGCCGCGCCGAGGGCTTCTCCTTTTCATCTCAAGTCCTCGTCATCATTTCGCTCTAGGTAAGTCGTGCCGTTCCAGGCCAAATTGCGTGTTTGGTTTCTCTCTTAACTCGACTAATTAAAGGTGCTGTCTCTTGTATCACTGAAAGACGACAAAAGTAGAAATTACTATACTCTCAGAAAATTAGAGCAAGTCCTAGTTTCGAAAAAAAGTGTCGACTTGAAAACTAACCTGTGGAGAGGAAGGATGAACTACCACTTGATGGAACAAACTCTGATGGCGTATCCTGTGATATTCGCGTTCCCAAAGGATTCGTTTCTTTTTGAAAAGATGAACGAAGTTTTGATGCGGTTCTTGGAAATTGGACACGTTCATAAGTACCTCAAGGAGATAATTCGTGAAGAGTATAACATCACAAAAGCGTTGAATGATGATCTTGACGACGAACAGGAACCAAAATCGTACAGTTTGAGTGATTTAAGACCAGCATTTGCGGTACTGTTCATCGGTTTGTTTACGAGTTTTCTCACGTTTGTAGCTGAAATTGTACTCGATGTTTTCGGAATCGCCGCAGCTGCAAAGCATTTAAGGCGTATTCGCACTTTCCTCCGCCTCAGAGGATAATGAGGCTCTTGGATATTAGCCTCCCTTTAAAAGAAAAAAAAATTTTCAAGTATACTCCCCAAACGACAAAACGCAAGGTCATTTTTATAAGAGTATGTATATCTACTGAGAGAACATTAGCAGGGATCACCATAGCTGCAAGCAGATATACTCCTCCTTAAGAGCAGGAGTTACGGACAAAAAACCAATTTAACAACCAAAGTCCAGGCAAAAGATGCAAGCACAGGGAGTAGGGTATGATTTTTGAAAAGCTAAAACACACATGACAGGCCGCCCTATAAGATGCCTGCGGCCCGATTATTATTGAAATTGACGGAAAAAACTGCAGACAAAGAAGGCAAAAAGGACATGGAGGGATCCTATTGGTGGAAGTGGGAGGTTGCAATGGACACAGAAGGTAAGTAATATACTAACTGACTAAGTTTGTCATGTCTATGACGCTCGCTGATTGGTGGACCGGTTTAAGGACTTTCATGAGGTATTCTCAGAGCCCAATGTACACAAAGCAATTATGCAGTCATCAAATTTTTTCGTTAGTTCCTCACTCTCTCTGGGCCGGATTTACCTACTTGCCGCCCATGGGCCGCCTGTATTTTGCCGCCCCCATCTCATTCGTTTTGAAACATCAATAAAAACCGCCAAGTGAACGTGCCGGAGGGAGAGGGATGCATAAGACGCGTTTACTCGTGTTGGATACATTTTTTGCGGAAGCCCTGTCAACACTACTAGCAAAAATTCACGGAACTTGGCGCGAAAGTTAAGTTTCGTAAACCTGTCTCTGTGTGGACAGTGCCTTTTATTAATAAGAAATGAACGAAAAAATTATAAAAGAACAATCATAAATGTGGTTCAATAATTTTTACTTCCACCGTCGCGCCGTTCTGATCGCACTTTGTTTGGCGCAATGCGTGAAGTATTCATGCAGTCTTGTAGGCGCTATGCGTTACACGGTGACCGCTGCTGACCGCACTGTGTTTGACGCTATGCGTGAAGTATTCATGCAGTCTTGTAGGCGCTAATATGTGTTACATGCCGACCGTCGCTGCTTTGTATGCTTTGTATTTCATCCACTTTACCCGATCAATCGTGATTTCAAACAATTTTCAGCCGCAAAAAAATCAGTAAATTCGACTGGCAGATTTTGAAGATAGGTCGCATAAAGCACTATAAAGTGACAGAACGAGCTCGAAAGTGAAAAAAGTAAGAGCCAGTGAATAAACTTGAAACTGAAAGATGACCCGTAGGACTCAAATAAGATATTCTGCGGATGCCTTAGCTACCATCGAATGAAGTTCCTTCAAAGAAAAGAGTATGCAAACACAAGATTCAGTTCGATGCCAAAGTTCCCACGCAGACTTGACTTGGCGCACTATTGGTACAGCATACCAAAGACTAAGGTTGTCAAATTTCCATATGTAATGTAAGTTATTTCTTAAGTGCGTTATATTTTACAAAAAACATCTAAATTATTTCTTTTTATGCTGAACACGCTATCGTCAAATAGGGTTCTCATACAGATGTAAAATCTTTCATGACGTGACTTTTTTTGGTTCTTTTTGCTAAGGAGTAAGGATCAGTGTAAGGAAAAACATTCTTGGACTTTTCAGGGGCTGAGTGTGCAAACTGAAGTACAGGTCCAAGAATTTAACTATACTGTGAAGTTCCACTTATGATAATTCCTTCCTTGAAAATTTAAAATTTCAACATTCGCAATTCTTCAGCTTTTTACGGCTCTCTAAGTCTGCATAAGAAGTATCGAACAATGTCAATTTAAAATTTAATTTTATAACATTTCCAGGGCCGGATTCACCTACTTGCCGCCCATGGGCCGCCTGGATTTTTTCGCCCCCTTCTCATTTGTTTTAAAACATCAATAGATTGTACCTATTCGACAGTGGTTCGATGTATCGTTTGGTTCAAAACAATAAAACATAACCTCGAACAAAAATTTTAGGATTTAATTTGGAAAAGCTGAAAATGAGAAAATTCCTAACAATTTCACTTTTCATTGCCATTTGGTACTCGAGAGAATAAAAATTCGATCACATGAGACCCCTTTACCTCAGATTTCTGAATTGACTTTTGAGGCTGTGGTTACATATCAAACCAATCGATATCAATATAATCTCACCTGCGTGATCTGTCGAATACGATCTATGAAAACCATCAAGTGAACGTGCCGTTGGGAGAGGGGTGTATGATATGCGTTTACTCCTGTTGGGCACATTTTTTGTGAAACCCCTGTCAACACCGACAAAAGTTCAGTTCCGTAAACCCATCCCTGTTTGGACAAGGCCTTCCATTTATAAAAAACGAACGAAAAAATTATGAAAGAACAAACATAAATGCGGTTAAAAATTTTAACTTCTACCGCCGCGCTGACCGCTTTGTGTTGGCGCAATGCGTGAAGTATTCATGCAGTCTTGTAGGCGCTATGCGTTTCACGCCGACCGCCTCACCGCTCCGTTCCAGGTCAAATTGCGTGTTTGGTTTCTCTCTTAACTCGACTAACTAAAGGTGTTGTCTCTTGTATCACCAAAAGACGACAAAATTAGAAATTACTATACCTACTTTCCCTCTCAGGAAATGAGAGATTTTGTCGCCTTTTCTCGTTTGTAATTTATTTTCTGAATCCGATTTTTTTCTCTCTTTTTTTGATACCTACATTCAAAAAGATTGCAAAATTTGCCGCCCCCTACATTTTGCCGCCAAGGGCCGCGGCCCATGTGGCCACCCCCTAAATCCGGCCCTGAACATTTCATGAAATTTTGCATCTCTGGGAACTCAGAACCCGGCGTATAGCATTAGTGTGATTCTAAAGTCCTGCACTACTTCAATAATTTTTTTGCCAACTATGCGAGTTAAAACTTTCGGAATGTACATCTTCGTTAAAGCAGTGTTCTACGAAAAAAGAGAACAATTAACCTCTGTGATCTAAGGACATCCCGAAGTTTTAATTTGATACAGATCACTGACACAAAAAACTTGATTGAAACGTTGCGAGACTTTTTGAATCACCCTGTATAATTGCGATCTGACATCTTACACGCCTCAAGTTTAATTGACTTGACATAGGTCGGAAAAGCACAGTCTATTTTACGCGATGCAGCGCTGTCAAATGATTTTCCTTTTTTCCCCCGTAGTTTTAAACTCGGCACTTTTATTTTTTATTAGAGACTGGCTGATCAGGCCAGCATGCGGATTTCTTAAAACGTTTAAAGACGTTTTAAAAGACGTATAGCAACACACTAACTATGAAAAACAATGAAAAAATACATAGAAAGATGCAGGTTGATTAAATTGGAATGCAAATTGATTTAATAAGGTTTGCTACAACAAGTCACAGGTTGACTAAATTGGAATACAAGTTGATGTAATTAGGTTTGCTAAATAATAAAAAAAATGTGGCAGCCAAGATACCACGAACAACCGTTCTTATTAAGCTATTGAAAGGAATCATGCACGTGCACCGCATCCATTGGCCCTACCTGCAAATCTCCTAAATATTACCCATCATGCGATCCTTCAAAAATGTTATCTCTTTACACTAGAATGCCTACCTACATGTGTAGGTAAAACTACTATTAAAATACTACTATGTACTAAATACTACTATGTACTAAATACTATTATTTACTTACTATTAAAATTAAATCAACCCAAAAACACAAAAGTCAACCAAAAAGGAAAATCAAACCTAATAGAAAACACAAAATGTGAAGAACAAGAAAAAACATAGGGAACCAAACCTAAAATGTTAAGGTCTTCCATTTTAGATACTTACAAACCAGATAATTGTTCTAAATTAACTATTATAATAATAAATTATTATGAATCAATAGTAGATTTATGCGGGTGTTAAGTATCTAGTGGAGCATTTAAACTGAATGAGCGATTCAATCAAAGTTGCAATGTGCAAATCTGTCATGAAAACGCGAGGTTATTGACCCAGTCCCTGCCAGAACCGGAGTCGACAGTATATAACACAAATAACACATTGAATGGAGCGTTTCTTCCTTTTTTACGCATAGTCACGCGTGCGTACGGGAGTACGCAAGTGTAGTAAAGTCGACCAATCAAAAACATACGAGATTTCCGGCGCTGAATGCTGATTGGAGGATCACAACCCATTCATGAACTGGAGAAAGTCGAACGTTTCACAACTTCGGCAACGCTGCTTTTAATGGCACACGGAAGTTAGGTTATGTTTGGTTAATTTGATTTGTTTTGAATTTTTTATTCATTGCCGATTAGCCGTTATAAATCATTACCGGAATTTTCCACAGTTTCAGTGACGTTCTTCTGTTTGTTTTGAATGATGTTTAACAAGTGTGTCTTCACCACCTATTATAATCCAATTGATCTCTACAATTTGTGATCCCCAGACAGTTGACAACCAGGCATCGTTCCCTCTTAGCCCCATCTTACATGATTTTAGAAATTTCCCAGAGTCTGTATCTCTGATGCAGGTGTATCATGAACAATATTTCTCACGATGATGTCAATAGCAGCTTCAAGAATCCACTTGTGTTTTTAGATATAGTGATCGGAGACGAAAAAGGTAAGGGCACTTCTGTTTGCACCTGGGGCGTGTAGCAAGAGATGAGCTACAGGGAGACCTTCATAATTTAGATCTAGAAATGGAGTATGCACAAATCAACATGCAGAACTCAGAATCATCTTACCTCCTGAAATTTTACCATTCGCAACGTCGCGAAGTCTGGGAGCGTAATGTTTTTCTTACATCCGTCAAGTATCGTTACAACAAAACCCAGAAAATTTTTAACGGAGAGAAACCAAGTGACGTTCTCAAAGTAGTTAGGGATGATTATTTGAGATAATCTTTAAGCATACTTTTCTCCACCAACCACTGCAAGTTTTAAAAAATTAAATGGTGCTCTAAAAGTTCATTGAAGCTTGTTTCTTATTCAAGCCTTGTGAAGGAGCCAAACTCCAAATCTATTTTCCTTTTTTCTAAGCTCATGTCATTTGTTTCCCTTTCATGAAGCATTCCATATTATATGATTGATTTGAATTGCTGATTTTTTCCATTGTAGTAGAATGTGGGGCTAAGTCATGTTTTTTGTGAACCCAATTTTATACAAATGTCAAGAAGGCTGATTGGTCTGGTAGAATTCGAAGTCAGCAGTAATACAATTACTTCTCTACATCCTCTTCCTTTCACAACATTTTTCAGAATGGGTCATGCATTAACTGACAGGATGGGATTTGTAATTATTTTTCTAGATAATGAAGAGTCGGAATATTCTGTGTTGTAATGAGCATAATAGCATCGTACTTACATAGTATTGTACGCAAAGTATCGTGCACTGAAGGGTTTATTTTCAAAAAAACTATATCGACGGTGTAAGTCGGCAATCACATAACTCGGTTTGCAACGTCGCAGACTTCTTGTCATACTTTATTCTTTAAACGGAAAACTGCTCAACGGAAATTCTTTAAATTTGCGGTGATTTTTCTTCTCTGTGCAAAGAAAATTCTGCCAAAACTTCAAGGAATGATTTCAATTTGTTCTATTTTAAAAAAATAACATAGAGGCGGAGATTTTCAGACACCGCAAATGAGATATGTGATTGCCGACTTACAATGTCGATATGTAGAATTCCTGCATGTATCTCTTTTTTCACAGTCTTGAGATATGTATTCCAAGCTTCTATATGTCAAACTTCAATACAACTTTTCTCTGTTTTTCAGCTGGCAGGGTAATATGTGAATTGTTTAAAGACATCACTCCAAAAACAGCAGAAAATTTCCGTGCTCTCTGCACCGGTGAACAAGGGATTGGAGTCAAAGGAAAACCATTGTGTTTTAAAGACACTATCTTCCACAGAGGTACTTGAATTTCTCCTTTACGTATATTTATTTGGTTCCCGAAACAAGCTATGCATTTCTGCAGTTTCAATGTTGACATTCATTTAGATGAACCTCCTAAAAACCGAATAAGCAATGATGATAAAAGAAAACTTGTATATATGTGGCATTGAAAATGTTGTGTTAAATTTTATTTTGCTGCTGGACAATCATTTTTAAATCTTGAACTTCAGTAGGTTTTTTTTATCCTTCCTGAAGTATCCTCTGAAGAATTCACAGAACATTATTTTTAAGTTCTGTTTTATCATCCATTAAAGGAAATTAAATGCATTGAACTATTATTTTTCATAATTAATTTCAATAGGTATGAACATACTGTAAAAAAATATAGTAATTTAATCCATCACCGAATCTGATCACATTGTATAATTTTCAAACCTTTGTAGCTGTTCCTGAGGCTTTGGTCCAAGGAGGGGATATCACAAACCAAAATGGTACAGGTGGAGAGAGTATTTATGGTCCCTTTTTTGATGATGAGAACTTTGATATCAAGGTAAGAAGAACATTTTTGTAACAAAACTTGTCTGGGAATTTTTTTTTCTTAAAATCTATGACAAATCTTTTGAAGTGATCAATTTCACTATGTTTTCAATGGAGCATCTCTCTTTATATTCTTTTATCAGATTTTTAAGCAACATTACTGTTACCATCAAATATTTTTTGAAACGACTTCCAACCAATCGGAGATGGTTCAGATCAGTTTTCAGTTCTATCATCAAAACTCTAATTGTCGTTTCTTTACAGCACACAAAAGAGGGCTTGCTCAGCATGGCCAACACTGGAAAGCCCAACACAAACAACTCTCAGTTTTTCGTGACAGTAGCACCCTGTCAACACCTTGATGGGAAGAACGTTGTTTTTGGACAAATCTTGAGTGGATATCAGATCTTTCGCTGGATCAGTAGATTAGAAACTCAAGATGATAGGCCAACTGTTGTAAGTTGATCCTTTACACCTACCTCATCAAAATGGATCTTTAATCAGAGATTAAAACGATTTTCATTGAATCAATGAATGTCAGAATTTTATGTAACACCTTTGAAATAAAAGAAACATTCCGTCGCGTTTTAAGGGAGGAGAAGGATTTATCAAGGCGTAAATCAAAAGAAAAAGAGGTTTCATCCAATTTTGAATACTCTCAAAATCATCTCAAGAGTGTATTTTTCAAAGGTAGACCCTTTACAACTTTGATCTAAAAAAAAGATTTTCTGAAAAGTCTAAATCGTCCGGAGGAAGTTCATTTGGAAGTGCTGAGTTAACAAATCTAGCAAACAACACAGTTTTATTTGCTTTTATTTGCTCTACTCATACAAAATCTGCCAGTCATAAAATTCAGGAATTTAGATGTTCCGTTCTGATTTAAAGTTTATTGCTCTCTACAACTTTTGATAGTGGAATTTAGTTGTAATTCTGACTGTAAGCTTTTTTTATATTTAATATATTTTTAATGATCCTTTGAGAAGGATTCTTATTTGTGAAAAATAACTATGTCATCGACAAGAGTCATTCTGATTTATTTTCTTCTTTGCCAGAAATGTAAAATTTCCAACTGCGGAGAAGTGGATCCTCTTGGAAATTGGGGAGTAGAAGAAGATGATGAAACGGATGATGTTTATCCTCCATGGCCGCATGACTGTCATCAGCTTTCTAAGTTAGAGGTAAAATATTATCTGTTTTTCCATTTTTTAAATTCTTTTAATCTACTGAAGTTGGGTAAAGTTAAACAGGTTATGAACAGTTAAGGTATTGAATGCTGGTGCATACTTCAATATTTCAAGAGGTATTACAAACGATTTTTTTGTGAAATTTCTGTTTTATTCATGACTTGATTGGATACTCTTTTACCGGGCTGAAAGGCAAGGAAACTGAAAGAAATAAATTATCACTCATCTTATTTTTCTTAATCGTAACTCAAGAGAGTTTCATGATGCCCAAAAATTTCATACATATTCCTTTTAAAGTGCGCAAAATTAAGGATGTTTGTCGAATAGCATCTGCACCTGTTCTAAGCCCACAGCATTGTAATCTGCACCAATGAAAGTATCCCGATTACGCCCTTCCAGTATTTCTCAGCAATATTTCATTTTGTTTTAGGAAAACTGTCCCATGAATCTGTCTGAAATTTCCACTGGTTTTTCTGCACCTTTGTGGAAATATGTAAAGTTTTTCAGACAAATTTGTGCAATGGTTCTTCTATGAAACAATAAAATCCTCTCAGAAATATGGAAATAGTGCAGCCAAGGTGCATTTTTTCTTGTAGGAGATGGCAAAATATCCCTGAAGCTTTTGAGAAAAAATGAATTTTTTTGCAAGAAACTTAACCCTGTAATTCTGAATGCACATATCCATCACACCTTGCACTGTCTCAAATGATTTTTTTTATTTTCCAGGAAGAAGAACTGAAAACAATTTTCATGAGGATAAAGGACTCTGGGACTTTTTATTTCAAAGCAAATAATTTGGTTGATGCTTACAGAAAGTACAAAAAAGCATACCAGTATCTCCTGTGGTGAGTAAACATATACTGTTAAACCCTCTAGACTTGACTGAAAATTGTCTCAATGTTCACAATTTCCCTCGTTTTTAGAAAAACTCTGCTTGGAAATTTTCTTTATTCCAAAAAATTATATTTTTTTAAAATTTGAATTATCCTTTTTGAGCTTTGAATTAATAGCCTCTGACATACTTAGGCATTAAGGGACTTCGGCCATCGGAATGCTGTGTAATGATAAATCAGGCCTGCAGTACTCCCAATATAAATAATTTTGTCACCAGACGCTTTCCAAGGCTTCTCTCTGTAACTACGCAGAAGTTGCGGGCAAAAAATTTTCACCACCTATCAAACTTTTTAAACCACTTTGCACCTATAATAAATTTGTTGACTTCATATTCTGTCCAGGATGGAAAATAAACTCACCGAAAGTAACGATCTCAAAGTTGTTTCCTTGCTTAATCTGGCAGCTGTGGAAATCAAAATGAAAAAATATAAAGACTGTTTGTCTCACTGTGATCAGGTACGATTCTTCTTTTTTATTTTTTCATTGTTCCCTAAAAATACACAGAAATTACAGGCGGAAGTTGAGCTGATATTGATTGCCTCATGAGAAAAAACCACACACTTGTTTTTTATTATTTTCCTTCCCCAGGTAAAAATCTTCAGATGTAGTCTATTTTTGAAGAGTAGACATATTGACAGTGAAACTCCATAACTATGTGTTTTGTTTGCAGTGTTTTAAAATCTACGCTGTATTTTATGTATGAAAACCGAACATATCAACATCATTACTTGAAGTTTTCATAGAATTGTATTTGTAAAGAAAAGAAATACTATGGCAATTTTTAAGAACTGCAGTTGAGTAGTTTTCAATTTTGAAAAACAAAATACGACGGAAAGTCTGCAAAGTTGCAAACAAAGATACATGTTTTTGGGAGTTTCACCACTGGTATTTTTACGAATAAGCTCACAGTGTTTTCTGATCAATATCATAGTTTTTGATTATAACTTATCTGGTACTCTCTATTTGAGTCGATGAATGTCTTCCAAAAATTTTGAATAGTAGTAGAATATTCGATATTCATCAGAAACTGAAAAAATCAGTGAATTTTATTTCATAGCTCTCCTTTCCCTCTGTTGATTATGGTTTTTCCCCTTGATTAACTTATCCCATCGATCAGTTTCATTTTTTAAGTTGGCATACAGACCTATCTCTGATGTCCTCTGATGAAATCAAATAAAACTTTCAAATGGAAGATAACCTATTTCTCATAATATTCACCTAACTATTAAGTTAGTAAGGAACTATTCAGTTGCTTTTTTGTGAATACTTTTCATAATTTAAAAAAAAAAAAATTGTATTTTTTTTTTTGCTTGAAAAGGTTACAATAAACGTAAATAAGAAACGATGACAATGGCTGAAGTGGGAAAATGCATATTTCCATCGCAATGTTTAAAAGTCTCCGATTGTATCCACTTTTTTAAAATAGAAACTAGGTAACCAAAATATCTCCTTGAAATTGTTTATGAATCTTCTCAATAAGTAATGAAATTTTTTTGAAACCATCAGTTGGTTTTCTTGGAAAAATAATTATTGTGCAGAGATTAGTAAGGTTGCTATCTACGCTACACTTTTCTGTACTTCAAGTATGGACATGTTTTTTGTCATGGAATTTTTTGTCGCAAGGAGCTACATAATTTCTTTCTACATTTACTTACTTTTTGTCCTTTTATCTTGCAGGTGCTGAAGTTAGACGAAAAAAATGCCAAAGCTCTGTTTCGAAGAGGACAGGCCCACGTCGGTCTGAACAATTACCACTTAGGACTGAAAGACCTAAAATCCGCTCAAAGACTGTTCCCCAATGACAAAGGCATCAATTTAGAAATAAGTAACGTGAATGAATTAATTAGCAACTACTTAGCCAGAGAGAAAAGAGTCTACTCTAAAATGTTTCAGTGATAATTCACAATCGGTTTTTTGACTTTCAATGAGCAGGCGTTTCAGTTATAATTGCACCAAGTGAAATGAAATCTAATGTGTGGCCTTTTGATAAGTTGTCCGTTCCTAGTATTCTTTGTTTTCAAGTGATGCTCCATACTCCTGTTTTTTGAGGGTTCTGAATCACCTGAGACTCTGTACCATTTTAGCTGTAGGTCAATTGTATTTACGTTGAGGTCAGACTACTTGGAAACTGCTGAAAGAAACATTTTTAAATGAAAGAAAGAGTAAATCAAGTCGCTCAAAATTCTTTTATGATTTGACGCTGAGAGGGGTGAGCAAACCACTAAGTAAGGTACGAAATTAAGCTCTGTAATTTATATTTTCGTATCAAAATTTCATTCAGAACAGTGTGGACTCGTCGAAAATTGGCAAATCTATCTCATTAGTAAAAAATTACCCTTTCTTTTCTTTGTTAATTCAAATTTTCTGTTTACTTAAAAACTGAAGTCAAATTAAGTCAAACCTATTATTTAGTAAATTTTAGTGCCCTTAACGATAACAAATTCTTCCAGCATACTGTTTTTTTTTTTTTTTTTTTTTTTTTTTGACAATTTTTAAAGCATCACATACTGAAGGATGCAGAAGATTTCTGTGATGCAAAATTCTAGTTGAGTGTTTTAGCCTGTTTCCATTGGCCTAGGTTCAATTTGGTTGTATTACAAGGAGGTAGTTTGAAATTCATGATTTTAGTGTAGAATAAAATAATTTCTCACTTAAAAAAGTCCATTTGGACTTTTCAAACATATTCCACGAGTCCCGTTGGAAATTATGATGTGGAAGCTTATCCTACGCTGCTGTAATTCATATCCTGTATAGCGGTCTTTTGGGTGCGACATTTGCTTTGGCTTAAAGCCCAGGGGAAAAGAAGGGTAAACATGTATGTATTTTTAAAAATCAAAAGGTGCTCCATTGTGTTTGTACCATAGTGTAGGTACTTGTTATTTTACTGCCAATTTATGTCGTAGCCTTATGATGATTAATTTTTCTGTTGACTTATCCTTTGTATATTTATTCCGTAAGTGGTTCTGTATAGTTTTGGAAAAAAAATTATTGAGGTTGGTTGCAATACTATGACGTAATACAGGAAACTTTAACATTGTATTTTGTCATCGTAAATTCTCATACATTAGTACATTCACCGGTCAGCTTTTGCAAAAAAAAACCAAGTGATATGGACTTGGAAGAAAAAAGATAGGTTTGAAGTTGTGAAAAACTAAACTTCAAATCAAACTATTGCAATGAAAATAATGTTTGCGAAAGGGCCCTGCGCAGAAAACAAAGGGATTTGATACTGGCTAAATTTTGTTATTATTCAATATAATTCTTGACAACCTCCTGATCACGATAAGCCTTCAATCATGAACTTTTTAGGCCTTGTCTCCACGGGATGTTTCATGGGATTTGTCCCAGGGAAAAACCTCACTTTCAAAGTCGGGAAAAATATTGAGTTAGTCAATACTAATCACAGTTCCAACATAGTGTCATTTTGGAGTCCCAGGAAGAATTTAAAAAGAGGAAGAAGAAATTTTGTTGTGTTGTTTAACGGGGAAAAAAGCCCAGAAGTTTCATTCCTGCGATTCAAACTTGGGAAAAATCCTGTGAAACGTCCCGTGGAGACAAGGCGTTAAATGCCACCTTAACAAAAACAAGGGTGAAAATAGCATTTCTTGGCATCTTCAGATGCGTTCTGCTGCACTATCTACTGTATAGAGCATTTTATCGTCTTTTTGTTTGTGCAAAAGTGGGGAAAAATCCATTTTTCAGCCCAGTTCTACCTGAAATTGGCACACTGAAAGATAGATTTTCGAATATAATTGTACACAGGATGTTGAAAAGAACATCATATCAAATATTAACATAATTTAACCTGTACCAAACTCCTAGGTTTGATGTGCAGGGTCCCTCAAGTTTGAGGTAGAAAAAGGGTTTTTGAAAAGTTTCTAAATAAGCGCAAAACCACCCTTAACCAAGTCATCTTGAAAACGTCTTTTGTTCTCCCTTTGCAAACTCTACCCAATTTTTATCTCTGGTAAACAAATTGGGGTAGTAGCGGTATGAGTTTTTTCAAGACTATTTTTATGAATCAAAGTACATATTTTTTTCTTTTAAAATTATAACTTTCGCAGACTTATATGTAACTGTCAATGGTGCAAGGTACATTAGTCAACAGACTCAAAATTATCAGTTGAGGTGATTTGATGGACGCCATATTTTGTGTCAGAATGGCATGCGATATATCGCATTGATTAGTTCCATTTTTTCAGCTACTCGTCATTTTTCTCGAATCTTGAGATCACAATTCTGTTGTCAGTAGACAAAAGAATTCACTTACCAATTTTGACAAACAAATTCAATGTAAAAATTGCGTGGTTTTTTTAGAAGAAAAATATCGCTTTCGATACTGATATCGAAACTGCACTCGAATGCAATATTTTTCCTCTGAAAAAACCACGCCTTTATTACATTGAATTTGTTTGTCAAAATTGGTAAGTGAATGCTTTAGTCTACTGACAACAGAATTGCGATCTCAAAATTTGAGAAAAATGACGAGTAGCTGAAAAAATGGAACTAATCGATGCGATATATTGCATGCCATTCTGACACAAAATATGGCGTCCATCGAATCACCGCAAGCAACTTTAGTCAAAATTTGCAAGATGTTGGATTTTAAGATTTGCTTGAAAACTGTCATTAGTGTCACCAAAGATAAGTTATTAACACTTCAGTAATTGCATTGAAATGTGGCCTTTTTGTGTCTAAACATGGCAGATAAGAATTTCAAATAGCCGTTTCTCAACACTTTTTTTTTTAAACTGAGAACTCCAAACTACCACTCCTGTGTTTGTTTTGATATTTTTAGTTCCAAGATGTTTTTGGAACGCTTCTGTATGCGTCGGTATCAATACGTCTATTTTGAGTTTTTGGGGATTAAGGTTTATTTTCACATGGATGGTCATGAATTGCAGTACTTTTCTTAACCGCAGTTCAATTATTGTCAATGTACCCTGCTGACTTTTCCCCTCCAATTTAAGATTTGCCCTAAGGACGATGTAACAAATTTGTTGCACCAGTGTTTTTGTGCATTTTTCTTTGATTTATGGACAATAAGGATGCCAAGAATCTTTTGGTATCCTGAAATTTGTGTTCTCCTTAAAGCTTAACCAATTGCACACTATTAAAACCGACCCTTGCCCAGTTGTAGTTTAATTGGTTGATGTTACATAATGTTATCTGATACTAACCTGAATGTTTTATGATCGCCAGAAATTCTTTAAAAAATTCACCATTTCTGTAAAATTTTATTTAGTGTTTTTTATTGGATTTTATTGTTCCTGTTGTTGCAGGATAAGGAAAATGTTCTGTAAAGATTTCTTGAAAAACATCACCTTCCCCTTAAGGTGAATTATCTATTTTTACTATTATCCGTTCAGTTTTTAAAAAAATGACTGAAGCTAGTACAATTCTTTGTACCTATCTTGTTTTCCAATCATGTAGGTATTCATCCTTCGTATATTTATATGTATCTAGACGAAATTGATTATTGCGGGGTGAGTGAGTGTTCTCACCAGCTAGATGTAGCCATCCTCCCCCCCCCCCCCCTCTCATCACATTCATGTGCAAGAAGTTGTGTTTAATTTTTTTTTCTTTTTTCCAACGTTCATTATGTTTTCACTTCCAATTCTGTAATATTTTGTAAAAGAATTTATAGGTTATTATTCTTGTTTGTAATAAAATCTGTGATACACCTTCAGTTAACTGAATAATTTTTATTGAGCGAGTTTAAAGTTTTCAATTTTGATTTTCTCTGTCTTAAGGTTAAAATGTCCCAACCTGAGAAACACGTGATGTAGTTTAATTGGAAATTTTTGCAAGAACAAATCAGCACTGAGATGTATTCTGTGGTTTTAAACAGACAACTTAATCCTGTTTTCTGTTTACATCAACCACAAAATGCACTTCTCCTGTCATATTCTGTGAAAGAAATTTGCGCAGTGTTAAGCTTTCGCCTCCGAAATTGTAGCAAGGTAAAAATTTAGTTTGATACTGATGAGTTATTGCCGGTTTGAATTTTCCATGCAGAACCCAAAACAGCCGTTTTCATAAGAAGTGATGCAACTCCTCAATTAAAAACTATAAGCAAGATCTTCATCTCAGGAAACATGCATATTTTCCCATTTTCCCCCTTTTCAAGCTTCATTTGATAGGAGTTTTCAGTTTTCTTCTTTCTTAGCAAAAATGGCAGCCATTTTGGGTTCTATATGAAGTTATTGAAAGAATACACCTTATGTGCACTTTGTTTTCATGTATTTGTTGAGGCAGGAATTTTAGAACGCGGAAATTTTCCACACAGATTGGGAAATGAGAAATGAATTCCAGGCTATGCATTCAAAATGAAGATTGTGAGTCACTAAAATATAACGAAGCCAATTATGAAACTATAGAAATACCTTTAATCACAAAATTCTACAGAACTACTATGTACAGTTGGCCTGAGGCGAAAATATTGTTTTACAAGATTTAAATTAAACCTCAAAAGATCACAGTGAGCAGCAACAAAATATTACATAAAATAACACACAGAAAAGAAAATAATTAACTGACAAATCCCAGACAGAAAAGCACAGCAAACATAGTCCATCTTGGTTGAGGTATGAATCAAAATGAAACCACCTGTTCTAAAATTCCTTGACGTATCAGCATTTCACACGCAGATCTTGGCAAAAGATAAAGGTGATTCTTTTGCAAGCAGATGACCTCTCCATTCTCCATTTTAATTTCTCCGTGGTCCGCCAGGCATCTAACCTGGAAAAGACAAAAAAGATTGACTCGATTAACATATCCACTGGGTCCAGGAAGCTGTAAAACATCAAAAATCACCAAAATATGTGGACCAAGTTTAGGAGAATTCCACCAAGTTGCATCAAGTTTGATTAGAGAGAAGGAGATTTCAAAGTTAATACCCCATGAGACTCAATTTTGAGGACACATGAATGACCATTTTCACGTTCAAAACATTCTTTATCGATGTTGAATTTTCCACAGGAGAAAATTTACGATTCTATAGTTGGATTCAAAACTTTTCCTAACTCTTTTTTTCCAAAATGCAACTTAGTACGCTTCTGTTCAACCCTGTTCATAGGATATCATACACCTTAATTCCATCAAAATTTATCAGCAAAAATGATGAAGTTTTAAAGCTTTATTTGTGGAGAAATCATGATTTATATGAGCTAATGCATTTTGACTACATGTACTACCTGTCAAAAATACTAACTCATGGGGAAACCGTAGACAAAAGTCTCTACAATTATCGTGGCTTGAAATTTCCATCCTTATTAAACAACATTGAAGGAAAACAGATCACTTTAACCCTCGACGGCATGAACTGAATGGATCTAAGATTCTGATGAACACTAACCTACTTATTTTGTAGCTTGCATACAAAACATGGGGTACGTAAATTTTTTTTTCAAAATTTTGGAAATCAGTATTTCAAAAAAAAGAAAAAACTAATAAAAATTTGCAAGATCATGCCACAGAGGAAAGATTCAAATTTTAAAAACCCAAAAAATACGTTGTTACGAATTCATAATACTGTGCCCTAGAGGGTTCTTTAATTTGTACTAAATACTCTTGAACAGACACCCAGAAATTAGCTTGTAAGATGATTTTTCAAAGTTAATGTGATCAATTTATCATGTTAATTGAAACATCTTTCGAATTCGATAGGTAGAACTTTCTGCAGAAAAAAGTTATGCACAAGCTGTGACGACCGTCTTCACTACCTTAATGTTTCAGCTTCATTACTTGGATGGACCTTGGGAGGAAAAAAATAAACCAATATAAGTGCTCATTCGCCTATAATGCCCTCAATGTTACAAGTTGTAATCTCAGTGAAAAGATGAGACATCGAAAAGGAATGGTGTGTTTCTTACCTCAAGGTATAGTGACTTTGGCGGGTCCATGTTTTGCAGCAGATTTAAACCACATCCTTGACCAATGGATTTCATGTAATTAGCTAAGATTTTGCTGTAATTGTTGAACCAATTCACCTGTAATGACGAGAAGTAAGATCATAGGAAAATTTATCACAATGTCAGTAAAAAGAGTGAATTACTGAAATTCATTTACACTGAAATTCGAACTACATATCATGCATTTACAAAATCAATAATAGTCAATATGATTATGATGACATTCATTTTAATGCAAGTTTTATAATTCAGTGTGAATACTTTTTGAATGGTTGAAAATTTCAACCGCCTGATAGACCAAAAAGAATCTCTTCTTACTGCTAGTTAGAGATATCCTCTGGGGGCTTCAGTCAATAGAAATGGACTTAGATATGGATTCATGGTAGAAAAATTGTCATAGCATTAGAAAAGCTACTCACTTCTGCTTCACTAAGATTAGATTTAACATCTGGAGGTAGGATGCGGCCAAATTCCCATCGCATTTGACGTATTTTCAGTAATCGGTTCCAGCTAGAAAATTAAACTTAAATTAGCGCTTGAGATATGTGAGATTAGTTGTCAACATGATTTGCAAATTCTCTTAAGACTTTTACCTGAATAAGGGTTCTCTTTCCTTTAAACCACTGAACATTTCAGAGATCAATTAGATAACTGTTCAGATAGAAAAGAGGAGGTGTTAATTCTGTGATGTGATATTTGAGAAGATCTGAATTTTGAATATAAATAATATTTCAATTCTAAGATCGATTGAAAATGGAGAAACCAGCCTATCAGCATTGAACTTGAAAAGTGGAGCAATTTTTATTCTGTTTCCTGGGATGACATCGATGAGGAGAGACTGAAACTGGCATTAGTATCAACTGGCACAGCCAACAAAAAATCAAGTGAACACAAATTTTAAGCTAAAAAATATTTTCATCCTAGTTTCAGACTTTTTCATTCTTTCACTGGAATATGCCATTTTACTGCATTAGGTACTGTCAATCGGCAGCAAATCACATTCCATTGCGGACTGACTGTTGCAGTTTCTAACATCATAAGTGTATACTTACAAATAAGCCATCAGACAACGTTTGTTCCTTTCTAAAGCTGCATGCCTAAATTTCAGAACGGGCATGAATTCTCCCAGATTATCAGAGACAGAGGAGTTTCTAAAAATAAAAAGAATCCAGATTAGTTTAACTAAGGACAGAAGAATTTTATTCCTCAGTGAAGTCTACATGATAGGAAAAAATGAAATCGTAGTACTGGGCTGGAAAAGTCATTCAATTTTTTATTTTGAAATTAAAAAAAAAAAAAAAAAAATTGAATTTGTTTTTGGATTCTTGCACCCAGGCGAATCACGAGCGAAGTGTGTCATTGAAAATCAAATTTTATGAACTTACCAAGAAAGAAAAAAAATAATTAGTAACACTTGAAGCCTCCTGATGGGAAAGTGAGGTATTTTTGTTCATTGATTGAAGAAGTATGTCAAGGAAGAGGAGTTTTGGAATGAATTATGTGCACTGAATTCAATTTTTTACATTTTGACAGAGGGAGGTACTTAGGCAAAAATTCAAGTACCTCCTGAAACATTAGAACTTCTTTATGACATTTTAATCAAACAGGAAAAAGGTAATACTTACAAGACTTCAACATTTTTCTCGAAAAGAATGTTCATTTCATCCAAGACAGCTCTCACCATTTTTTCCTGCAATAATGAATGAAAGATGCATTTAGCAAAAGTTTATTCTTAAATGTGGTTTGTTCCCTGTTGAATTTAATGATTTCACAACACGAAAAGTGTGTGAATAGTCCCTGAGATTGTGTTGAGAAAACTCAAAATAATCATTCAATGGCATTAGTTAGTAGGTAGGTATCATAAAGCAGTGTGTCGATGCTATGAATGCTATACTATGCTGATGACGGATAATGCCATACCTGATTTCAAGGCATGTTGAGTGGGCTTCGCCTCTTCCCAACATCAGTTTTCCACAGCTTTAACCGTACAGTTTGTTTCTAACCAGGGCCTATACAAATGCACACTTCATAGATCCGAATCCAATCAGAATTAAAAACAAGTCAAGAGTTCGAATGAACTTTTTTCCATGCATGTTGAATTTGCACTCTGTATATCTCATTGATTAATGCGCATTGAAAGTGTTTGTATAAATGTGGCTATTCGTATCTGATGTTTATCATTTATCTGCTCTTTTCTTTGTTAGGTTCCACACTTGACGTATGAGAACGTAGTTACGGTTGTAAGGAACAGATGCGCAAAATGCCTCATCAGCAAGGCTCCATTGGCTGATACAGCTTTAAAATGATAAACCAGGGTCTATGATGACGCTGAAGAGATGATTTGATTAATTTTATGACTTACATGATAAGGCGGTAGAGTGTCAGGGCACCTATCCAATTCTTTCAATAGATCAACAGCTTTTTCGGTAAACATCTTTCAGATGAATCACGGTATTAGCACAAATTTATAGTGGTAATTTGCTAGAGAAAAAGGTTGTTATACAAACAAAGTGATTCGGAAGCTCAAGTTTTGTGCAGTTAGAAACTTCGAAAAGATACAGCGAAAAAGTTGAAGCTCGAACATAGCTCGATGAGATAAGAAAACCAATTTGCAAAACAATAAACCTAACCTCAATTCAAAATTTTGGCGCTATTTACACACAAAAACACAATGCTGCCAAGTCTACGTTTGTGGATCTGTGATTTTCCGAAAAAAAAATTTGAGTTATAATTTTTTTGAAAATTTATTCTATTCAATTACCCATTTTTCTCTAATCTAACAATAATAATAAAGTAATTTTGGATACATTAACTAATGGTAACATAAAAACCAAAAAAACGAAACTTGCCAACCAAGCACAAGCATTGCAGCGCTCTCTGGGGTGAATAGGTCGTAACATGGTGAAATTGATAAGGCATGAAACGTACGTAAATAAACTTCCAGATACGAAACACGATTTTTGAAAATCTGTGGTCTAGTTCTCTAATTTTTGTGTTTTCTTCCAGTTTTAACTTGTCCACTTGTGCAAGATGAGAGTTTTATTTTCTCTGAAACCTTAGGGAAGTCATCCCTAGGATATTCTTTACACTATCTCACATTCCTCAGATTTTGGTAAGAACCCTCATTTTTTTTAAAATTCCTGCTAGGTAGTCAATAAAGCACCTGCAGTCATTTTCCAGCACCTGTTTTTGATCACAAGAAAGTTCCTTCTTAGCTCGGATTCTGAATGAGTCCTCTTGTCCACAAGCCATGCAATTTCTTGCAGCATTTCTGTCGTTCTGACGGAACTGCGTTCAGAGTTCAAGATTCAGTGCTGAAACCCTCGCGCGTCTCTTGAAAGAGTCGCTCTACTTCAGCTGTTTCAGTAGCTGATCTTAGCAAGGCAATTGAGAGCAAGATATCCTTCCAACTGAGCCATTGCATCTTGCATACACAGCCTTCATTGTTGCGGATGTAGTGCTGCTATTTATTTGGTTGCCTCCGAAGCAATAGCCAACTGGAAGGCTTCGACATCTCTCCAGCTGTAGGTCATTCTTGCCCCTATTTCTCTCTCATTAAATCAGAAGAGAGACAAGGATGATGCCTATTTTACTTATACATATTATATCAGCCAGTGAACTTTGTACCAGCACCACCAGAATTCAACAGGTTAACCATATGTATCCGGTTGGTCAGGTGTACAGTTCAGGAACATCCTTACAAATTAGTCTAAATAAGTATTTGTTCAGAGCATACGCATTATATAAACCAAGAGAAGTCAAATCCCATCCATGGCAACACTTGTTAAAGATTCCAACCGAATGAAAGTTTTAACCTGTTGAATGGTGCCGATGCAGGATCCAGTATCGGGGTTTACCGAGACTGTATCTTCTCAAATTAGAAGCTGGCAAAAATACCTGAATGCTGATGTCAGGGGTTATGACAATATCACACATCAATTGTAATTGTATCCAATTTCTCTGCGTTCACCTTGTCACCCGCTTTTGTTGAGCGAAATGTGTGACTGTCTGAATTGGACGCAATGAGTATGCTCCTCGCCATGAGTTGTTAGGTCACCAGCTCCAGCTACCCATCTAACAATTTTGCAAAAATTCAAAATAGGTTGCAGTTTTTCAACCTAGGAACTTTATTTTTTTCTATCAGGTACACATTTTTTAATTTTCTTGATATTTCACCCAATATTTCCTTATCCTGCATTGATCATTCTGTGAAAATTTGTAGGGTTTAATTGTCCTTTTTTTCCCCTTGAAAAATTAAATAGATGCATAAATTTTGGAAATTATGGTCAAGTTACAAGTTTTTGAATCTCTATTAGCTATGAGTGAAGGAAGAAGAACTAGTTAAATGTGCTATCTCCGAGAAAGAAAATCAAAAATCAAGTAAAATATTAGCTCAGACAGTCATACTAAATCATTATAAAAAACTGAAAATTGAGGTCCATGACTGTAAAATTTCAGGATGTTCATTTACGTCTTGTTTGGCTGCTTCTCTTTTAAATTCTACCAAGTCTCCTCTGTAATTATGTCTGTTTTATTACTATTTTCATTGCCCACAGATAAAGAGAGCAAGCCATAACTGCGTCCTCGAAGCACTAAGTACTTGGAATGGGAGAGAGGGATTGGAGACTCTTCGTTTATGGAGGCGTAGCATCTTGTATAGCAGAAATTGGTATGTTTGTCTCTTATTTTCATAATGCTTTCATAGTATCTGAATGAGAACTTGTTGCTGGGAAAGAGGATTAATCAGAAGAAATTGAGACTCGTCAAGGAATGAAAAATTTCAGAGAAAATCGGGGAATTTATTCCGAAAATCGAAAATCTCGTCCTCTACAGCTTGAAGGCTATTTTGTTCACATGTTGCGGAAATTTTAAGTAGCTATTGTTATTGAGGTCTATTCATTTCATTGTACCTGAGTTGCCATCATTGACCTGTTGAATGACATATTTGAATTTTCAAATCGTCATAATAACAGAGGCTTTTGTTGACCAGATAATGTAAATATCAAGATCGCTTTTGGAATTAAAATTTGAATGTATGCAAAAGAACTGGCTAAAAAATGTAACAAATTTGATTAAATTCAGCGAATATTGTATTAAACAATGTCTACGAAATTCATAACTGAAACCATGGAGATTCATCTAGTTTTTCCCAAGAAAATCCCAGGGAAGTGGAGGAAAATTTTCGTTTCTCAGCAGGGAATGAGCTCCTGAAACTCAGGGAAAAATCAGAAAATGAGCATACTTAGATACAAATTCTAAACATTGTAGAACTATAAAGGTGAATCCAGACCTTAAATCTGTGACTATCCTCTGCCTTCATGCGTTAAGCACAGCAGAAACTTTTAGAGGATTTTTTTTTCATGTGAAATGGATAAATTAGAATTTGAGTTTTTATCAGAAAGTAGGTTCCTGTATCCTAAATAACAATTGTCATCGGTGAAATATTTTCATGTTTAAAATTTCATCAAGTATTAACCATCAATTTTGATCAGAAAATGGTATACCTTAAAGTTCTATGGTTTTTTTTTACTAAGTTTTTGAAGTATAAACTTCATAATTTAATCTTGAACCTCCTCTACTAGTAGATATTGGAGAGCTCTTAATTTTGAACTACCGATTTTTAACAACTGTCTCTTCTGGCTTTTTTCAGGTACTTTCCCCATTGATTTAGCGAAAACCCGATTGCAAATCCAAGGGCAGAAACATGACATCAAGCATGCAGAAGTGAAGTATCGTGGTATGACTGATGCGTTCCTTCAGATCTCCAAGCAAGAGGGACTTTTAGCTTTATATTCTGGGTATTAATTGTTTAATAAATATTTATTCTTAGATCAAGTCGAGAGTTTTATGTTTTGATTGCTAGCTCTTGAACAAACGGAGTTTGTGAGCGGACCATTTGATTGAAAAAGAATTCACAAGATTTGTTTTCTCATCAAAAGTCTATGACTTTAAGGTATTTGCATTTATTTTTTAAATAATAATCAGCAAATTCACACCTTCTTGTAACTCTTGTAACTTCTTGTAAAAAACTCGAATTCACATGAGGCAAATATGTCACAGGAAATAAATTTATTGCAGGGCAAATGAAAAGGGTCAGATTTCGGAAAGAATCCTCCTTCTTGTAGTTGCCGAAAATGATTAAATGTACAGAGAAAATGTCTTATTAATAGACACATCGAAATTCATTCATTGCCAAATTTGACCATGGTAGATTTTGGTTTTTTATCGAGTAAAAAGTTTAAAACAAACGCAAAAACTGCTGGAGATTTTAAGCATACGGGCTAAAATTGGAAACTATTTATGTATTTTCCTGTTTTTTGTGAAATTTCTATAATTTTACGCAAATTTTTGCTTTCTTGTTTGTTTGAAGTATCGGGCCTGCTCTCCTGAGGCAAGCAACCTACGGCACAATTAAATTTGGCACCTACTATTCTCTGAAAAATCTATTCTCCCAAACTCACCGTGATGACGATGTGTTGGTCAACTTGTTTTGTGCGATTACAGCAGGAATATTTTCCAGCGCTATTGCAAATCCCACTGATGTGCTCAAAGTTAGAATGCAAGCGCTGGGCCCTACAGCACACCCGAGTATCGTACATTGCTTCAACGATGTCTACACTCACGAAGGCTTCAAAGGACTTTGGAGGGTTAGTATTCTCCATCAAACAAAAAGTCCATCACTTCCACTCTCTTCATTCTTTCCTATCTTGAGAAGAATTTGTAGGGTGCAGTAGGTATGACAGTAGGTGCAGTAAGTGACTGCATGATCAGTAGATTGCATATAAAAATGGTGAAGCTGTGAGAAAGAGTTTATAAATGGGAAGGCTGGTTTATATAAGTATAAGTACGACCTAATTTCTGCAAAAATGAAAAGAAAAGTGCAAGAAAAAATAACCTTTACTTTGAGTAATTCAGGAAAATATGGTTTTTTCTGTATGGGAAAACGACTGTACAAATGGGGATGCTAAAAACTTCCCTAACCCCTGAAATTTTTTTGAAGAGATTATACTCACAAAGTCCCATTACATGCAACTATACATTCTCTATCTTTTCCTTTTACAGGGTGCTTTGCCCACATCTCAGCGCGCTGCAGTTATTGCAGCTGTGGAACTTCCTGTTTACGATTTCTGTAAATATCACCTAATGACAGCCTTTGGTGACAAAATGATTAATCATTTCATGTAAGTTACCATTCTCCTTGTTCACTTTCTACAAGCTACATACCAGCCACCAATTTCTTTAGTAGGTTCTTGTTTTGAGAAAGAAAATCCCGGACAGAGATAAACCAATGACTCTAAACTAATTAACGAGTAAAAAAATGTTACCATCCTCGTTGTATTTTACAGAGTAGAGTTCATGCCAAATAAGTTTATGCACTTTTAGACTATGACTTCAGAAGATCATCTGAGGTCAATTTAGCATTGAAAGTAAATGCAAGAATCAAGATGGCAGATCCTCTGTTGCAGTTTAAAAGTGTGTAAACTTATTTGGCGTGAACCCTAGTTATTTTTAACAAAGTGAACACACGCTGCTTAGTTCAGCTCACTTTTTGTAAATATGTAGTCTTGTAAATTGCCTATTTTATCGCTTACTTTGCATTTTCTATCAGCATAAGCGATTTTTAGAATATAACAAAATTTTGATGCTAACCTTTTTTTTCTTTTCATGCCGATTTTACATAAATACCATTAGAAGAACAAAAAGCTTCCCTAATGTGTTCAGTGTAACAAGTTTTTTTCAAGTCCTTTGTCAACAGTCATGGCTGTAAGGGTGTTATCGTCTAGTTTGTGTGATTTCAGATCTAGTTTCATCGCCAGCTTGGGGAGTGCAATCGCTTCAACACCTATTGATGTTGTTCGGACCCGGTTAATGAATCAGAAAAAACTGAAGAAATTGGCAACTGTTACCGCTCAGCCTCAGCCGTTCCTTTATGAGGGAAGCCTCGATTGTTTCGCTAAGGTGAGGCTAAAATTTACAATTTTCTTTCATGGAACCCTTTCTACAGTGACTCAATTATCAGAGATAGTCAAAATTAGAATGGAGCATTTGCACACGAGAATCTTTAAATTCTCTGATTTTAAATAATTTACCATCGAATGATTTTCATTTGTCTAATGTGACATTCATTATTCATGGAAAAATGGACCTTATCTGGAAAAGTGAACTAGGAGGACTTTTTAGGAAATATTTTCTGTCAAATTAGGTAGATAAATTATAATTTGAGTTTTTTACACAAGTTACTCTCTGGTATTCCAAAAAAAATTTTGCAAACAGCTTAGTTCATTCTTGCTCCGAATAGAGAGTGTTTTGAATTTTGATTTAATAATTTCAAACTCCAAACATGACAGATTCAAACTTCAAATTCTTTTTTCTCCAAGTTAGTTTCCTCAAACTGGCAACTTTTGATTCCAGTTTTGCTCATAATTTTTAGAGGTTTTTTGTACCTGAATTTTTAGGAAACTCTCATCTATGTAGAAGCACCAGTAATTCAATTTTGTAACTGAGCAGTGACAGGGAATATTTACAGGGTTGTATGTAGTATAAACTGTAACTCTGTAATGTAACCTTTATGAAAAAAGGAGAATTTAAATAAGTCTTTCTAAGGAGAGAGAAAGCAAACCGATCAAATGGGTTCCATTTTTGGCAGTTTTGACACTGAGTCCCTTTGCCCCTTAGGTTTAAAAAATCTTGAAAAATTCCTTATATAGATTAGGCCACTCTCTATTTTTAGGAAATCAATTAAATTAATTGGTGCCTCTGACTCACTTTTGGACAGGCTCATTCAAGTTAAAAAATGGAAAACATGCATCATGTATTCATTAATGACCCCTAAGAATTTTATTCTTGTGTTCTAGACGGTGAAAAATGAAGGATTTGCAGCCTTGTACAAGGGTTTCATTCCAACGTGGGTTCGAATGGGACCTTGGAACATCATTTTTTTCATCACCTACGAGCAGTTGAAAAACTTCTACTGAGCTGTGAAATTTTGGTACAAATCTGTGACAGAATCTCCTCTCTTTGTGAGAACAAATCATCGAAGTGCGGACGCTTAAGAATGAATCGTTACTTTCTTTCCTGTCCAGCTTCTCTACGTTATTTGCTCATATCAGTTACTTTAGTTTCTACTGCCTTATATGAATATTTTTTTAAGTGAGAGCTATATTTGATATCTAATGTAAGTTTGATCTAATCATGCAAAACTTTTACACTCCTCGTTCGTAATTCAATTACCTTGACAAGCATTTTGTTTCCTTGGTTTACGCTTATGTTCCATTTTGTTTATGCATTTACCGGTGTGTCATCTCATGTTTCCTAAATCATCTTCCTATTTTATTTTTGTAAATCAAAGATTGAGTACAGTTTAAATTGCAGTGTGATACGTAGAAGACACAATTACTCAGAGAGTGGTTGAAAGGCTAGCGGAACATTTTGATCCGTGAAATTCCTCAAAACTGAACAAAGTACCGAACAGGGAAAAAATTAAACACCACAACCAATGTTATTTCATCAAAATTTTAAGCACAGCATTGTAGGCATTCTGAAAGATTTTTAATGTAATTCAATGTTAATTATTCAAAGTTACTGTGCTTAACAATGAAATATTTTTTTCAGTATGCCCAAATTCTCTTGACAAATTTAAAAATATGGCTTTTCTTAGGAGGAAAGAAATTTTTATCTAATCAAATTCTTGTTTTATGCAGATTATCTGAATTTATTATCAATGCATCTTTTTATTTACGCTAATTTTTTTCACTCTCTTGCTTTTTTAAATGAAAATAATTCTGACATAAACTACTCAAAAACTGACCTCTAATAATTTAAATTACTTATCATAAACCCTAATCTCTCACTTTTATGTCACTTTTCAATATTTCAATGTTTGCTGCGTGAAATTTTTATGTGGAAATATGTTTCTTGGTGCTTTTCTCTGGCCAGTATTTCATTCAAATCTTGCAGGAAGATGTAAATTCATCGCTTCACTCTTAAAGACAAAACTTCCGTCCTGTCCAAAAATGTCTTTGATTTTTATAAGTACATAGCACAGAGCAAATTGACTGAAATTGGGAATATTCGTCCCCCAATTAACAGCTAATTAATTGATCAGTCTCATGTTTTTTGTCGACAGAGCAATGTACATGTGCTTTCCTGCAAGTAATAGTTGGAGTCATTGCGGCATTGCAATCTGACCGTGAAAATTTTTTTCTTTTTTTCCTAGATTTTTCATCCTAAAAAAGAAATCAAGTACTTAACTGTACTCTAGTAGAATTTAATAATCTTTATCCTTTCAACATAGCAAATACATATAACTTTGTTCACTGTCAGGGATCTTTTAGTATGCTTGAGGGAAAGAACGAGCCAATCAATTTCGCAAGAACCACTTACAATTTTCTATCAAATCAAAGCATCTTCTTGTCAAAATTTGACCATGCTACAATTGTATTGAGTTAAAAATGTGACGAAGTCTTCTTTATTTTCTTTTTATCACATAAAGCTATCAATAAGAGGACCCATAACGTGGCTTTTTCCGGGGACAGAGTAGCATAAAAGTTCAATTTTCTTTGTGTGTGAGGGGGGAGGGAGGGAAAGATTTTTGGACTTCATTTCACAATGAGATGGATTGAAAGCGGGAGGGAGAGTTACTGAGCAATAGAAATCAAATTAAGGGGTCTGATTCAGCGTAACTCGAGTCTTGCAAGGGAGTGAAAAACAATCAGTGAGAGAACGTTTCTTCTTGAACGCTTTCTCCATAATTTTACATGTTGAAGATGTCTACTTTCTATAAAGGGACAGAAAATCAAGTTGTTAAAGGTCATGATTGATTCAATTCTCTTCTCGTTAGGCTGCTTTTTCCTTGATACTCTTAGCCTCAATTTAGAAATTTATCTTCTCGTACATCTTATTGTTGATTCCTGAGGAAAGTCATTTCTTGCGAGCTAAACCATGATGGTACGAGTCAGGAGCTAAAATATTTTTTATCCGAAAGTCATGTGCACTCAAAGCTTTAATGCCACTGTCTTTTTTCTTCTTTCACTCTTCTAATTACAGTGTGTTAAGCATCTTCATTGTGAACTAGATTAAGAATGAAACTCTAATTTATTTTATTGTTTTAGTGTATTTTCCAAAGAAATTACGCTATTGTTTTGTTGAAATTGTATTTTTAAAATCAATAAAAATGCTTATTGCTCCATGATTGTCATCAAGTTATTTGAGGCTCTTTTTTTATTCTGTGCTGCATTTTCTTTTAGATTGGCTAATAATTTAAAATTTACTCAATTCACATTTCACTTTTGACTGTCTGTAAGAAGAAAGGATATTAGTGCTTGGAGACGATTTTTCAGGAGAGCATTTTTTATTCAGCTGATCAGCAGACTAAGATTTGAAATTTCCAAAGGAATGTTCTTTGTAACATAAAAAATAAGTTGTGTACAGCTGAATATATTTTTACGCAGATAGAAGGTGTAAAATTGCAATTAAATCTAGTAATTTTAAGCCCTTGACCAGAAAGGTTAAAACTTTGAATGGCTTTTCTCAAGATGCTTTTTGAATCACAAATTTCAAAAAATTTAATGACTGGTGTAGCTCAACATATATGGGTATATTTGGGTTGAACTATTCGCTCTGTCTTCAAACATTCAGGCATGAAGTGGTTCTAACATCTCATCTCATCTTTCCCATTTTCGAGTGTTGCAGTCTCCTTTCTGGCGTGTTATCATTTTTTCCTCAGAAAAAAAAAGGGAAAAAATTATCGCAACTCGAATAAAAAACTTAAATACGAATCCTAAGGCTGAACAAAAATTAATTATTTCTATTTCGATGGCTGAAGTCGACAAATCGTCGGCATAAGCGCGCAATCACATATCATGCTTGCGGGGTCTGAAAATCTCCGCCTCTATGTTATTGGAGTTTTAAAGGAGAATAAATTGACATCATTCCTTGAAGTTTATGCAGAAATTTCTTCGTACAGAGAAGAAAAATCAGGGCAGTTTTAAAGAATTGCTGTCGAATAGTTTTCTGTTTAAGAAATAAAGTATGACAGGACGTCGTAAACCGAGTTATGTGGCGTGTGGTGGTAATGAAATTGTTAGTCGGTTCTTTTTGAAAAAGTATAAAATCCGCGGATTTTTGCAACGTCTTAATCGGAGGTACCGTATTTCCAACCTCCCGTACAGATTTGAATTTGCCGCCGTTTTTCTTGTGCGTCATTCAGCACTCTCTGTGAGATTTTGCATGAAACACAAAAGCTTGTAGTTTCCTGTTTCTCCGCATCCTTCCCCCCTCACCCTCGCCCGCCCCGCCGTGCATCATTTCGTAGTATTTTGTTTGGTACTCGGTCGGTAACGCCATTTTGACACTATATCCATTATTTTGTTTAAGTTTTAGTGTGTATGATTTTCTAAAATTAGCGTCTCGGTTTAAAATATTTTCAGTTTTTTATTTTCGTAGCACTCCTCTGTCATTTAAGGTAAGAACCCTTCAACCACGAGACGTTAACGAGATTCTTTTGTCTTCATATCCTAACCCCTTTTCGTTTGTCTACCAACTCGCTTTTAAAACTTTATCACATCACTATTTTCCTTCCTTTCCTCTTTTTGCAATCAACACCAACACCGACAAGATACTAAGCTTCTCTGCATGTATCATCGAATCTTGTCATTTTAGAGTTACCTTTGTCAACCACTGTCAAAAGCTTCAACCTTATCTAGAAGCCTAGCATTTTCCTCACATCTAGATTTTGATCGTGCGATAACAGGGAATCATGAATTACATCACATCAATTTTCAGACTCACCTGGTCTCATTCATTTCAATTTATATCCACAACCCCCAACCATTCCATTGAACGTAACACTTACAGTTTGATGTCTATCAGGGTGTCATGCTCTGGACCTGTGACCAAAGGTTTACTTATGATTCTCAGAATCATGTGGGATCCATGGTCCCTTTATTTACTACCGATGAGAGTGAGGTCAAGACATGATCATTTCTGCTTCATGTAGTCCCTCTTAATCCTTGAATTGCCACTTGGCACAGAGAGAGGCCAATGTTGCAATCAAGGCTACAGGGCTCCCTGATAGGAGTTCATACCGTCCCCTTGGTTATTTTTTGCGTCAGGATAGACAGTTAGGTAATGTAAACACAGACATTCAAACGAGGCTGTAACAAATATACATTAGTACATACCTTGTATCTGTGTGAGGGAGTCAACCTATTTTTCCAGATGGAACATTCCATTCTTATCTCTTTGGGTGTTCCACGCTGCTCAGCAGGCATTAAAGGCAAGTTTCCAAGAAACTGCCGCAAGATAGCCAAAAGCTATGGGAAGGAAACTTCAGATGTCTGTAAACTTGACTGAAACTTAGTGCATTGGTCTCAAGGCAAAACTGCTGTTTGTCTTGTGGCAAGGCTGAGCACGTAGGTACTGTATGGTGACATCACTTCTGTTCATGCTATAGATCATGTGAACTAATTATCGCATCCTGCAGTTTGCATCTACTTTCTCAGTTTGTAAGGGAAGGTTTGATCTTCCTGTTTTTAGTTAAAGTAGGTATTTTTCCACGTATTACAAAGGAAAGATGTGACCTCACCAAGAATAATCAGTACCTAAGTTCTCAGTGTAATAAGTGCACCATGTAGGAGGTATTAAACATCGTTTGGTTGGGGTAAATCCTTGTAGATTATTAATCCCTCCCAGTTATTTTGGTATTTTGTTCATATAAGTCAACTTTGTAATGATGTAAATATTAACACAATGAAGAATCTTTATTGTTCCTTAAAAAATATGGTAGTTATAAAAAAAGACTTTGATATCAGCAGGTGTGTTCGAGCCAGTATTATTTACATCATTGGGACCATTTTTCAGCGTATAATTGCCCATTTGTCACTGTAAATTTTTTTCTTCTTTGCAGAATGTGGACGCAGCAGCAGCAGCAACAACTGCAACAACAGCAGCGGCCGACCGAGCAACAGAAGAAAGATGAAGCTGCGCGAACATTAGGAATGACATCAGCAATCAGCTCAGCTCTTCCAAAGCCGATAGATATCCAGAGAACGCAGGAACTGATGGAGGCCCTCAAACCTTTTAATGTTACAGAATCTGACGCTGAACTTAGTCATAGGTAAGTATCACTTCTCTTCTTTTAGTAGAGGGAGTGGGAGATCATATTGTACGGTTTCAGTACCAGAATTTGAAATCTGTTTTGCTCTTGCTGTACATACAGTACTTCCAGTCATCAACAAAGGTGCAAGCACATTTGCTGAGATGTCTAAAGCAGTGGAGTCCAAGGTCGATTGACCCAGGTCAGTCCGTTAGAAAAGTTGAGTGTGATAAACTCTGGAATTCGTGGGTGAGGGCTGTCTGCAGGTTGCGAACAGATTCCTGCAATTTGCTTGTCCCACTCTGCTGTTCCCCGACCGAATTACATTAGTCCTATGCAGATCAAGGAGGAACTATGCAACCAGGCAGCACAAATGCAAATCGGGGAACCGTTGGAGTGGCATAGCAGATCCGGGGCATTCGTCGCCAGATCGGGAAATTCCAAAGAACATCTTGCTAACGGACTGACCTGGGTCTTTCGACCATGGTGGAGTCTCTTTCAAATTTAAGTTTCTGGTTCTGTCTATTCAAATGTATGTAACATGCAGAGCAATCAATATTTGTTGAGGCAGGATGTTTCCTCTGTATCAGTGTTGCATTTGTGCTGAGATTAGATCAAGATGACATAGTGTCCTAAGACCTATCATAAATTTTTTTTTTTTTGGATCAGAATCGCTCACTGAAGCTGCTGGCTATATCCTGTTGTGTTCATAGTTAAAGATTGATCACTTGTTAAAACAGATAGTTGATGAAAACAGGAGGGAAGCAGAACCATGGGCAATTTCCAAGTTGGCAACATTGTTTTTTCTCTATTTAAATCCATTACAAATACCTACTTCAGGTGAGGCAAGCTGCCTAACCAAGAATTGATCGTTTTACATACATACTAAAGAAAGAAAATCAGTGTTTCTTACTCTCTAGAATCGCCACTGAGCAAAACTTGGGTTTTGTGATATTTTACGGCTAAGAAAGATGACATTAGACATAGCAAATAAGTGCTTATTGGACAACGCAGAAGAGGGAGAGAAAAGAAAAAAAAGGCCTCAACGTAGTTTTATTTTTTATCAGTTTGCAAAATAGTCAGGTGTGTCTCAACGCACTATGGCATTAGGCTTTCCTTACATTTAATTTTTAAAAGCATGAGCGAAATTCTTCACTGCCTTGCAGTTGCACTATAACTTACGTAATCCATATTTATCTGTTTGTTTCAGAATGGAAATTCTCAGCAAATTGAATCAACTAGTAAAAGAATGGATTTATGAAGTAAGCATCAACCGCAATATGCCTGGAAACGTAGCCGAACATGTTGGTGGTAAAATTTACACATTTGGCTCATACAGGCTCGGAGTTCACCACAAAGGTGCTGATATTGATGCTTTATGCGTAGCCCCTCGACATATTGATAGGTCAGATTACTTCACCAGCTTTTTTGAGAAGTTGAAAACTGTTCCAGAAGTAACGGAATTAAGGGTAAGTAACTTGCACATAGTTATAATCCTCACAAGACATCACCATATTTTTCTGTCTCCTCAAAACCTCTTTCAACAAGAATTTAGAATGCCCAAGTGAATTTTAAACAGGTTTACCTTCTTTTTCAGATAGACAATCATAAGTAGAAAACGATCCATTTTCAAAACCAGTTTTTGAAAAATAAATGCATTTTCACTGGAACCTCATGATAGACCAATAAAACCTTTTTTTCTCTCTTAAATCTCTTTTTGCAGATAAATTCGCTTTGCTTAGTAGGTAACACCAGTAGAAGATATTTTTTTCTTCTTTTATTTATTCTCACTTGACAAATTTCTCTTGATAGGCGTGATTTACTTTCAAGTCTATGTTAACAAAAAAAATTCTTATTTGATTGAGGATGAAGTCCCGTATTCATATTTTAATTGTCACGCCATCATAGTGTCTAAATCTTGGCAGATTTATTCAAAATATTGGTTTCCTAAAAAAACTTTCACTTTTTTCTTTTTG
This sequence comes from Bemisia tabaci, assembly GCF_001854935.1. Taxonomy (NCBI): domain Eukaryota; kingdom Metazoa; phylum Arthropoda; class Insecta; order Hemiptera; family Aleyrodidae; genus Bemisia; species Bemisia tabaci. The sequence continues at coordinate 2,819,384 of NW_017547427.1, forward strand.
CAGGCTGTAGAAGAAGCTTTCGTACCCGTCATCAAGATGAATTTCGATGGAATAGAAATTGATTTATTATTTGCCAGGCTAGCGTTAAAAGAAATTCCAGATTCAATGGTAAGTTTCACAAAGTAATCTTTCATTTCACTTTCCTCACTGTCCTATGATAGTTCTAGCCAGAGTTGTAGACTTCTCTTAGCTCTTCCACAACAAGAAGCAGGGAACATCGACTAGTCTTCCCTATTTTGCTGGAACAAAAAATTTACTGTGCCCTTAATTTTTGATTTGCCACTGATTACTTACTTACTTGAGTAGTGATGCAATACAAGCTTGAACATTCTTAAGGCCTGATTTAAAGACTGTGTTTTCAATATATAACCGCTTTCTGGATGCTTTCAATCAAAGCAGAAACATAGCTCATTGTGTATACAGAATTTACTCGAATGATGACTCTTGCTGTTGATCCTTGGAATCAAAATTATTTTTGCATGAAAAGTCATAAATCAAGCTATTATTTATTATTGACCAATTTTTAATAAACTTTTCTGACGAACAAGTAGTTTTTCCATGTGCATTCTTTTCTCAATAAACATAGAAATTTAATTTTAAAAATCTTTAAAAAATTTTGACAAACTAGTGCCAAATAGTCAATAAGTATTTTTGTAATACCAGATAATGTATTTAACCATATTTTTATACCAAATAGACAATGCTTGATCATTTTTTGGTGTCAAATAGATAAAAATAATATTTGCATGCCAAGTTGATAATGAACAAGTTACTTTCCGAAAAGAAAAAATAAATAAATCTGTGTCAGTTGCTTTCATGTACAGATATTTCATGTTTTAAAATTCTTTCCAATGATAATTTCAGGATTTAAGAGACGACATGTTGCTGAAAAATTTAGATCAAAAATGTGTCAGGAGCTTAAACGGTTGCCGTGTGACTGATGAAATTTTAAGACTTGTTCCTAATATTGAAAATTTTCGCCTAGCTCTGCGGACGATAAAGCTTTGGGCTAAAAGTGAGTATTTCCTGCTCTTTTACCCTTTGTTTTTTATATTTGTGTGTTAGTCTGACTTCAACGAGTCTCAGCGCCACCTTACAAATATCTTAGTGTTACAGTCACTGAAGATCTTCGCCAGTTTAGGATGATTTTGTGACAAAGGCTCGTTAAAAACTCATGATTTTGTGACAAAGGCTCGTTAAAAACTCAGACAATCATGAAACCTGTGAACTCATCGTAATTTAATGATAAGTCAGGTATGCTTTCTGGAAAATGTTGTAAAATTTAAAGGAAGTAATCACAAATCATTCAGTAAGAAACAGGAAATTCGCAGTTAAACTGCACTAACCTTATTATAAGAACGTCTTTATTTCACATCATGTAAGAATTTCAGAAATTTTGGAGTCAGAGAAAGTCAGGAATTTGGAAAAATTATTGATTCCCTGATTTTACTTCCTATTGATGTTGAACTGCATGACAACTGGTATTGTTAGAAGAAAATTTAGTCTTTTGACCTACTTATAGGTATGCAAATTTTCATTCTCAAATTTCCCTACCTTTTTGTCTCATCAAACACATGTCTCAGTGAATTTCAGTCCTCTGTAACATACGTTCGATAAAACAAATATAAGGAGAAATGGGAGTTGAAAAATTTATGTGACATTGATGACAACTGCGCGCTATTGTAAGGGCATTTTTAAACTCTTGGTTGTTCACAGGTTCTATATTTTGTATATTCATACTTTTTTCACCGATTTTTCAGAGCACGGGATTTACAGCAACGTTTTAGGTTATTTAGGTGGTGTCTCTTGGGCGATGCTCGTCGCAAGGACCTGTCAACTATATCCGAATGCTGTTGCTGCTACGCTCATTCACAAGTTTTTCATGGTTTTCTCAAAGTGGCAGTGGCCCCAGCCTGTTCTCCTGAAGCCTCCAGACAATGTCAATTTAGGCTTCCCTGTTTGGGACCCAAGAGTACGTCAATTCAAAACCGTTTTATATTCCTCAAAACAGCTTTAGATCTGATTTAAGTTCTCCGAATGTTCAATATCAAAGGCTAATTGCAAGAAACGCGTTTCTCAGTTGCTAGGTTTAAAAATATCCGACTATTTCATCCCTCTTCAAAGAAAACTATCAGCATTTTTCTTTGCAATATTGTGTGATTTTACCAAGACTAAGTGAAGATAATTCACCGGAAATTTCAATTGAAACTTGTTGGTTGGCTTTCTTTTGAAGAGAGTATAATCATGAGCTGAGACTCATGACATCATTGTCTCAGATACACTTTTTTTCGACTTAAGCCCCTGATACTTATGATCTTTGACCGTCTTTAATGTGTGCTTGTATCTGGAAAAATTTCAGTTTATGTATCCAAGCTACAAGTACTGAAATTTTTGTCTCCCGCTTGAAGGAACATATGTTGTCTTCGTTGTTTTGATATCTATGACCATTCTTTTTTTTTTTTTTTTTTTTTTTTTTTTTTTTTGTTGGAGACTTTTTGCACGAATTACTTTGAAAATTTCTAAGTTTTTTCTCATGAAGATCAAAAATAGAATCACAAGATATTTCAGATAAATTCCTGCGATTGCTCTCTTTTAGATTAATAAAATGTAAGGAAGCAGTACTGGAACAGCGCAATGGTGATGTGCTCCTCGGAGGCGGCAAAATATCTTTCCATTACTCATTTTATGACCAGCTGCAATTTTTGTGCTCTGCCAGTTGAGATGTTATGCCCTCAACATCGCCGTAGCTGAAGATTTTATCAACTTTGACGTTCTGCTGCAGGCAGAGAATTTTACGTCCAGTGATCAATTTTCTATTTTTTGACTCACTTATTTTAACCCTTTGACGGCCGCGTTAGGAATACGGCTGCCGATAGTGGCGCTCTCTGTCAAGGATAAGATAAAGATGTAGTTCACATATTTGCCGACAGAGTGCGCATATACTGTATACTTAATTTCATTGAAAAACAAGGGAGCTAGAGCGGGAAACACGAACGCGAGGCGCAGCACGAGAATACTCGGGCGTGGTCTGTGACGGTGGCTCGCCGCAACCCGAGTATTCTCGGGCGTGGTACTCAAAGGGTTAAGACTACTCTCATGCAAAATTTCAGATCTTCAGCATGTTTCTGTAATGAGATACGAGAACTTCAAATCAGTGATTTTCACCCATAGCAGCAGTGATTTCAATACCCAATAACCTAGTATTGAATACCTAATAGAATATTTATGTTTCACTGTACGGATAGCTTGTATCTATGCCTTTCATTCTGTTTTTACCGGACCTAAATCCAACATTCTATTCTGGGGTAATTCCAAGTACCGCAAAACGCCGTTTTTCCTGAAAGCCACTTTGGATAGACGCTACTGAAGTGGAAAATTTTCAAGAAATCTAAAACGGTAATTTTTGTGCTTAGTTAGTATGCAAAAATGTGAGAATTAAATATGAAAGGTGTTTAAGTCGGTCGAGCAACCACCTCTGGATGATTTCTCATGAAATGACCCCATTGCTCACCTGTATTTTTTTTATTGCAGTTTTCCCTCTGCCTTGAATCCAGTTCGATTTAAGTTTCTCGGGCTTTTTTATACCCAGGTTTTCTATGTTAAATCTATTTTTATTTATGGCTGTTTTACAGGTGAACGTTGCCGACCGATACCACTTAATGCCAATTATCACTCCAGCGTATCCTCAACAGAACTCTACTTTTAATGTTTCCATATCAACGAGGACGATCATGCAGGAAGAATTTAAGAATGGACTTTCAATAACAGAGGAAATAGAATTAGGCAAATGTACATGGGATAAGCTGTTTGAAGCACCAAATTTCTTTAATAAATATAAGTAAGTCACACCTATCATCTTGTCCAGTTTCCGTTTAGCGTATTATGTATTTGGTATAGTCTGCATTGATGTGCAATTCTAAACTAGGGCTTGGCGAATATGGTTTTCTTGATGTAGAATCAAATTGAATATTTTGAAAAAGTTTCAAATTCGAATTGAATATTTTTAGTTTTTATCTATTTCTGACCGAAACCAACCTCTGTGTTTGTCGAAGCAAAAATCAAATAAATAATTTTTTTCTTTCTAACATTCGAATTTTGATCAAGTAGAGAAATTACCTAAAAACATCAAGAATCAATCAATTCATTTAATTATCAAAGGATTTTGCATACATTTTGATTTGCTGGGGAAAGAATCAAAGGGAGAGAAAATTGTTCCCTTTAATTAAGGACGAGCAATTAATTGAACTGTCACGGAACTGTAAAACTGCTGCTTACTGTCCGAAAATCTATTTTATTCAGTTTTACTTCACATCAATGCTGATCTTGCAAAGATAGTCGAGCGACATTGTACAGACCGGGGTGCCGTGCGAGGCGGAGGAGGATGGTAGGTTATGGAGGTTAGTGTGTACATTTGCCCATTTGTACGCCATGTTGATGACATGTTAGGTTGAACTCAAGTGGCGAGATTTTTGAATTAACCCGTTTAGTGCGAGTGCCGTGTGCTGGATGAGCCGATGAACCGTTGGCCTTTGTTTACCTAACCTCAAAACAAATAGTTTGAACTGCGCGCCAGATCGAGTTCCTGATAGTACGTCACCAACATAGCTGAATGTTTGAATATCAGAAGAATATTCAGTCTTTTTTTTTTTGAGATTCGAAATTTTGTCAATGTTGTTGAATAATTCGATTATTCGAGGTTTCTTGGTTAGAGTTTGAATCGAATATCGGAAAAATTGTTTGAACTTGAATATACGATATTTTCAAAAATTCGCACAGCCCTATACTAAACTAAATCCAAGAAATTGAAAGTGAAGTTTTCTAGTGGTATGTATGTTTCAACTGCAAACTGGAAATTTGAGTGTTATTAAGTAAAAGAAGTTCACAGTTGACATAGTATGTAGGTTTTTTAACAAGACTTCTTGGTATAATGATTTGCTTAAGCCGTAGTAATGTCTGCCAAATAGTTAAAACAAAATTTTGAAACAGCTCAAAATTTTATTAATGGCTGGTCTAGTAGGCATTTCAATCCTTATCTGTTGATGTGCAACACCAAAAGTTTGCGTCTGATCTAATTATATCTTTTTTTGCTGATCTATCAGTGGTCAAGTCCTTCATTTCCTGTTACAAAATATTGGCTTATTTTCTATCCTGACCTTATCTCTCATAGCCAACGTTTTTCTTCCGCAGGCACTACATTATACTTCTGGCCGCAGCCAATACGCCAGAGGACCAACTGGAGTGGTGCGGACTGATAGAATCCAAAGTTAGGTTTTTAATCGGTAATCTAGAGAGGAACCAGCATATCAGCCTAGCTCACGTGAATCCAGAAACTTTTAGTGAAATGAATCCTACGGATGACAAGGCGCCACCAGGCACAATGTGGTTCATCGGATTAGAATTTCAAAAATCAGAAAACTTAAATATTGATCTTACTTATGATATTCAATCATTCACCACTACTGGTAAGTATTGCTCAAAAACTCACCAAGTTCTCTATTTATTTTTTATAGTTTAAAGATGAAACTATATTTTTGAATGATGTGGTCTATCAGAGCAATGAAATTATGCCTCGATTATTTTCAATCTTTGAAAGGTATGTGCTATAGCTTGTTTCAGATTACTTTTCCACTTCTGTTGTTGTCCCTATCCCGTAGAAAGGGAAAGTAAGTAATCTGAAATGGGCTATAATGCGAGGCACAAGCAGACACAAATTTTCCAGTCAATAATTCTCAGAGGAGAAATCTTGTTGAGTCAACCAAATACCTCTTTAAAGTGACAGGACGTTCCTTTAAAATCTTAGGAAGACTGTTTGAAATAAGAATATTTTCTGTTGACTCCACCAGAATTCTTCCAGGAATTATTACTTAGAATTCGTATTGATTCGACAAAAATAATTTTTTACGCGCAGTTGTAAAGACGAAAGTAACTCGAATGAATCATGTATAAATTTCTTTGCTCCGGCTGAAATTTGTTCCTTGATATGGTGTTTTTTACGACCCCTGAGGCTTGGTAAGTCCTAAGCATCGCACTTCCCACTCGCCAATTTCCGGAAAATTTAAGCTGAAAATTGAACTTTTCTGTGTTATATGTAGGTGTATCAAATTTTGCATCTCCACTGTTACCTATTTGAGCAGCAATCAAATATATTTAATACTTTACAATAAAATAAATATTCTCCTTTTCTAGGAGTATTCTAAACGATATATGCCCAAACACTTAGGTCACTCAAGAACAGGTTGCCATTGATGCATCAATTGTTAATAGCCACCATATCTGATGTTTTGATGTGTCTGTTATTCAGAAGTTTATGCAGGGATGTGCAGTGTGCTGCTGTTACTTATTTGTTTTGGAATCTTTCAGCAAAGAAGTAAGGACACTGTCTTACCTTTTTGGCAGGCAAGGAAAAAAAAGCTCAGATAGTAAGTCCATCTGGTGTTTCTATTGTTCCACTAAAAATATCCATAAAAGTGCTGGGAAAAAAATGGAAGTACAAAATTACTCTCCAATCTTTTAGGTTTAAGCTGTCTTGTAGGCTTTATCATTTTTTATGTGTCAACATTATCATTCTGTTAATTTCTTTTGATTTCATTTTTTGTTCTCTAGTTCATCGACAAGCCTTGCAAATTAAGTTATTAAAAGACGGTATGCGGATGGAGGCAAAGCATGTCAAGAAAAAGAATTTATCTGAACACCTTCCACAATATCTTCTCAAAAAAGACAAAAAGGTAAAGTTGTTCATCTAAAATTAGTACTTGGCACATAGAAACCAAAAAAGAAAAAAGATAATTTATTACTAAAATTTATTGTCTTTTGAAGCAAGTTGATCTACTGCCTCAGAAACTGAATCAGGGACAGCGTTGCGTTTTTGATGTAAAACAAACAACTGAAGTATTTTTTCTGCTAATATCTTAAAATCATGAATAATAAAATTGATTTTGATGTCAGTTTTTGCCATTGTATTTCTTAAAAAGCAATTTTTCTGCTGATCAAATTATCGTATCAATTATCAAAATAGAAATTCATGACACAGGCTAATCAATCTGGAAAGACTATGTAGGGGGGGGAAAATCTGGTATTTTTACATTTTCCCTCCAGATATATTGTATTATTAATTCATATTTCTCTCTTTTATTTTTGTAGATCAACAGCACGGAAAAAAGAAACGGTACCACCTCGGACAGAACCTCAACGGAAAGGAAAAGGAGGTCCGATTCAAATATGGAAGGGGGAGGTAAAAGGACTAGGGTTAATAGCACAGAAACTAATTCAGTTGTAAGTACCCTTTTCTCATCACCTTTTAAGTTGCAGAATGTTCAAGAGAATCCTTTTGTAGAAGAGTTGATATTTTTTTTTTGCACTAAATGAGGGCACAGTGTTCATATTACACTAGAAAAAATTATGTAACGAATCTCTCCTTGATGAAATCCTCTTCTCTTTTTTTTGTCAAATAGGCGGGTAAAGCGGCTGTACTGAGTCCTTATTTATTTTGATGGTCATAGTGTGAAACCACGTATCTCCATTTCCAATGTTTTTTGATCTTATTATTTGCTGATAATAAACTTTTAATCCTCAGCAATAAAAATCTAAACAATTTAGAGGTAGATGCCTGCATTCTAATTAACCTCTTTAATCAATAGTGCGAAATTAACTTGTTGAATATGAACTGAGTCAAAACAAATTTTTTTTATGTAACCGAAAACCGAAACCAGGTATCAATTTTAACATCTTTGTAGATGAGACAGAAATCAACAGGATGTTCGTCATCAAATACCTTGGTCTTCTAATAGACAAGAATCAAAACTTTAATCATCATGTTAATCAGTTATGCGCTAAGCTCAGGGTTACCGCAGTCAGGGACAACCTGGAATTGTCAGGGAAAATGATGAAAATGTCAGGGAAAAATTGTCAAGTCGTCCTTATTCACTTTTGAGACTAGGCTTGACGTTTCATACAATACATTTTGCGCGAAAACTATCTGAAGTCATGTCTTTATAACCATCTGGCATATTTTCAATTGTCAGAGAATTTCACAAAAATGTGACAGGGAAATCAGATAAATGTTAGGGAATTTCATGTCCTCACTCTGTGGCAACCGTGCAAACTGAAGTCTTTGACATTTATTTTAAGATCGTTATCTAGATTCTGTGACTTTAAATTACTGCTTACTGTTTATTATGCCTTAGTTGTCTCTCACAGTGGAAAACAAAGAGAATGTAAAAGCAGTGTGCTCTATGAGTAGAATAATAATTTTTCCGCTCTATGAGTAGAATAATCCGTAAAAAATGTTTCTCCTCTTAAAAATAAAATAAGAGTGGAAATTTTGAAACATTGCAATTATGACAAGCGGTTTTGCACTTTATCCATTGATTTTTTCCTCCTGTTCTCCTTTACTGGTGCCACTAATTTATGCGTGGATTTTCCTTATCAAAAGACTTAATATTTTCTTTGTTTAATTGTACTATATTTTAAATTTCTATTTTGATTATTTTTGAGACGAATCTTGTACATCTGTGTGTAAATCACTCTCTCTCTGAGAAGTCTTAAGAATTTGTAAGAGGGTGAACCCAGTTGACAAACTTTAAAAAATCTTAATTCACTTATTTTTTAACAGACGATTTTTTTGGAGTCTTGCTCCAGCCTCAGCTTATATAACAACTCGAGAATAGTCTAAGAATTGTCCTTAGTTTCTTCCTAGGCTAGTATTATACATTGTAAATGGTTGGACCAATTTTAATCAATATTGTTTCAATTTTTCAGAACGATGAAAGTTCAGCCACTTACGCGGCTCTCAACAATACTGATGATTCCATGTCGAATATTTCCCTCGAATTAAATGAAAAGAAAACCGCAGAAGCTGTAGAATTATTAAAGGTAAGTCATGTCTTCGATTAATACTTCGCTGTTTTCATTGCTCAGCAAGACTGAAATTCAGTAGCGTAGAAAGATAAATCGTAATTTTTATTTTTTCTTGTAACAGTTACCATTGTCAAGCATCTATCTATTGATCATAATAGAAAGGAACGATCATGCAAGAATTATTTTGTAGGCAACTTTTAGATTCAGTTGTAATTTTCTAGAAAAGTCCCTAGTTGGACCTTTTTTGGTGAAAGAATCATGCAAGGTCAAAATACAATTTCTTTGGAGGAGAGAATGGTCATTTTTTTGGTTGAAAGTATTCCAAAAAAAAGATAAAGAGAGGGGAAAAACAAATGTCTTTATTGACTCCAGTTATGAACAAACCAATATTACTCTGGTTTTACCATTGGTCAGGAGTTCGTTAAACTTTTCTCTTGAATGTACAACTCACTTTCTAAAAAAATGTCAATAATTAAACTGAAGTTATAAATTCATAATCAAAGTAGTTCAAACTGTCTTCTATTTTTTTCTTCTTAATTTTGGTTTTTATCGTATTGCAGGTACTTTTTAAGGGTAACAGTACAGGGTAAGGGTGCAAGTGTCTCCCATTTTTTGCAGTTAATGTAAGGTAGTCGTAATATGCGAAGCTGGTCCAAAAGTTTAGCAATCAGGGCTAAGAATTCGCTTAATTTTACCACCTAGTTCGGCTTTCCTGCTCCTAAAACTGCACAATAGAGAAAGCGAAGCAATATTGGGCCTGTGTTGATAATTACCATGATCATATCGCGGTTTTCTATTCTTTTTTTCTCTTTTAATTAGTGCTTTTTTTTTTCAAGTCACTGCTTAACATACATAAATTGCCCTAAATCTTTAAATTTAAAATATCTCTGAATTTACTTTTGTCTTTTGATGTTTCTGCTGTAATTTTTTCCTGAATCCTTACATCATTCTTGGGCAGTTTTGAACGGCATGTTGTTTCCTGTCATCATCTCAAGATCGACCAGATTTTTCTGCTTTTTTTTTCTTGTTACATTTTTTCAAACTAGAAATTTCACTCTCGCTTCCTTCCAAAGAATCCTGTTAATTTTAGTGCAAGGAAAATTTATTTCCTAGCAGATTCTGATAAAAGGTTCCGGTATGAACAGTCAAATTGCAGTTTGTTTCATTTAAACATTATCCTGTTCACAAAGCCCCCAACCCCGGAAGAAAAAAAAATTTAAAAAAAAAATTGCCTCATCCTCAAAGCTATCAATTCTAACATATTCTGTTCCAAACTTTTCCAGGCCAATGAAATTCAAAAAAGTTTACCGGAAGAAGTAGTTACGTGACAAGGAGTCTAGGAGCTCTGTGGGAATTCATCAGTATTCAATCATCGTGAGTAAATTTGTATTTTTATTTCTGGGCCGATGAAGAGCAATTAAATATTGATTGATATCTTTTTTGAATGAACACATTGTCACTGAGTGCCAGGAAAACATATGAGGAATCATTTGCTGAGATCGTTCCTCTTGCGCTAAAGGACTCTCCCATAAGTTTCCCTGAAGAGAGTATATCCACATCGGTATAAAAGAAATGTAATATTTTGAAATAGAATAGCTTTTTTCTCCCTAAAATTTCTGTCATTTGGTGTTATATTATTATTTGAGATTTGATTCAAACACATCCGTTAAATCAAGGGAGAGCAAGTGTGAGTTACAAGAATCCTGGTGATCTGGAATTTGGGGGAAAAAAAGGAATTTGCAATGACCAAGATATGTCAGAAAATTTGCAAGAAAAGATGGGGAATTTTGAAGTTGGCTTCTTGGCTCGGAAGCTGCAGCAGATGCCCTTTGAGGTACCACAATTTTTGAATACCTTTTTTCATATTTAATTTGAATCTCCAGGAACAGAAATTTTGTCTAGAGTTAAGCTAAAATCAGTGTATTTTTACTAAAACAAAATTTCAGGTTGAATTTTCTTGAACATTGAGGAATTTGAAAAGTTCAGAGTCAGAGAAGGTCAAGAAATTATTAGGGCTGTGCGAGTACTCGAATTTCGAGTCGAGCCGAGTATCGAGTACTCGACTCGGCTCGAAAGTTAGGTTATGTTCGAGCGAGTACTCGAACTCGGCTCGAGTGTCAACAACACGAGTTTTTTTGAGCCGGAAACGCCGAAAGAGTCCAACTTCCAAATATTTCAATCATACTTCAACTAACGTTAGTTTTGCCATCATTTTACGATTGAGTAACATTAGAGTCTCATCGGCAAATTTCTACCATCGGCAGCGCCAACACGCTACCGCCCGGCGATTTCCTGCCGCCCGCGGTTTGTAAATACACGGAGTCATATGAGCGCATTTATGCGCGCGACCAATTTCAACCTGCGGCGGCGACCGCCGCTTGGAAGACTGAAAGTGAGCACGTGTTTTGGACCTTTTGCGCTCCAGATAAACGGTGTCGCGGCGGTAGAAAAAAGGTGCTGCGGCTACAAAAATATGGATCGCGCGATTCCAAAAAACGTCGCGGCGACAACTGCCGCCGGCGACACGAATTGCGTGCATAAATGGGCTCTAAAGCCTTCACTTGTGCCGCCCGAAGTTCCTTTGATGTACGCCGCAGATTAAATCACGTTTTAAAACTCGAAATTACTCGAACTCGACTCGAGCTCGACTCGGCTTGAGGGTCATTTTCAAAGCTCGAAAAAGCTCGAACTCGGCTCGACTTAGTGAAAAAATACTCGAACTCGGCTCGAATCCAAAAAACCAGGCTCGCACAGCCCTAGAAATTATGGAAATCATTTTGTTAATAAAGCAAAGTTAACAATGAGTTAAACTTAATTTTTGTCGTGTCTAAGATAAAATTTGTTAAGATTAAATATTTGTTACTTACTTGGCACTCCCTTTGCCGGTAGAGGAAGTATTGTCATCATATGAACAAAAAATTGAAATTGTATCATTTCTAGGCATTTTAAGGTGGTTGGAGTAAAAAAAAGCATACTTACGAAATTGTATGTCTTTTTTTTAAAATAAAAATTTTACTGATAGTGATTATTTTGACATCGCAATCTTTTTTCTCTGTTTCAGGATGTGGATAACTTTACGAGGATGTTTTTGTTTTGTATCATGGTAAAAAGCAGCATCTGATCCTATCGTCTTCGGTGATTTTAAATTTAATTAGTACTTTATGTTCGTTTCTTTTCCATTATTTAATTTTTCTTTCCGTATGTTTCTTCTATTTTCTCTTTTGTATATGCGATTTGTAAATACGACGAGCAAAAAACCCCCTCCAGGCCTCATAGTTTTAAATTATTCAAAATTTTAATTGTGATGCTATCAATGCTATCATTAACGTTCAACTTAGGTAGGAATTAAATTATTTCCAGTTCTAAATTTCTATGTATTAAAATAATAAAATGCCAAAAAAAAAAAAAAAAAAAAAAAAATTAAAGGTAAAAGGTGAAAAAAAAAAAAATGAGCTAAGAAAAAAAGTATATTGAATATAGGGAAAAAAAAGAAAAAAAAATACTAGGTAGAAATCAGTTGAGTTATTTATCATCCGGTAATAATGGTTCTCAATTATTTACTTCTCTATTTTATTTTGCATTTCTGTATTTCCTTTAAGAGTATATATCTTCAATGCAAGCAAGAATATCGATGCTATTGTAAAATTAGGTGTAGTCATAGGCATCTATCTATTTTTTTTTTTTAAATTTTTGTTAAATATTTATCGGACCTTGACACATGACTGTCATGTACGGTGTGAAATTGTATATTATTTTCATCTCAAGTTTTCACATTTAACGACCAATCGATCTTTTCGTTTCTTGTCAAGAACTTTTGTCATAGTCTTGAGTGCCACGCGACTGGCAAGCCGTGTTTGATGTTTAATCAGGGAAAGTAAAGCGCAAAATTCAAAGTGGATAAGCAACGGATCGGCTTTCTGACGTTTTTAGTGGTCGTATGCTATCAAGATGTCCATATTATACACCCTAGATCAAATTCAAGCATAGGTTTTTGACGTCATTGAATATTTTGAAACCAAAGATGCAGGAATCCTTGATGAAATCTTTAGTTTTGTATTTTACCCTATCGTCAATAAATGTGCGACATGCCAATCTAGGTTTGTGATATTCTATTTTCCTGTCGTGACTAGGCAGAGAGTTGATGTGTCAGCCATTTGGCAACAAGGTTGATATTAAGCAGAACTTTATTGCGCAGGTCTTAAAAGTTCTAAAAACTTGAGCTTTCTTCACAATCTCACCTTCGATTTATTTCCTCTTTTTCTTGTCGGGCAATGTAGAGGCAAGACTCGAGCTCTTCTTCCCATCTTGATTTTCTAGTAATAATTTTATTAGAAATCACATATTCATTGAAGTAAACATAATGCTACTTCGCTTTTCTCTCAAAGCTGAAGTTTTTGAATCATGAAAGTATTTTGTATGACACATATGGGCGGAACTAGGAATTTTCTGAGTGCGGACACAGAAGGATTTAGAGCAAGGACTTAGCGAAAGTAAAGTTCTGTTCCCTCTGTAGTAACGTAATGTTAAAGTGAGGTAATGTCAAAGTTCCTGTAGACTGATTTACCTCTAAAATATTTTTAAAAGCAATCTTCATTGTAAAACGGTCATTGGTAAAACTATTATTATGGTGTGAAATTTGTTTTCTCCCTAATGAGCCTCACTAGAGTCCAGGGCAGTTCGTTCTGAAATGAGCAGCATCTGTTGGGTCAAGTTCGTCTACCAGAGAGGATGAGAGGATGTCTGTATGATCACCTCTTGGAACGAAATGCATTATAATCCCAGCATCTCCAACTATAAGTCATAGGTTCAATGGCTACCCCATTTACCAAGAATATGCACCTGATTTAAAAAAAATCAACCAAATCCACCCACCTCACAGACTACAACCAGAAAAAAGCCACTGGTCATAGTCAATTGAATGCAGATATACTTCCACACGTTTTGCCCTCTCTCGGCACTTTCTACAATGCTGAAGTCACTTTTACCTAATTTGACCCTAGGAAAATTTTTGGAAATTGGAATGTCTCGAGAGCGATTTTAAGCCACTTTCAATTAGCAAAATTGTGGGGGCGGGGAGAGACCCTGGCCCCCATAGTTCCACCCATGATGATTCGTAACTCTTGCTTGGTTAATTCAAGGTTTTGTCGTTCTTTTCAATGTGTTTTGCTTTCCACTGGCGCAGTCTGGTCGTTTATCTTTTCTAATTTTTTCATGATTTCCTAATATCAGAAGAAAGGATTATTCAGAAATCATTTTTATTTTTTCTTCTCTTTGTTCTTGTTTGAAGTCTCTCGTATGAGGTATCTGATATTTACCTACCAATTCATAGTTTGTAATCCGAATTGTATGCTGTTCAGCATTTTTCATTTATTTTATATCTGCTGAGTATGTGCAATTTTCCCCTGTAATTTCTTATCTAACCGTACCCTTGCCCATCTTGTTTAATATTTCAACTTTTGCAGTTTAGATTTTAAAGTTTTGTGGATTCTGCTAACTAATCACTGAGTGGAATCAAAAGAAAAAGGAAAAGAATCTTCATCGGTTTTGAGGAGTTTTCTTTTATTTTCGGAAGATTCTAGGCTAAAATGTTATATTCTTTTTCTATCATCAATGTCATTGTTTTCTTCTATGTTCCATTTCTGGTGTCCTTCATTTTATTCTCTCTTCATTCTGAGGTTATTTCCTTTTTTTTCTTTCTCATTCCTTTTTCCTGTTTGTGAAAACGCCGGGTTTCAGTTTTTGTTGTTTTCATTTTTTTTTTACACGTGTTCCTTCCGATCCTATTTTTTTTCCTCTGGTTTTAATCTATTGATCCTAATATCTGATCCATCAATTTTTTGTTTGACAGATTTTATCAATCAATAAAACCAAACGTTTGTTCCTATTTTACTCTTGTTAAATGTTGAAGCACCTTTAAAAAATTAAGAAACGCAGTACCGTCTTTGACTCTCTCCTCATAGATGTTTGAATTTTTTCTCTGTGATTTCTTCTCTTTTTTTCAGTGGCTCACAGTCCAATTTATTGTCTCTCACTTTGGCAACATTGATAAACTGTTGAAAAGAAGATTCATGTTAAATCTTTAACATTTTCTGCAATTTTTGCAGAAATTCAGGCAACTCTGTGGTGGTTGTCTTCGTATCTTAATCTACCTGGACGGCTCTCTTTTTGATTTTTGATAGGATCCTAATCTCCCATTTTTGTCAGTTTTTTTTTCCCAATTTCTTTTGGGTAAATATTTACCCTTTTCAATTTTTCAACGGTCTCCAAATGAAATTGTCATACGTATGTAGGCAGGAAACGCTCAGTTATGAGATACTGATTGAAATCCGATTCCAAAAGTCTTCTTGTTTTTGTTCTTTCTTTTTTCTTTTCCTTTGGTGTTATCATCCCGGAGTCTGAATATTCATAAATCAGGAAAAATATCGATCTAAACATCTTAGTAGGACCACACACTGATCTCTACTGATGTTCATTGTACTTCTTACAAATGAGTAACTAATGTTTGACTGACTGTTTAAATCAATCGAAGTGTTCGTCGTAACAGAATAGAATACAATAAAATAAAATCGAAAAAACAATTTCACGCAAGCTTCCAAGTTTTTAAGTTATCTGCAGACACTATGGAGCTTCTGAAGTTTGTGAGTTAGTATAAATCTTAGAAAGAAACCCTTCTTCCTTAGCGAATTGAAGTCTTTAACAAAACTGTCAAAACTGGTGTGCATTTTTGTGTTCACTCATCGATTCCATAATATTTTTTGAGCAAGGAATGTCACTTCCTTAAAAACTTGTAATACCTATGCCCGTTTTTAGGGGTTTTTTATTTTATTTTATTTTTTTCATTTATGTATTTTTTTTTATTTATTTTTTTATTTTTTTTTATTAAAAATTTCTCTCTCCCTCTTTATCCTTTTGAGAGTCTCTCAAATAATATTAACAAATTCTGGAAAATGTAAGTTATCCAACTATGTATTCAGAACATGTTTTCAGCAACTGTACAGTTATTGTTTCTTCGTTTTTTTACTTCAAAACGTTGACAGATAATCTTAAACTCTCAGAACCATGAACTTCTAAACTAAAGAGATTAAACCAACAGTTACTGTTCTTCAACAGGATCAATCAAATGATTTTACTGTCGCAAATTTTCTGTTCCAACCATGAAAGTTCTTAAAATTTTAAGTATGAAAAAGTTATTAGTTGTCTGTATGGTAAATAATCTTTGTGAGAAAAATGTAGTCTTAAGTCAAGAAAACATCAAATTGATGATAATCATTTAGAGAACAACTTCAAGAACATCTCGAGCCCTGACCACCGACTGGCTCATCCATTGAAATTGATTGCTCTAGTTCAGATCTATAAGGTGTTCCCTTATAGAAGCGAGGCTCCATCAAGGTCAATATTTATGATAAGTTAGTGGTCTAGAAGTCTGACTCCCAAGTTTTCACCAACTCATTACTAACTGCATTATTGTAGTATTGAACTGTGTATTCTGAAATTATTTCTGAAGATTAATGTTGTGATGAAAAATGTATTTATTCGAATCGTAGCTTCGAATGCTTATCAAATGTATTGAGTCTAGCTTAATGCCTTGAAGACGAATGGTTTTCAAGGAAAATGGGGATTTTAAAAGATGAATTGTGCTTGTGCAATTTAAAAAAAAAAAAAAAATTGTGACTAAGCTCCGCGGGTGCGTCAGCCAAGGCAAAGCGCCTTTGAATTTTATTATAAAGCGCCATTTGATCAAGCTCTGTCATGTATATTGTAGCGACCCATTTGAGATTTGAGAAAGTGTTAATCTGAGTTCTTCTAAGATTGATTAGGTAAATTGATCGCTGAGTTAAAAAGACAGTAGAATGTATTGTTGGTGCTTTCTCAATGAGTTATATAGTAAGTGATATCAGTAACTTTAAAATCCCGTTTTTTTTTAAAAAAAAAAAAAAAACTTTCTTTCAAGTCCATTTAACAACCTCTCATAGTTTCCCTTCTTTATTTTGTTTATTTGTTTCCTTTGAAAAAAGAAATTTTCGTAAAAATTAATTTATATATTTCATTTAATCTCCTACAGAAAAATAACTCCCCACCAAAAACAGAGAAACCAATTCCTTATAGTTGAAATTTTTATTCATTTCTTCTCCTTATTAGTCAGGCTGTTGAGAAAAATTAGTTTATATTATGTACTTTATTTATAGTCTTGAATGAAGGACACATTTTTCTGAAGTTCTCTTATTAGAAGAAATGAATAAGAACGTCAGAATCACCATTGCTGGCTGGCATCAGGCCATTTTTTTTCACTATGTTGACCCACAGCAACGGGAGAACATAAGGTGAACTCAATTATAAGGAATTGTGTGATCCCCGAAATATACTTGTTACACTTTATTTTTAAATATTAGATTACATTCAATGTTAATTCTGTGTTACCTATTTTGTCCATACTTTTCAAAGCAAATCAGACCTGAAATTGTATCATCCTTATTTTGTACTCGAATTGTAATTTTTTTTTATCAATTTTTTCAATAAAATCTTCCGCTCCCCCTTCAATTTTGTTGTTCAATCATCATATTCAAACCTTCCTATCAAGCTTTTAAGACTTTTAAAGACATCTCTTTTACATTGAAAGGGACGCACAGTTGGACGCATAGACGACAATGGGAGAATGGGAAAGATCAGGGTTTGGACTCTTGAGATCAAATTTTTAACTGCTACTTTTTTTGCTGAATGATCTGTCAAAGCTTTAATAGGGTGAAATCTCGGGGGTTTAAGAACGCATTTTCCACCAATGTAAATTAACCGATATCTTTGACTCTTCAAACGTTTACCTTAATGATACTGCAACAGTGGAAATATATACTCAATGTACCAGTTTTTACTCCTTTTCTGCCATAATTAAATGACACAGGCCTTGTCTCCACGGGATGTTTTCATGGGATTTGTCCCAAGTTCGAATCGCAGGAATGAAACTTCTTGGATTTTTCCCAGTTACTGGCTCCATGGGACGGGGCTCATACAGTCCTGCGACTAGTTTGCGCGCGAAGATAAATTAGTTAAAGTCGAGTATTAAACCGGGATTAAAATACGAATTGCACTCAATTAACAATCAGACACATTATTTCAACTCAAGGCGCCGTAGCAACCGCGTCCCATTGTTCATCGTTACATACGAATATAAGTTGAGCGAGGCCAGTCATAATGCCTTCAATTTTATACATACATATTTTTGGGCAAAATGAGAGACGACGTTTCTCCGTTTGCGACGTTGCAGACTTCCTTAGAAATTTTATTTTTCTTTCGAGAAGCTGGTCAACATAAAACTTAAATTTTCCGGTCCACCGGTTCCACCGCTGGTCAATTTTCCAGTCAGAAAAAGTCCCCCGCTTTGCGCTATCCACTGAAAACGCCTTAGAGAATCAGTCAAAATCTGGCCTTAATGTCTCGTTTTTGACCAGTTTTTGACTGTTTCTCGGCTCAGAAGGCGTTGCCAAGCCTCGGGACCATGCGCAATCGACCCAGCGCATTCAACTACATAGGATTTGACTGTAATCTGAAAATGTTTCTCCACAACCAAAATCGAGAAAAATAGACACGGAGTAAATTTTTATGGTCAAAATCGAAAGTTCACCAATCGGGCCGAAACCATGCGAGCTCGCTTGGAAATGACCCGCTGAGTGCGATTTTCGAGTCGGGAAAGCTCTGCGAGTCCCTCCCTTCCCGGTATTTGCTGAAAACGCCTCAGAGAAACAGTCAAAAACTGGTCTTGAACGCTCACCAGTTTTTGACTGTTTCTAGGCTCAGGAAGCGTCGCCAAGCCTCGGAACCATGCGCAATCGATCCAGCGCCTTCAACTACGTAGGATCCGACTTCAATCTAGAAATTTTTCCCCACAACCAAAATTGAGAAAAATAGACAGGGATTAGACGGACTGCATTTTGCAATTTGGACTTATAAATTCCGGCCCGGTTTAAAAACAACGTATGTGCCATTAGTTTCCCTATGCACGTAAGTGTTTTTTCAGATGAGCCAGAATTTATAGGTCCAAATTGCAAAATGCAGTCCAAATGAAGTGAACTTTTATGGTCAAAATCGAAAGCTCATACCGATCGGGCCGAAACCATGCAAGCTCGCTTGAGAATGGCCCGAAAATTATTTTTTAAAATTAAATTTTAAAAATTATTTAAAACATTTTGCCCGTCCAAAATCGTGGAAAATCGACGGTGGTTAAATGGATCCAATTCTCAAGGTCGAAATTGAAAGTTCTCCAAGAGCTGAAATTAAGCCTGACCCATTTAAAATGACCCGAGGAGTCTGTAAAAATGAAACTGCATGTGTTTTATATACAAACGAAAGTTCGAATTCGACCGCTGCTGACCACACTGTTTGGCGCAATGCGTGAAGTATTCATGCAGTCTTGTAGGCGCTTGACATATTTTATTCCGGTAAAACATGGGTAAAACTGATTGACAAGACACAAGCAAAGAGTCTGCTCGGTACAGTTCGCATTTGCCTTTTGAGAACAGGACAACGAAATCTTTATCTACTATCCTTTTCACTGATAGGAGATTTGCAGAAAGTTCAGGCACAAAATTTACATGTGAGAAGCAGTTGAGTTTGCTGTCATTTAAAGCGACGCGAACTCTGCCTTTGCCTTCAACAGGCATACGGTAACTGTTAGCTACAGAAACACTGGTGTCATGGCATGTGCTGAAGTCACTGATGTATGACCTATTGTTTGTCATAATGCAGGGGTTGCAGCTATGCGTTTCAAACCGACTGCTGCTGACCGCAGTGTGTTTGACGCAATGCGTGAAGTATTCATGCAGTCTTGTAGGCGCTATGCGTTTCATGCCGACCGCCTCACCGCTCCGTTCCAGGTTAAATTGCGTGTTTGGTTTCTCTCTTAACTCGACTAACTAAAGGTGTTGTCTCTTGTATCACCGAAAGACGACAAAATTAGAAATTACTATACTTTCCCTCTCAGGAAATGAGAGATTTTGTCGCCTTTTCTCGTTTGTAATTTATTTTCTGAATCCGATTTTTTCCTCTCTTTTTTTGATACCTACATTCAAGAAGATTGCAAAATTTGCCGCCCCCTACATTTTGCCGCCATGGGCCGCGGCCCATATGGTCACCCCCTTGATCCGGCCCTGCTGCAGCGATAGTCATTGTTTTTCAATGAGGGAAAAGTTGTAACTTTTTAGTAAGACTGCATGAAATTATATAAAACTCTCATCTAGAGATTTCAAAATTTTCACAATCATCTAGGTATATATTCCTCCCCTCGTCAACCTTGATAGGTACGTCACTTCAATCATTTCCAATCATTAATTTTCGTTGAAGAAGTGAATGCGGCAGTGTGCGTATCGTGTCTCACAACCACGGCTCACTGATGTTAAAAAATATTAACAAAGCGTGTAACGAAGAAATGACTGATGTGATCGCTCATGTCGAAAATGTTCGGCCTCAGAGTACATGTGGGTGGTATTAAATCATAAATCAAAATTGGTGAAAAATTCATTCAGTAATTTTTATTCAAGTCAAGGAAATGCTGAGTGGAGCAATGAGTACGAACTCAACTTTAAAAACACAGTAATAAAATTGTGCAGAAATACAAATGACTTACTTTATTAAATGTACAATAGGAAGAATTGATCATGTAAAATTGACTTTTGTGCCAATCAAAATGCTTGATTGCAACGTGTGCGACTAGAGTGAAAAGGCAGCGACGCTATGATAGTCCTTTTCGAGGTCTGTCGTGGTACCGAAAAGAGCAAAGGATGAGAAAAGACGGAAAACCAAAACGGAGAAATCGAATATTCGAGGTTTTGAAAAGACCGTCATGCATTAAGTATGCCACATGTCTCGAGCATGGCAGATTAGAATTTTTAATAGCTTTTGTAGCTTTTATAGTTGCTTTAGGAGTGATACCTTAGGAGTTTTTTCATGAAACTACGTTTACTGAACCGCAAACAACAAACCACCATAGCACCAAATAGCGGATTCACCGGGAGGGGGGGAGGGGGTCACAGGCATAATCTCTCCTCGGGCCCAAGAAAAAAGGGAATGAGAGAGGGAAGAATGATTAGAAAGGTAAGAATGAGACAATAGAGAGTAAAAGTAGCGAATCCAAAAATTTACTACGATAGTTAAAGGATCTAGCTGGGACATTCCCTCCTTTTTGAGGGAGAAGGGAGGAGGTTCGTTTGTTTCATTGTTACCTATAACATATTCTTAAGTTTAACGCCCTTGCTCTTTTATCTTTTATATTTTACCTAAATATCAACATTCAAAATAAATCACAGTGAAAAAGTAAAGCCTGTCAATTTTGAACAATTTCATGTTTCGCAAAAATTTAGCCAATACTGCTTAAAATTCAATAAGGAGGGGTTCTTTCACGAAAATTTTCCAGAAGAGGCCCAGGTTCCCTAGACCCCCTCCTCCCACCTTACATGGACAAATTCCCCCTCACAAGCTATCACTGGATCTGCCACTGCTTAGGACTGGTTTGACTTAGATATTAATGGGTATTTTTTAATCCAAAAATTTTTGTTAAACACGCCCCTGCGATATACGGAACCTGTCTCAAAAAAGCTGAGACAAGCACTACAACTTTAGGATTAATACAACTAAATAGCTGATTTTGGTTGCAAAGAACGACTCATTTTTGTAACATTCTTAACTCGGTTGCGTGAGGGTATTATTCCACTACAACGTTACAGAAGTGTCAAGGAGAGTTGACACTTGCACGGATAGAGAACTGAAAAATGTCCTGAGAAAAAAGGGGAAAATTTCCGGTTATAGGACATTTCAACAACGATTTTTTGTCCACGCACCTGTTTTTCTAGCAGTTTATGTCCACGCGTTTTTTCGGCAGTGGAGTTTTGGTCCACTTAACAATTGAGACCCAAAGTTAATAAGTCCACATGTGAATACATGTATAAGTCCTATCTGTTTTCAAGAACGTCTAGCATGATTTTTGAACTCCATAAGAGGAAAAAGTGACTTGATTAAAGCAGATCTAAAGTCGAATTTACCGCCGAGAGAATTTCCTCATCAATCAATAAGGAAAATAATGTTTTTTTCAGAAAAGATGCTTACATAAAAAGGAAAGTCACTCACATCAAACAGAAACCCGCTTTCATTCAGCTACTTTCGTCATGATTTAAAATAAATTCTTCTTGACTGCATACTCAAGGATGTTTCTACCTAAATCGAGTCACTTTTTTTTTCTCTAATGACATTAAAAAATTATGCTAAACGTCATTAAATACGGATGCTATCACTTACTGAGTTTTCGGACTAAGCTCTCTTTTTGTGCCGGAGTATCTTGATTTATTTTGCGAGGAAAGCTCAGTACTCTAAAGGATGCCTGTCATCCTTAACATGCCGGAGCGCCTTCAATTTCGTATGATACTGTGCAACACCTCTGTTGTGAAATAGTTGCTTATGGCGCCGTGGCTCGCTGCGGCGCGGCGGTCAACGCGCACCGTGCATTGGCGCCTACAAACCTAAGTAGATACTTCAAGCATTGCGCAATGCGTGAAGTATCCACTTAGGTTTGCAGGGCGCTTTGCTCTGTGTTCGGCTTTAATATTTAAACTCGCAGAGTCAGCATTTTTCAACTCGTGATTTTGAAATTTTTGCACACTCTGCGTGGATTATTCTCATTTAAATAGATGCAAAAAATATGAAAAGGAAAATATAATGTGTGTTTTGTAAATATTAAGGTGGCTCCGTGTGAAATTTAATGACTTCCAAAGCACTTTAATTTTTTCATTTATACTTTGTGCGTTTACTGTGCTGCAGCGTGGTGCACGTGCAACCAAACGCTCAAAATTGGACGCATTTGACTCTAAAAGGTCGATGTAAAAATACCAATAATTGCGTGCTTCTT
Source organism: Bemisia tabaci (assembly GCF_001854935.1). Classification (NCBI taxonomy): domain Eukaryota; kingdom Metazoa; phylum Arthropoda; class Insecta; order Hemiptera; family Aleyrodidae; genus Bemisia; species Bemisia tabaci. The sequence continues at coordinate 2,842,125 of NW_017547427.1, forward strand.
GGTTTTTTTCCCCCTATTTTATTCATTTTTGTACAGTTGCTTTCGACACCACCACGGCTAAATGATATTAATATCGATGCCATCTCTTAGAAAGGACTTGCCACGTTTTAAACATTTATATACTTTTAAAATGAAGTAATATTTTCATAAAAACAAAACAAAAAAAGTGTATGTAAAGTTTACTTCATATCGAAAATTTTAAGGATAGGTAAAAAACCAAATATCCTCCACCTATGACAATTTGAAAATATGAAGTAACATTTCATTTAAATAATGAGTCACCATAGCAACACCTCCTTCTCTCTCAATTTTCTCATTTCAATATTGTCGTAATTTTACTTATAATTTAACATAAATATAATGCTTGGACCAAGTCTTTGTTACTTATTTTACAAAGTGGACGTAAACTACTGGACAAAACAGGTGCGCGGACAAAAAATCGTTGACAAAATGTCCAGGAGCCAAATTTACCTTCGCAATCAAATAAATTGAGAACTTCTGCCTCATTTTCAATGATATTCTTGCGGTCGTTTGCTCGTACACAAATTAACAGCTCCTAAACGGTTCCAAGAACTTACGCCTTAATGCAAAAAATTGTCTCAATTTTGAAATTTGTGAAACTCAGGCATCTTTCTCCGGAGACGGTGAAAATTGCGGAAATTAATTCCTCTTTTCGGTAGCATAACACCATGGGCTAGAAAGGTGACGACTCGTCTTAATCCATATACGAAAGAACGTATCTCGATTTCAACCTTGCAAAATTGCCACAGTGGAAATCGGATACAACGACCTTCTAGGGACCGGCCAAATTTGGTCGTTTTATCCGATTGTCGCTATAACCGATGCTCAAGTACACTGAATAAATGGGATTTCAGCCACGGGACTGACCGGATCGCAGGTCGTTATAACCGATATGTCATTTTTAGCGAATGTATTATCCGATTCCACTGTATTTCCATCTTTTGTGTAATGGTTACTCCGAAAGTTGGCCGCTCTACCTACTTGAAAAAAATGTAGGTCACCTCACCTGTGTAGGTCGTTTCATGTGGAAACCAAATATACCGAAATAAATTCCCTTACAATGGACCACTAGACAAGGTACGAATTGAAGCATTCTGATACATGTTTCCTATACAAAATTTCAAGTTGAACAGAATTTGTAAAACAAAATATGCTGCCCGTAACTTCTAACAAGAAATTAATGTTTTTTATGTATAAATTCAAACTTTCTGCTCAATAAAAAAGCTACTACTTCAGTCAAATCGCACACTAAGCGTTACCCTGCGGCAGTCTTCGCAGTATGCAAACATGACAACCTCAATCTTGACGCTTCGGCACAGCTGTTGCACGTTAATCATACTATGAACATCACAGGGCGTAGAAGGAACACTATGTAATAAGATCCTTGCCAATGTGAAAGTGCATGGACGATTCCGCTCATTCAGTAGACTATAAAATTTTTCGTGTGAGCGGGAAATTCGGGCAGTAGCCCGGCCGGCGCGACGCGCGCATTGTCGCCTACAAACCTAAGAGGATACTTCAAGCTTTGCGCAATGCACGAGGTATTCAGTTAGGTTTGTAGGCGCTAGTGCGCGTATCCCGCTGGTAGCTCCTCGCTCCGCTCTCTTAGAGTCTAATATTCAAACCCGCGAAGTCAGCGTTTTTCAACTCATGATTTGGAAATGTTTGCACGCTCTGCACGGATTATTCTCATTAATGTTGATGCGGGGATTATTTTTGTTGCAAAAATCGTATTCTAAATGAGACTTTGAAACGGAAACATAAATCAGAGTGCTTAAATTTTTACTAACTAACTAACTCGTCACTCTTGTAGCGCTTCTGTGCGCTCTGCGACACAAAACCGCCACTAATAGAGATCTTGCCAGAGCAACTCCGGCAGATCGCATCTCCTAATTGCCTGCCTTATTCCCTCGATTCACGATTTGGCAGGGCGTCCTCTACGTTTTCTGCCAAGGGGGACCCAATCTAGAACTTTCTTCAGCAACCTTTCATCAGCGGGCTGATTATTGAAATCGATAGACAAAGCTATAGACAAAGAAGACAAAGGGGGTATGGAGGGATCCTATTGGTTGAAATGTGTGGCTCTTGGACTAACTGTCGGGTTTCTCGTGGGTTGCCGTTAGTTAGTCTATTACCTACTGCCTTTGTCCATTGCAACCACCAGCTTCCACCTATAGGTTCCCTCCATATCCCTCTTGTTATCTTTGTCTAAAGCTTTGTCTATCACTTTCAAAAATCGGCCCGCTAGCATCCGTTGCACGTGCCTATACCAGACAAGCTGTTTCGTGCTTAAATTTTCACCTTCTTTAAAGGTCCATCGAATTGTTTCAGTCAATTTTGCAAATTTGTAAAGGAGTTACGTTCTTTCGTCTGAGAATTGGACGTATTTCTATCAAACGGAACTATGTGCAATAACACATGAGCCTTAAGACCCATACGAATGTATGCATTACAGGGCTCATGTCACAATGCACATAGTTCCGTTTGATAGAAATACGTCCAATTGATGGACTATAGCTCGCAGGTCATCATTGTTTGTCACCATTACGGCTTGGAGGTCATTGCAAAGGCTCGCAGGTCATCGATGGGAGTCGGCGGTGACCCTGGCTTGGCTGTGGAGTCATCACTACGGAAGTCATCACTGGAGAGGTCATCACTGGAGAGGTCATCACTGGAGAGGTGCTCCGGGGAAATGGATGCAGGTGACGACTGTTTCGTCCTCATCACTGTTGGTGGGTCTCACAATGTTGCCACTCAGCCGCTGACTACAGCCGCCAGTTGTCTCCTGACCCCACGGGTCCACGCCCAACGTCAAATTCGCGTTTCGCTATCACCAACAAACCAATCCATTATTCAAAGTCATCACTACAATAAGGCAAGAATAAGGCAGCTTCTACTTGTTCTGGTTGATACCCTCATGTTATAATAATTCTTAATACAATAATCATAGAAATCTCGAATATTAAGTAAAATATCATTAAATTTCATCTGTAGAGAGTTAGTATTAATGAAACCAACATTATAAACATAGATTTATTATAAATTTTAGGTTGATTAATTTTATTAAAAATCAAAATAAAAAGAATTCAAATTGATAAATCAAAAGTTCAAAATGACAGTTCGTCTCTTAGTCTCTCAATTCATCACACTTCATTCTGTTGTTCTGCTAGGCCTATCCTCATGAGTTTTTCGGTCACGACAGGAGATAGTCTCTAGACGAGCCCGCTCTATCCAAATTTTGGGAATATGACCCACTTTGATTATATATCAGGTGATAAAGTTTTGAATTCTCTCATCGAAACGATGTAGAGCGTCATTTTGGGTCACCGTTCAATCTGTTCATTCTAGAGATCCATCGGGTCAATTCATCAAAAAAAAAAAAAAAAAAATAATCATAAAAAAAAAAAAATCAAAGTTCAGACCTGACCATAATATATGAAAAATGATAAAAGCTGATAAAAAATTTTTTTATGGACAATTTTTTTTATTTTTTTATATAACGCATGCATACGAAGGTGTTAAAAGTGAACATTCTTATGTAACTATTATATAAAAAAAAAGGTCATCATTTTCGTGAGCTTTTCGCGAATTAGAGGATTTTTTAAAAGTGTTTGCGAAAAGCTCACGAAAATTTTGACTTTTTTTATGTAATGGTTACATAAAAATGTTCACTTTTAAAACTTTCTTATGCATGCATTATATAAAAAAAATTAACTTTCGTACACAATCTGTATCTTTTCCTTCTATGGTTCTGCTACTGTTCTCGTAATATTGACAAAATCACTCAGATGGAAGCAGATTCTGAGAGAAGCTCACATCATAGGAATGCGTGGTTTTGGCAAAAATTGCTTACGTCGAGGTGTTGATTTAATCATCTCTCACTAATTTTTACTTTTCTTTCTATTAGGTACTCTATTCTTCTATTACTTTGCTTCAAGAATACGGGACATAAGTATTGACTGAATGAACATATAGGGATACATTTAGACAAGATTGCATGCAATACATGCATGGTGGAAGAATGAGTCATTAAAGCCAGGCATCAAATCTCTCTCTGATTGATTCAGATGATTCCGCCCCGAGTTTCAATGTTTTCGGTCTGTTGTTTGCCCCTCAGCTAACAAAATGTTAAAATGACAGCTCACAGTGCCTAAGAGAAGCTAATTCCGTCTTTATTGGGAACTAGGTATTATCAACATATTTGGAGAACATTTTAAATTTTATCATGGTGATTCGAATAGACCCGAATGTTCTTTTCTTGTCCTCGGACGAAATTTTTCGGGAAACGTGCACGTGTAACATCAAGAAGTTTACCCAGAGGAACAGATAAAGCAAGCAAGGAGGACACATAAATAAAGTAGAGTAACATTGCATTAGGGTCATATTCATAGTAGTTCCTTGAGTCCTTTTATTTTGATAAATGAATATCAAAATATTCAGCACGATGGAGGGATATTTAATGCGTCTCTAATACAGTGAATTATAAGAGTGCGATGCATTGGCGGATCCAGCAAATTGGTAACATTGTCTTTTATCCATTTAAATCAATGGAAATGTATCGATTCTTGGAGGGGCCAGGCGCTCCGACAAGAATCGATTATTTAGCATAGGTTTAAATGGAGGAAATCCGATGTTGCCAAATTGCTGGATCCGCCGATGCGATTCCGAAGCTGTTGATGGAACGCAATTGAATCAAGTTATGAAAACCTGTTGGAAGTACTCTAGTTTAAGATTGCACGTTTCATGTATCCAATACGAAGAACAGACTCATGATGCTATTATGTTGATGACGACTATGAATAGAACCCTTATGAAGCTAAGAAGGCTCTTGACTTTTGGGCAAAATCATGCTAGCCGCCTTCAAAAATGATAAAATTGAAATTATTTAACTTAATCGAGTACAATACAATTTTTTAAGGTTGAATGTATACGGATTTTTTTTTCTCTTATTAGAGGTTCCCAATGATTTAGAGATTATCCCAGGAATGCTACTCACAAGACCTAACTGGTTCACCTATAATTCCTAATCTAAAACTGTCTTTGTCAACGTTGACAAATTATAAGTTCAGCTAGCACGCTTATGCCCAAAAATAGACGTGAATGAGTTATTTAAGTCTGCAAACCTACCCTGACGATATCACGACAGGAAGCGGTTCCTAAACTTTTTACGGACTGAGTATAGTTTTAAAGGGAGATTTAAAGATTAAAAAGATGGGCACTTTGATTTGCGGACATAAAAATCGCATTTGGATGGAACTAAGCAAACTGGTTTCATTGATTTCACTCGGGATATATTTATATCGAGATTATCGCATAAAGATCTATGTGAAATTTTTTAGGATTGTTCAGATAATATGTTAAAAAGGGGTGCATAGAAGAATTAGAATGGAGCGGGGAGAGCAGTAAGGAACTGAACATGGAAAACGGTTAGCTTTCGCAAAATCCACTCAAGGTTTTATTAAATCCGAAAGCCACTTAGATGTTTTTAATTCATGCATATAAATGTCATATTTGCTTTTTAAGCCAAAGCTTGGTTTGCACCGAACTTTTGGTCCGTTAAAGAAGCCCTCGGTTCGTCGAACCGAGGAGGTCGGTTCGCATGATAAAAGCTCCAGTTTCTTGAACTAGAAAGCGATTGCTGACTTTATAGGTTCGAACAACACAGACGTTTTGGTGGACCTCTCATGCGCAATTTCCAACTTTTGAGTCGGGTAGAACATCGAACTGAGAATTTGTAGGATGTCTGACAATGGACCACTAGACAAGGTATGAATTTCAGCATTCTGATACATGTTTCTTCGCCAAAATTTCACGTAAAACACGATGCGCACAACGAAAATTAGCCCGGTCGGCGCGACACGCGCATTGGCGCCTACAAACCTAAGAGGATACTTCAAGCTTTGCGCAATGCACGAGGTATTCAGTTAGGTTTGTAGGCGCTAGTGCGCGTATCCCGCTGGTAGCTCCTCGCTCCGCTCTCTTAGAGTCTAATATTCAAACCCGCGAGGTCAGCGTTTTTCAACTCATGATTTGGAAATGTTTGCACGCTCTGCACGGATTATTCTTATTCATATTGATGCGGGGAAAAAATTGTATCCAAGGCAAATATAATGTTCATTCTGATGCATGTTTCTTCGCCAAAATTTCACGTAAAACACGATGCGCACAACGAAAATTACCGAAATCAACTCTTTCCGAAGATATTCAATGATTCTTGGTGCGTGAATTGAAACCACCCGCTCATGAAAACTCAATGCTCTACGTAATTTACATCGCGTGCTAAACGTTATCATGAACGTCTCTGCAATAAAAAAAATCTGGCAACCTCAATCTTGACACTTTGGCTCAGCTATAGCAAATTACTTATAGTTTGAACAACACATGGTGGGAAATGAACATTGCTCGATTGAGAAGCTTGCTGAAACCGCTGTATTGCGCAATTTGACTCACGTAGAGCTTTGAGTTTCTTGTGAGCGGGCAGTTCAAATTCCTCGTAACCAGTGTGAAATAAAAATGTTAATGTGTCAGTTAGCAGTTGGTTTCAGTAATTGACGTTGCGCGAATCGTGTTCTACGTGAAATTTTGGTTCAGATACATGTATCAGTATGCTTAAATTCGTACCTTTCCTAGTGGTCCATTGGCGAATTTCATGATTAAGAAAAAGCTAATAAATGAACTGAGCATGAGAGTACATATCCTTGGTTTTTAAGATGAAAAATTGTTAGGGGATATATGACCAAATCACCTAATCTGCTAAAATACGTGTTTTGATGGGTAATGCTACCTGAAGACGTCACAAGGCAGTAGATTTTCGAACTTTTAAATCTTTACGGCTATAATTTCCCAAGTCAGGAATAAAAATGTGGAAAATACGACGAACCTGGCTCTTTAAGCACTCTCAAATAGAGCAATAACAATTTTTCGAGCAAATTATCCATTACCTGAATGCCAGCAGGCCCCCATAATGCTGATTCTTAATGAACCGCGTTAGGTAAGTAGAAAGGAACCAAACCCTATCAGCTATTGCCAAATTTAACCGGGCAATTTCATTTTTTACAAACGAACGTTTGTGCGGATACCTTTGAAAGAATTAAAGATTTTGCATCGTACTAGTTATGCAAAAAATTCACCGAAATTTGTACGAAAAACCATACAACCATTTTCATGTAAAATATTAAATTGCCAATTTGATTGCCAATTGAATTTGGAAATGGGTGTGTGGCTTGATTCCTTTTTGCTCAACGAGGTCAAAATAATCAAAATTCATGTCCTAATATCATGATCTTGAGAATAAACTCCTTGAAATGTAGATGTGCTCAGTTTGCTTAATCCCATCCAGTTGATCGGGGCTAGAGTACCTTTGTAGGGAGAGTATGGACAGCCCGATTTATGTAGCTCGTAGGGCCCAAAAGGGCGACAACGTAAAAAACGGAAATCACTATAGAAACATGCTGCTGCCACCTTAAGCATTTGGAATATCAATCAATGTGGCTGACTGCGCATTGTAAACAAGCGTCTTTAGGGATTAAGACTTTGAAATTGAGTAAATGTATTTGAAATCAAAGTTTTATACGTGCTTTCATAATTTTTGATCAGCGTAAATAGTTGAAATGTGAAGGTTAGTGTACCACAGGATAATTCGAGTTCATAGGTTGGCTACCCTTTCGGGCCCCAATGGCTACATGACTTGATCAAACCTAACCTCCAAATTTTCGAGTTATCTATATGTATGTGTAACATAGAGTACCTACATAGAGTCGTAATGTAAGTGGGAGAGCTGACGCCATGTTCTGATCGACGAGTTCCGAGCCTGGTGTACGGGGTCACTTTTTCGATACATATTCGATCCAAAATGGCGGTGTGGAATATGGCCGGGTCCCCGTGTATCGCAAACAATCGATTATGTATCGAAAAAGGGACCTGGCGCCGCACAGGAATCTCGGAATTCGGGACCTGGAAAATGCTTAAAAGTGGCGCCAGCTCTCCCACTTGCATTACGACTCTATGTACTCTATGATGTGTAAGCCGCTTTTACGGCGCGCTAGGGCGCTCTGCGACGCCTATCCGCCACAGGAATCTGTCACGGTAGAGATCCTCCGGAAGCTCGAGTTGTCCATACTCCCCCTATAAAGTACTCTGATCGGGGCGAGTGGAAGGTGTTGAGGAGTGACAACAGCAATTACTCACATATAATATCGATTTACCAATGATGGATGAGATCTGTGCGGCGACTTGTGGTTGGGCGGCGGGGCCGGGGCGGGGGGCGGGGAGGGCGAGGGGGGGG
>NW_017547427.1:2850435-2883055 GCF_001854935.1 Bemisia tabaci
GGGTGGGGGTGGCGAGGGGGAGGGGGAGGGGCGGCAGGGGCGGCGGGGGGACGGTGGCCTCGACGTCCTCCGGTTCGGGGCCGAGGAGCCAGCCGCCGGCCTGGAAGAAGCACCCGCAGCAGAGCTCGAGGAGGGCCGTCCGGAGCCCGCGATGCAGGACCAGGAACAGCGTCGGGTTCACGAACGAGTGCACGTAGGCGATGTGCAGCGTCACCTGTCCACACAAAACACGGCTAGAGTGCCTAGAACTCAGAGTGAAGGGAGGAAGAGCACATTTCATGACGGAAACCATCGTAGACGTGTTCCCTAACAATCAAATATTATCATTAACGCATCGTCAAAGTCTGAAATGGACCACTAGACATGGTACGAATTACAACATTCTGATACATGTTTCTTAACTAAAATTTCACGTAAAACACGATGCGCGCAACGAAAATTACCAACATCAACTCCTCACGAAGATTTTCAATAATTCTTGATGCGTGAATTCAAACCACCCGCTCATGAAAACTCAATGCTCTGCGTGATTCACATCGTGCCCTATAAACGTTATCGTGACAGTCTCTGCGATATAAAAATCTGAAAACCTCAATCTTGACGCTTTGGCTCAGCTTTAGCAAATCGCTTATGGTTTGAACAATACATGGTGGGAAATGAACATTGCTCGAATGAGAAGCTTACTGAAACCGCTGTAGTGCGCGATTTGACTCACGTAGAGCTTTGAGTTTTTTGTGAGCGGGCAGTTCAAATTCCTTGTTATCAATGTGAAATAGAAACGTTAATATCTTCGTTAGGAGTTGATTTCAGTAATTTTCGTTGCGCGAATCGTGTTTTACGTGAAATTCTGGTTAAGTAACATGTATCAGAATGCTTAAATTCGCACACTGTCTAGTGGCCCATTGCACGGAAAAAACTGAATGTTGATTTAACATGTAGCAGGCCAGGTTGGTCCAGCGGTTAGCGCGTCTGACTCTAGACCAATAAGTCCCGGGTTCGAATTCCGGTAGTGACGACAAGTTTTCACGGAACTGACGAGTGGATCTGCAGAAACAGATTCTACTCGGGCTTAGTCCCTGAAAATTTGAAAGCCGGAGCAAGGATATGCCAAATTCCCCCAGATGTCCACTGACAATAAAAAAATAATCTCTACGTTAAACTCATGTCTGAAATAGAAACCAAATAAACTGTAAAAAAAGAGAAAAGAAAAAAAAAGAGATTGAGCATTTATACTGTTAAAAAAATGTGTGACAAGTATAAAATACTGATTTTACTCTAAAAAAAAAAATGCTAACTCAACATTCAATTTGTTCCTATAACCGTGGATGTAGTTAACGTAGCATTTCTTTTATTGTAAAATCAGCATTTATACTTGTTGCACCTTTGTTTTAATATATTAAATAGTGTGCAACATTCAATTTTTTCCGTGAATTCACTGCGTCACTTGTAATCTAAAATCATTAAGTGCAAAAGAGTCGCTTGTACATTGGAACACAGCTCAAGTCAACCCTTGAAAGGTTCGCACTTCGCCGTAAACGATTTGTTTCGACTCAATGCGCGGAACACAAAGAGACGAAACGGACTGATTTAATGGCAACATCATGCAATATATCACCGTAAAATTGTGCCCCTGTTGAAAAACGCGGCGCAATTGCCGATATTGAAACGGGCCATTTGTTTCGGGTAGAACTATCGAATATTGATTATCGAATGGCGTGGCTACTAAATGAAGTCATGGAATGTGGACTCTTTTGCGTAGGGAGCTCACAGTTTATCACGCGGGCGTGAATAGCCTTATTGAAAAGGATGATGTGTCAAAAAGAGCCGCTCTTCCTAATCGCCTTGAGAGGGTGACTCCTTTGTCGGAAGAAAGGAATTACAGACAGTCTATCTTCACCATATACCAAGGAGAAGGAATTGGACGCGATCCAGGGAGCAATTGAGGACACGACCCCATCTTCGTTCTTCTCGCGTAAGGATGTTTCTCCATTTTAACGTGAGCCCTCGAAAGCATGGGGCTATATGGCCGAAAGGGTGCATCTTAAAATGCAGTTATGCCTTTACATTAGAGAAGCGGTGATATAGGGACAGAAAAAGCCAAGTGGGAGCTATTTAATACGCAAGTAGGCGGTTGGATTTAAACGGCAAAAGGGATGAATTGAGTTGATCTGAAATTTTTAGGTTTAAATGCGACTTAATCATGAGAATATCACTGCCGTAAGTCCATAGTCTAGGTAGCAGTTGCGGTTAAACCTAAAGTTAACTAACTTTATATTTAGAGATATTATAATAGGTAAAATTTGCATGGCACGCTGAGTGTCCTCATATATTTCTAGGCGCACAATATCTTTGGTGCGTTTGATGCACTTTTGAATTTTGCGAGTCCGTGAATAGCTTTTTCTAGTTACTGGCAATCACTTTTACAAAACGACGTAAGTAAAAAAAGAGAAGCATTTAAACAATCTTGCGAGCTGGAATCAATTTTTCCTCAAATATGCTTGTATTAGAAATTTACTTGAAGGTCAAGAGTTAGGCACCCTTTAAGTGGAAAAATTTTTCACTACGCACCGCTGAGGATTTATCTTAAAATAATGCTTTAAATCGTTAAAATCATACCTGAGAAAGATGATGCATTTATACAGATTAAGGCTCCTTACATATCTCTTCTAGCGCAATATCGCTATCAATATGACCAAACGCGGGAGAATTCAAAATACGGAACGATGCAGAAAAGAGCATAACAACGCGTGGATGCAACTGTACGTGCTTTATGGATGGTCGGGTTTCATAAATAATTTTGAAGGCGTTTTAAGTTTCTCGCTTACAAAGCAACGGCGCGACATGACGCGACATTCTCGACGGAAGCCTCTCAGATTCCTGTAATCGACCTATAGTTGTCAGACTTCTGTGCAAAGGCTTATTATTGTTGTGCTACGGAAAAACGCCGTATAAGCCTTCAAATATTGCCAAATTCCCTTCAATGAAACACGGATTTAAGGGAGAACTTTTTATATTTGCCCTCCTATTTTTACACATTTTTACTCGCAGTTTGATCTGAAATATCTGGGACTTTTCAAGGAAACTGCCCAAAACATTCCGCAAAAATGGATTTTTACTCAAGGAAATTTGGCAACATTCGAATGTTCATACGGCGTTTTCTCTCAGCTCGGCAGTATTATTCTGCCGTGCTAGGGAAGAACACCGTATGAACATTCGAGAGTTGCCAATTTGCCCCGGATAAAACATGTATTTTTGAGAACGATAATGCGAGATTTTTCTTGAAATTTTCAGACATTTTATACGAAATTGCGAACAAAATCGTCTGAAAAATTTGAAGAAAAAATTCAATATTTTCCTAGTAAATTAAGGTTTTATTGAAGGAAATGTGGCAATGTCTGAAGGTTCATACGGCGTTTTTCCTTAACACGGCAATATTTAGATTGTCCGTGGGATTCAAATTGACTCCTACCTCGTGTCCAGCCGGAGTTCCGATAAGCGGATGGTCGACGAGAGTGACAAAAAAAAGGGGTCCCCAAAACAAAAGATAGGCCCCGGTGATGACCAAGAACATTTTCACCCTCTGCACACCCTCCTGCTCTATCCTCCGCAAGTAGTTGCGCATCCGTCTGTGTTCCTCGACCGCCTTGACTCCTGGCTGCCAACATAAAATCAACACACAAAGGGAAAAATTAGCAAGGATCTGAGATGTTTATAACGTGAACAAAGGTAAACCTTGCGAAGTGTAACTACCAGAGACAAGAGACCCTCCATTCTGCAAATCATGAGTTGAAAAACGCTGGCTTCGCGGGTTTGAATAATACACTCTAAGAGAGCGGAGCGAGGAGCTACCAGTGGGATACGCGCACTAGCGCCTACAAACCTAAGTGAATACCACGCGCATTGCGTAAAGCTTGAAGTATCTCCTTAGGTTTGTAGGCGCCAATGCGCGTGTCGCGCCGGCCGGGCTACCGCCACGATTGCAATGCTGCCGTGATAGCGAAGAGAGCCGTAAGTGATAAATTTTCGAAATCGAGTTTTCTTCAAAATCCGTCTGAATTCTTTTAGATGAAATTACTGAGACAGCTAAAACAGCAAAATTCATCCTAATTTAATGAAAACAAGACGTATGAGAAAGCCGTAAGTGCACAAAAAATGACATAGTTTTTTTTCAAGACAGCCATGCATGAGAGCCAATGAAAACAGTGCTTTCCAGTAAGGTGCCGCCCTCTTCTGCCAATTTCTAACTTGAAAATGTGTTTGTTGCGCGTCCCAAACGCAACCACGAAAGCATGCAGAAGATGGCACTTACGGCTGTCTCGCCTAACAATAACCTAGCATGAAAATGAAAAATACCCTTTTTATGTAATGGAAATAAAATCAGTCAATTTTTAATCACCCATACAATTTCTAGGAGTCTTCCGGACGATTAGTGGCAATTTGACAAAGAACGGAGGCTTCTTTCAATAAAATGTTCTTGTCAGAAGCTTCTGAGCCCGTTTTCTCAAAACTTCATTTTTGCACTTACGGCTCTCTTCGCTATCACGGCAGCATTGCAATCGTGGTGGTAGCCCGGCCGGCGCGACACGCGCATTGGCGCCCACAAACCTAAGAGGATACTTCAAGCTTTGCGCAATGCGCGAGGTATTCACTTAGGTTTGTAGGCGCTAGTGCGCGTATCCCGCTGGTAGCTCTTAGCTCCGCTCTCTTAGAGTCTAATATTCAATCCCGCGAAGTCAGCGTTTTTCAACTCATGATTTGGAAATGTTTGCTCGCTCTGCACGGATTATTCTCATTCATATTGATGCGGGGAAAAAATTGTATCCAAGGCAAATATAATGTTTGTTCTGTAAATATTAAGATGGCTCCGAGTCAAGTTTAAAGATATCCAAAGCACCTTAATTATTTATTTCACATTTTGTGCTTTTACTGTGCTGCAGAGTGGTGTATACGTGTTGTGTACAATCAAACGCTCAAAATTGGACGTCCTCGACTTTGAAAGATCCATGTGCAAATTGTCAAAACCAAAGATTGCGTGCTTCATGCTTATTCATTTTTATACAGTTCCTTTCAACACAACCACAGCTTATTGATATTAATATCGATATAATTGCTCGGAAAAGGTTTTAAAAATATTTGACACGGTTTAAAGATGTAAATGTCTTTAAAAGGAAGTAATATTTTCATTTGAAAAAAAATAAAAGTATATATTATAACGACAATTGTAAGGATAGAAATAAAACCAAATATCCACCAATGACAATTTGAAAAGATGAATCAAAAGAAGAATGTACGTTTCGTTGAAAAAATGAGTTACCACAATCAACGCCTCCTTCAAACTCAATTTCCGAATTTCGATACTGTTGATATAACTGTACATACGGACTAAAATTTAACGCTTGGACCAAGTCACTGTTGCTGGTTTTACGCGTGAATATAAACTATTGGACAAAACAGGTGCAAGACCAAAAAATCCTTGACGGAATGTCTTGTAACCGGGTCATTTCTTAGTGTATTTTCTCGGTTCAATTTACTAACATTGATAGTTTCACTGATAAATGGAACGCGCATCCAACGAGAGAAAGGGCATTTATTTGATACAACTTCTGTGACTCCTGGCCGACTCAAATTGCATAACGACTGAATTGAAGAATAACTGATTTTCATCGCTTGTTTATAAAAATCACTGGACAAAAAAAAAACACATTGAATCTAGAGTCCAGACTCTTAAAAACATCGACAAGAAAAAATACTCTTGATTAAATCGGATTTTTGCTTAAATGATGAACCAAGCCTTTTAATTCGAACGGATTTCCTTTTGATTTAAGCAAAAATCTGATTGAATCAAGAGTATTTTTTCTTGTCAATGTTTTCAAGAGTCTGGACTCTAGATCCAATGTGGTTTTTTTTTCCAGTGAATAATGTTTCGCCGAGACACCAAACTATACAGTATATTAGTATTTAAGTGTGTTCCTTTTGTCCGGTTTTCTAAACGCCTTCAAATAGTGATGATACTCCGCAACACACTCGAGGTCAAATAGTGGTATCACATAAACTTGATTAAGTAATGGAATGAAGAACGCAGTAATGGAAGTAATAGAATGATTGAGTTGACTCGCGGGGAGCTAACTTTTTTGGGGACCAAAGGGTCTGCGGGTTGATTACTTACATCGATAGACAATGCAATAGACAAAGAAGACGATCTTTCTACTTGAAACGGGTGGTTCTCATGGACTAAGGGGGGAAAAGATGGACCAACTAACAATAGCTGCCGTCCGAAGGAAAAACGCAGTATAAACCCTCAGGCGTTGTCAAATTTCATTTGATAAAACATGAAATACTGGTAAACTTATGAATTTTTTTCTTCCAATTTGTCGGGTTATTTCGTTCGCAATTTCACCTGAAGCTCCTGAAAAACTCAAAGAAAAATATTAATTACTTTTCTTAAAAATGAACGTTTTATCGAAGGAAATTTGGCTATTCTCAAATGTTTACACGGCGTTCTTCCTTAGCACGGCAGTAAGGTTCTCTCGTGGATTTCTAAATAAAGCTGAAATAACATAATATTCTAGTACGCACCACTGGTATATCTTTGACATATGTATACGTGTCAGTAAGCGAGCATTATCCACGTCAAACTCAAACGCAAAGGAAAGGCCAGCGCTTCTAATGAAAAGTGACACCCTCAACTTATGATTCAAGCATTAAAACTTGTGACTCAATTAAACAGCTTACACAGGGTCCGGCAGACTCCTCTCATTAAAGAAAGTCGTCACCCGCTGGCGTAGCGGCGCACAACGGGTCGAGTCAATAGGAGAGGTCGGACAACATTTGGAAACTTTAAACGCTCATAACTCCGTTCATAACAAGACTTTGAGGTCCTAAAAGTGGTTCCATTGGTTTTCTCGTGAAATTGTCCTCAAGATGCACCCGTCGAAGTCTAAACTGTGACGAAATAAACATCAAAATTTGCAGTTTTAGTAAAAAAAATTGTGTCCGACCTCTCTATTTGACTCGATCCACTGTGCGGCGCAACTCCATTTTTACATGAGCCTCAAAAAGAACGGAGCTATACGGACAGCAAGACTACTACCGAAGTGTGCTTACGTCTTTTTGTCACAGGAGCGACGCAAGTTCAGGGATCACATCGCTAGAACCTGTCACTACGAAGGGTTTAATGATCTCGATGTTCATCATGTTCTCCCCGTGTTGTCGCGTTTGACCGGGTGTAATGAGAGGAATAATCACTGCCACGGTATGTTAACCCAAAAGAACAGTGAAAATCATGTTTTCGGAATCCTTTAATGTTTTACAAACTTGAGAAATTGGAAATCTCGACATAAGAAAGGAGTACGCCTTTTCCCCGTAAAACCCGCGATACAATTGATAAGTTAGCACGCAAAAATTAGCGTCGTTTCTCATACACTGTAACAGTAAGTGTGTATTACTTTACGAATGGAATATAGCACTTTCGCGAAAATTAGCTGATTTCTGACCGTAAAATTTGTGACTTATCACTTTGAAACGTACCCCATGAGAGCTGATGATGCCAATATTGCTATCGTGCCTGTTTTGAACATGATACATTATTTTTTTAGACTTTTTGAGGACAAATTTCATTTCGCTGTCACATCGCTTACAGTAACAATTCCCAAAACTGTAACTTATGAATCGTTCTTCATCGTAAAAAAATAATTTAGACGCGGTTAAAATCATTTTCCGGTTAGATGCTGAATGGTTTTCTTTGCTGAAAAATTATTTTTTCAGAATATTTAAAAACTCAATTTTTGAACATGATTAAATAGTTATTTAATTAATTACGACGACCAGCAACTATATAGGCTTCTTACGTCAGAGACCAGGAATTTTCCTTAAATTATAAGATTTTTTTTGTTTCAAGAGCTATAAAATTATGGACAAAACTAAAGCAACAATAGCTGCTTTGCGATATATCGATTGATCGGCCATTTAAACCTATGGAAAAGTAGCGATGAACAGCGTGTTCGCAGCGAATACCTTATTAATCGATTCTTTACTATAGCTTCAAATGGAGAAATATCGATTTAAATCGAAGCACGCCACGCCACTGTTATGCTCGCATCTCCAAATGAGGAAATGAAGCGTGCAACGATATTCGAACTCTGAAGTGGGTGTGTGATGTAGTATCACGCGAAAACGAAGGAAAATCTTAGCTTTTCACCCACCGCAAATTAGTGACGATTATGAATGAGGCGGAAATCAAACGTGTCAATATTCGAACTTCAGGGTATGTATGCGATGCGGTATCACGCAAAAATGAAGGAAAATCTTAGCTTTTTACCGGTTTCAAATTAGAGCTCTTAAAAACATTAGAAATCCTGTTTAATCAACGAATAAATGAGTGAACAGCCACGGGTAAAGGGACTGTAATCCACGGCAGAGAAACTGTTGGTCCACCGATTTTTGCCACGTTGCGGTGTGTAAAAAAATATGAGTTAGACACTTAGACAGAAAACTCTTTGCAAGCTCCTAAAGAATAAGTTTGCAAGGAGTCTGGCCCATTTTTTTCGGATGAAGAGCGCAAAGTTGCATCATGAATCGGCAATTTGATCGCCCGAACACGACAGACTAGAACTTTAAATAGCTTTTTTAAGCACTCGGGTCACTTTACCCGCGCGCGGACTGTTATAATTTTAACTTTCTTCATATCTCCTCTCCTCATCTCGTTCTTCATGATCTTCCTTCCTCCCTCCGTCCCTCCCCCCCACCCCGAACCGCTGGACGCGGGGGCGGTAGAGCTTCCCTCCCCCTCCCCGGAAAATCGATTAAGATTTATTAAAGTCTCTCGAGCCTGCGGGCATCCGTCGCGTTCGGTGCTCTTGGCCAAGTTTCGGCCAATGGACGTTGGAAATAACTGCGCGGAAGAATGCAATTCGAAACTTATTTATTCGCTGCCTCGTAAATTTCGCGGTCCGTTCACGATGTCAGTTCCGTTGGGTAAATTTTTCGCGGCGCCCTCCTGTTGAGCCGTAGGGGGGGGGGATCCCATCCCGCCCGACAATGAGTTATTGTTGGGGGCATATTGTGGAGGGCACTCGGCTCTAATCCGTCTCATTTGAGCCGCATAAAGCCCCCCCTTTTGGGGGTTAGGGCGGGGGGTGAGGCCCCAAGAGCGATATTTCCCGTCGTAAAGTTTAGTCGCATCGTGGCGGCGAGGACATAATAAAGCGGGTCTATGACTCTATGGGCCCGGGATAGGATTTTATCCCGTTTGAGCTCTGCGGGTCTCGGGTATTCATGACGCTCGTAAATTGCCGCGAAATGTCCTGATTATGCCCTCCCCCTCGATCCCCGATCCCTAATTGCATTCTCATCGCCGTCGCCCAAGAGATGGACAGAGCCTCTTCACTCCGGTTTTACGCTACCGCGCACCTACATTGAGTCTATTATGGAATTTCCATCGACAGCTACCCATTGAAGACGCACGCATTTAGGGTATTATCACCGGGTCTCTCAAAATGTTCCATTATTTTGAGAAAATTCTGAGATTTATGGGCTACCAGAATAAAATGAAATTGCTCTATTGCGGTTGCACACATACTTGCACATACTACAGCCAATATTCATTGATATTTGATATTTTTTTTTTTTTTTTTGATTTTTTTTAACCGTTTATTCATTGTTCGTACTAGCATGATAAATATTAACAAATGGACTACATTTTGTAATTCGGAACTATGATTTCTGGCTCATTCGTGAAAACACTTTTGTGCATAGGAAAGCTAATGGTACATACGTTGTTCCTAAACTGAGTTAGAAATTATGGTTCCTAATGGCAAAATGTGGTCCAAATAAGGATCTTCCTGTTTGTATAAATTCTTGTATAAATTTGCGAAAGATTTTGGGCCGAAAAGTAAAAAAAAAATAATTATTATGATATCAAGGTGGATAATTTAAAATTCAAACGTGAAATGGACGTATTTTTGCCAAACGGAACTATGTTCATTAATAAATGAGCACTGAGACCCGTAAGAATGTATGAATAACAGAGCTCGATGTCGTAATGCACACAGTTCTGTTTGACAGAAATACGTCCAAATGTAAATCTGTGCAGCTTAGTAATTTGACTAAGCGGCTTCAGTGAAAGCGTCCTACGTCCAATACAATTTTTCAGAATTTTCATTTGACAATCCACTGTAAGTTGCAGACGAAAGTTGACCGGAGACATTTCAAATGTAAAATAATTTGATTAAAAAGTCCTACAAATATAGTAAAAATTTTACGGAAGAAGAAAACTTTGCTGATAAGTAGTATAGAGTGCACCAACCTGATGCAATTCTGAAAAAATTAATGGACATCGTACATTTGCGATTAGGGCAGTGATTTAATATTCAATTTCTCTAAATCCGGCCTCAAAACTGCAATCCTAAATTCAAATCCATCCCTTTCACAAATGAGTTGGCTTTCTTTCCCGATGTGTTCGAATCACTTTCGCTTGAATGCATCAAACACTGCCGTGCTAAGGAAGAACGCCGTATGAGCCTTCAGACGTTGCCAAGTTTCTGCCAATAAAAACCGAAATTACTGCATGGGAAAATTTTGAATAGGTATTATTTTCCAAAATTTGCAGATATTTTTTTCCGCCATTTAATCTAAAATGACTGAAAATTTCAAGGGAAAATATGCATTAATGTTGTCAAAAATACATGTTTTATCGAGCAAAAGTCGGCAACTCTCGAATGTTCATACGGTGTTCTTCCTTAGCACGGCAGAACAGCTCTTCCAGTCCGAGCAAAAGTTTACGCGCCTCCCATTTCGATGCCTCACAGTGGATCGAGTCAACTAGAGAGGTCGGACACAATTTTTTTACTAAAACTGCAAATTTTAATGTTTATCTCGTCACAGTTTAGACTTCGACAGGTGCATTTGGAAGAAAATTTTACGAGAAAACCAATGGAACCACTTTAGAATCTCAAAGTCTTGTATGGACGGAGTTATGAGCGTTTAAAGTTTCCAAATTTCGTCCGACCTCTCCTATTGACTCGGTCCGTTGTGCGCCTCGAATGCTGCAAGCCACACACAGACGCAGAAGCGGAGTGGTTTCATATCTTCCGGGGGACATTTCCAGAAGCGTGCTCTTTATCTCATAACAATGTGCAGCGTAGAGATTAAGAATCTCTTTGTGATAAAGATTCGGCGACGGTGGGAGATTAGCCAAATCCCTCAGTCAGACGAGTCACGCTTCTCTTGACCTCTTGACCCCGTTAAGGAGGATCTGAGATCACGCGCCTTGCTATCATGCGACTTGGCATCGATGTTTCCGTTAGTTTGGTCATTTCCTCAAGGATGGAGCTACTTATGAGCACTCGCGCGAAAAGTATACCCCAACTTACGAGCTAGCCCATTTTTGAGCGGTCGTTATTTTTTTCGTCCCTCGCGCTGAATCGGACTTTTTTTGTATCCAATTACGTCACTTAGGGTCCTATACATAGTGATTTTTAAACCGCAGTTTTTCCTCCAAATGGCTCCATACACTACTTCCTAGCCTCCGACCATGGATGGAGAGAACTTACGGAGAACCCGTCTTTTACGTCTCTCGATTTCTGTCAGGACACGGTTGCTTCAACGCGCACTGGAAAAAAAAAAAAAAACACATTGGATCTAGAGTCCAGATTCTGGAAAACATTGACAAGAAAAAATACTCTTGATTCAATTGGATTTTTGGTTGAATCAAAACGAAATCCGCTTAAATTAAGGGGCTTGGTTCTTTATTTAAGCTAGACTCTGATTGAATGAAGATTACTTTTTCTTGTCGATGTTTTTAAGAGTCTGGACTCTAGATCCAATGTGTTTTTTTTCCCCGTGCGTTTCTTTTCCGATTGAAAATCGCACCCTCCCCAATCTGTTCCCTATGCTGCTGTGCTAAGGGAAAACGCCGTATAAATATTTGAGAGTTGCCAAGTTTCCTCCGCACTAAAATGTATATTTTTGGGGGAATTTATGAATATTTTTCCCGGAAATTTTTGGAGACCAAGGTTGAAATCGAGAAAAAAACTATCCGAACAATTGGAGGAAAAATATTCATAATTTTACCGCGAAAGTCGCGTTTTATCAAAAGAAATTTGGCAACGCCTGAAGGTTCATACGGCGTTCTTCCTTAGCACGGTAGTATGCCTGTCTATCGAGGATACGCCGGAACATGTGTTTTTCGGTTGCAACCACTTTAAATTCAGCAAAAACAAATTTCAAACGATTTGCCACATCCGCCATCTTGCATTAGCGAATTTTGAAAAAGTGACCAAAAATTCGAGTTTCTCGCCGAAAAATACCCCCTAAAATCAAGTTTTACGAAAATCGATGCAATAGGAGCCGATATAGCATTTTAGGCCACATCTGCCATCTTGGATTTACGAATTTCAAAAAAGTGACTGAAAATCCGAGTTTAAAGTTCGAGGTTAAATCAGGAATGCATTTTTCTCTAATTGGACGTATTTCTACCAAACAGAACTATGCGCATTAAGATATGAGCCCTGGGACCCATAAGAATATACACTGGGAAAAAAAAAAACATATTGGATCTAGAGTGTATACTCTTGAAAATATTGACAAGAACAAATACTCTTGATCCAATCGGATTTTTGCTTGGATCAAAACGAAATCCGCTTAAATTAAGAGGCTTGGTTCTTGATTTAAGCTAGATTCTGATTGAATCAAGAGTACTTTTTCTTGTCAATGTTTTTAAGAGTCTGGACTCTAGATCCAATGTATTTTTTCCCCAGTGTACGCATAACAGGGCTCACGATACACCGAAAATAAAGTGAAGTTAATTTAACATTCTGGATGTAAAAAAAGTGTGCGACAGGTATAAAACGCTGAATTACCGGCTACAGCAGTTAGTTTAGCAGTGCCAAGATGTAAAACTAACTGCTGTGGCGGGTAATTCAGCATTTTATCAGTTCTCACGCGCTTTTTTCCCGTCCAGAATGTTAAATCAACTTCACTTTTTTTCGGTGTATAATGCATATAGCTCCGTTTGGCAGAAATACGTCAAATCAGGAGGGAATCTGGAAACTCAGAAATGATTGATGCAGCGTTTTTCCTAGATAGGGAGCGCAGTGTGCAAATGAATGAGGAAGGGAGGACTTACCCTAGCGGTGCCGTTGGAATTTGTCCCGGGCGGGTGGTGGGGTCCGCGGAAGCCACCGCCGCCACCCCCGGTGACACTGACGAGGGTGGTGAGTAGCCCAGCGACGCGGACCGCCTCGCAGTTGGCCTTGGTCAGGTCCCGGTGGAGCTTGTGCAGGTGGAACAAGGTCAGCATCACGCAGATCAGGTTGATCAGGATCCACAGCACGTTCAGCACGTAGTGCCTGCCAACATTACCCCCAACAAATTAACACACCAATGCGTCCCTCCACACGTGCCAACTTCCAAAAATTCACGGTCCTCACAGTTACGGCGCAATCACACGCTGAATGTGGGAGCTGAAATTGGCTTGAATGTGGAAGTCATCGGCCCGATGCCTGAATTTTGCGCGTGACGCGCAAAATTCAGCAACGATTCTCAGCAACCATCGGGCTAATGTTGAATTTGTCTGTGAGCTATTCGAGTAGATTTGATGCACATCTGGATGAAAATAACTCGAATTTGCTAAAATTCCGCCGTTGGGCGATGACTGTTGACTTCCACATTCAGCTGCTAAATTCAGCGTGTGATTGCGGCATCAGGGAATACTAGAGCACCTGTATAGCGAGAGTATGGACAGATGTGAAACTCCGAAAATCCATTAGGCCTTCACCGATGTTTTTGCGAATGAAGCTATACGGCCCAGAAATGCGGCCAACCTATGAATTTCAATTATCCAGAACGATTTACTAATATTGTTGTCACAAACCGTCGTTTATAGAGCACGTATTTGACTCAGTTTTTGTATAAATTTACTCATTTTTGCGAAAGAACGCTCATTTCTGTACCTTTTCGGCCATCTTGGTTAGAATTGGAATCTGCAGACTCTGCAGACTGGGAATGAAATTGTATGTGTTAGAAGTTGTTTAGAAGGATGGCTGCACTCACTTTTGGGCCCTAAGCTCTCCATGAAGTGAGCTGTCCATACTCTCGCTGTGCAGGTACTCCAGGGAATACCAGGAAATCTCAGGAAGATTGAATGGATTGAATGGAACGACTCCTCTAAAGAAATGTTCACCTGTGCCGTAGTATCCGTTTTGAAAAGGGAAGCTCAAAAAAAAACGCAAATTTCTTACGCAGATTGTAAAGTTGGGAGTGCATTTTAGAGTTTGCCAATGCGTTCATCGTGATTTTCGAGACCTTATCTACAAGTAACAACTCTTATTTTTGCTCTAGCAAAAGTTTGCAACAGGCCCATTTCGGGAATATTAATGAGATTTCTTCCGATTTTCCAGAGAGTTTTGTTCGGAATTTGATCTAAAACATACGAAAATGTCGTGAAACAATGCATAACTTTCTTCAAAAATAAATATTTCCCGAGAGTGGATTCGGCAACATAAAAATACCTATACGGCATTCTTCCTTGCTGCCGTGCTGAGGAAAAACGCCGTATGAACCTTCAGGCGTTGCCAAATTTCCTTCGATAAAACGCGAATTCCCTGGTAAACATGCGAATATTTTCCCTCCAATTTTTAAGATAATTTTTCTCGCAATTTCACTTGAAGTTCCAGAAAATCTCAAGGAAAAATATTCATAACGTCCCGCAAAAACGAACATTTTATCGAAGGAAATTTGGCAACGCTCGAATGTTCATACGGCGTTTTTCCTCACTGGAAAAAAAACACATTTGATCTAGAGTCCAGACTCTTGAAAACATTGACAAGAAAAAATACTCTTGATTCAATCGGATTTTTGCTTAAATGAAGAGCCAAGCCTCTTAATTTGAGCGGATTTCCTTTTAATATAAGCAAAAATCTGATTGAATCAAGAGTATTTTTCTTGTCAATGTTTTCAAGAGTCTGGACTCTAGATCCAATGTGTTTTTTTTTTTTTTTTTTTTTTTTTTTTTTTTTTTTTTTTTCCAGTGCGGAAGCTTAGCAGGGCGTAGGAGGCAAGTTGGCATTACCTGAAGGGTCCGTGGACGAGTGGGCAGGAGGGACTATTGTGCCCGCCATCAGTATTAGCGGCGAGGGCCCCGCTGAGGAAGGTGGGTCCAAGATTAATAGTGATACTGGCAAACCAGATCATGAATGCCCCGAAGAAAACGCACTGCGGGGAGTCCATGAGGATGGGGCCGCTGCCCATGGCCCAATCAGAGTCGGGATCCTCGCCCGCCCCCGTCCCACCCCCGCTGTCAGCCTCCGGGAAGACCGGGCTGTCGTTGAGCACCGTCGTGAGCATGTTCACCGTTGAGACGGTGACCAGGAGGAGGAAGGCCGTCTCCACGAGGGAGCACTTCCGCATCGGCTCGCAGCGGAGGATGCTCAGACCGAGAGGGATCAGGATCGCCGCCCGCGCGCAGTCAACCATTGCCTGGTGAAACAGCAGGCCCTGCGACCACCTGAAACAACGCAAGTTCGGATTCTTAAGTCTGTCGCAGGCAAACAGGAAAACCGGGTATTTTTTTATACAGTGGACTCTTTATAATTCGAAATTGAAGGGAATCGACTTTTTATTCGAATTAGTGAGGTTTCGAAATAAAGAGAGTTCGAATAAAAGAGATTCAATGCGGAGAAATTGATCAGCTGATCAAGCTTTTCGCGGAGAAATTGATCGGCTAATCAAGCTTTTCGCGGGGAGACTCACGAAACTTGTCTATACTATAAGCTCCGAGACCTCCTAATTTTGCGAAACTGGTAACGCTTAGTTCCAGCGTTCTACCGGGCCGATTTTCATGATTTTTGCGGCTAGCGACGGACAATTGTCTCTAGATAAGCCAACTCTTTTCAGATTTTCAAAATATGGCCCAGGTTTTTTTATATTACGTGGTAAAGTTGCGAATTCTCCCATTTAAACAATGTAAATTTATATTTTTTGTCATATAGTTCGTTTGAGCGTTCTACCGGGCCGATTTCCATGATTTTTGCGTAAATCGACAGGTAATAGGCCCTAAATGAGCCCGCTTTAATCAGATTTTGGAAAAAGGACCCAGGTTTTTTTAAAATCACGTTATAAAAGTGAGTGAGTTTACAGAATGCTCCGGTACTGCTACCGCTATGCGCGGGAGGATGCGCAGTGGTCGAGGAGGTTGCGCAGTAGTTGTGTAGCCTGCGCATCAGCTCTACACTTATCTTCACAAGATTCACACCTGGGACTTCAAGTCGAGAGGTGGCTGGGTCGTCTAAGACGTCCAATGCGTTCACTGTGATCTCGGTGTGGGTTCGATCCCCGACTAATGAATTCTAAATTATTGCTTGACTCTACCATTGTTCATTGTTTTACTGCAATATTTCATCAAGCAGTCATTCCAAAACGCGTCCTTTTAATTTTAAAGTAATTTTACGTAAAGTTTAAAATTAAAGTATATACCTCATATCGTAATTTTTTAGGGTAAAAATAAAACTAACACTGATGGGAGGGTAAAAATAGGGCCGCGTCGCGGCCCATTGATGGCGCGGAGCGCCTTCAGGGGGTTGGGCCGCGTAGCGGCCAGGGGGCGTAGCCCCCTAGTAGTTTATATGTTGACAATCCTATCAGCTCTCTCAGACACCCAGGTACATAAATAGTTGACTTCGAATTGTAGAGGAAATGTACCGTCTCATTTTGAATTATAGAGGGAGGACCTTATTTACTTCCCACACTTCGAATTGCAGAGAGAATTTTCGTCGCAATTTCGAATTATAGAGGGCCGCGCCAGCTTAAAAATTTCGAAATAACGAGGGGAGAAAAATACATTGATTTTCTTCGAATCGTCGAGAGACTTTCGAGGGAAACAGACTTTCCTTCGAATTAACGAGGTTTTCGAATTATCGAGGTTCGAATTATAGAGAGTCCACTGTACTCGTTCTTTCTTCTTTTTTCAGAAGCAATGCTCTGCTCTGCTACTAGTCTGAAGTACCATTACGAATAAGACAAACAGAAACAAACAGAAACAAACACAATACGGAATAAGTAGAGGGAGGGAAAGGATGTGCGTTTACGACGGCGCAGAGACACAACTATTCGTACTCGATGAACGTCCGTGCTGCATCTGAAAAATTGAAGGCGCGATGACGCGAAGCGAGAGCTCTCAATGCTCCGCTATGTGCTGTCGCTGACAATGAGGTTTCGTTCAGATTTGGGAGATATGTTAAAAAAGAGGCCTGAATACGTCTTTCCTGTCTTCGTCTGTGTTGATAATCATTCTTTCTTCTTTTTTCAGGTTCTTGTCTGATTTTTTTTAGGATGGATTTGCAAACCCACGTCTTAAGCTCGTGTAAACCGTAGCACCGGCTCGGTTCTTTTGGAAGTAATGGTGCTTGGATGCGTCTAGTGGCGTTCATTTTTTACGTTTACTTTAATTTCAGAAGTCTGTCGATTACTTCAATACGTTCAATTTTGCAATTCTTACTCTGTACGATTGAACCTGAGAATAGCGTAAACTTGTGCTACTTTGCCAAAATTTTCTGAACCCCTCGCCACGTAGGAGATGCCCTACCAGGAAAAATCACATTACGCCCCTTTAACCAGCCAAGGGTCTACGCTCTCAGATGCGAGCCAGTCCGTCCCTGTGGGGAGGGATTTGAAATGGACGTATATCTACCAAACAGAACTATGGGAACTAGGGAAAGATGGAGTGTGCTCTAGAAAGCTGCATAAGAAGCAATGTTAAAAAGGGTGTGAGCCCCTTTGGAAAAATGAAAAGCGTGATTTTACATTCTATCAAACGGAGCTAAGTGCCAACTGAATGCGGCACTTGTGAGCCATGGGCATGTGATAAAGGCGTTTTGGACAAGGTTCATGAGTTAATGACTCCCAAGCGGAAGTCGCAGCGGTGGCTTTGTCGTAGCTGACGTCACTGGCGCTTTATAATTCCCATTCATTCTTACGATCTTCGACTAACGAGCACACCCCTTGTTGGGTCTCTGGTTTCATTTGGCAGAAAGACGCCAAAATAAGGGTGAACAAGGCTAAAACATCAAAAGACACTAAAAGGCAGGACGTTTGGACGTTTTCGTTTCAGTGGTTTTGTGAGAACGGCATGGAGTCATATTTGCACTTCATTTTGCAATTCGGAACCATAATTTCTGACTTATCTGTGAAAACACTTACGTGC
Organism: Bemisia tabaci; assembly: GCF_001854935.1. Lineage (NCBI taxonomy): Eukaryota > Metazoa > Arthropoda > Insecta > Hemiptera > Aleyrodidae > Bemisia > Bemisia tabaci. The sequence continues at coordinate 2,868,632 of NW_017547427.1, forward strand.
ACAGGGAAACTGATGATAAGTACGTTGTTTTTAAACCAAGCTACACTGAAAAAAAAACTCCGGCCGTAGGAGCCGCAATTACGGGCTATATAGACATACCGTCCGTTCCGGGCTCAAAGGCTGAAAATTCCGGCTGCTAGAGGCGTAGCTTCGATTGCTCCGGGTTTAGAGGCCTTATTGGGTTTATTGGCTCCAGCAGCCAGAATTTTCGGCCTTTGAGCCCGGAATGGACGGTATGTCTATATAGCCCGTAATTGCGGCTCCCACGGCCGGAGTTTTTTTTCAGTGTAGAAATTATAGTTCCAAATTGCAAAATGGACTGCATTTGTATATAGTGTTTTTTCAACTAAAAATGAGCTGGTAACACCTCGGAACGTCCTACCACTCAGTGTTTCTTTAATGTTTTAGCCTTGTTTACCCATGTTTTAACTCCATCTCTATTGGTACTTACTTAAATGCATATTCTTATTATTTTCCTAATTTTACACAAAATAATTCGTTGTCCACCCTGTAAGAGAGAATTTTCTGTGAGAATAAGCATCATACGGTAATATTTTAAACGATATTTAGCTCCTGAACCAACACTCATCTCGAAATTTTCAGCATGTCAAAAAATACAGAATTTTTAAAATTTAATATTTAAATTGTATATGAAAAGCATCTGAAGAAACAAAAAGAGTTCGCAGATTTGAAGAGTTAAATTTTCCGAAAAATTGAAAACTCGTGAGCTTTTCGCCATAAATATACAAAATTTCGTAAACGGACAAAATTTGACTATCTGCCTAGGAATTGTATAAAACGCCTGATTTGATCAATTGCCTGCGTAATATGAAGCTTGATGAGCTACCAATAGAATCAAACAGGAGATTAACGCTAATGTGCGAAGAAAAAGCCCCGCTTTACAAAACGCCTTCAAATAGACGTATAGGCAATTTCTCGACCTGGATGCGCGAATAGTTGCTCGGTCTATTTGAACCCAACATCTTAGTATATGAGCACTATTACGTTGTGTGTCCAGTTGGACCGAGTTAAGCAGAAGGGTACCAAGGCACATCAGCTATTGCCTAATTTAATTGGGCATTTTAATTTTTTACAAGAGAAATTTTGTGTGGACTCCTTTGAAAATTTTAAGGAATTCGCTTCGCACTGTGAAGAAAAATCACTGAGGTTAGAACAAAATCCTTACAATTGTTCTCGATGCAAAAAATTGAATTGGACGGCCAAATTTGACAATAGCTGATGTGGTTTGGCTCCTTTTTGCCAAACGCGGTCTAATTAATTGTATGTATTTCTGCTGAACGAAAGACGTGATCATCACGTCTAGAAATTTTTAGAGTTGTTGTCCAAATGCCCAAATTTGGGATCGAAGGGCTATCCTGAGAAAGCTGAAAAGATTATGTAGCATCGCGTCCGAGATATTGGACTCCATGCTCTTCCTTGTTATACTTGCCTTCTCATCACGTCCCATGATCTTGGCCTCCATCATAATTGCTGTGCTTTTCGCCTCTCGCTAGAGCATAGATTCCAATAGCAAGGGGACTTCTGTTAGCTATAATGTAGATTCATTCTCCATCATAATATAAAATCGTATACTTTTCTCGTCTAATAACCTAACCTAACGTAACTAATGCAACATTTTCTATGAGAACAATTTTTTTTTCGTCTTAATTTCACACAAATTGTCTTTGTAAACTTTTGGTCCCTACGTCTCATGTCAGAGAATATCGCATCCCTCGATTTTGGACGTTATGCTCATGCTCACATTGATTAATCGAAACAATTTTTTCTCATTAAATTGAGCACGGAGTCCGGGATCTTGTAATTGATGAGCAGACGATCAATACACGGATTACATTTTGCAAAAAGGAACCAAGAGCATTCCGATGTTGCTAGGATTGTGCAGCTTACACTCTTCGCAAATAATTACTGAAGTCATGCAAAAAATTCAATTTACAAAAGTAATTTTTGAATTGAATACATAGTTTAGTGGGAGTAAAGATAAAACTTGTTCGGTTTTTCAGTTTCTATTTGCAAGGTAAAAAAAGTTGCACAATCTTAGCGACAATGGAATGCTCCTTGTCAAGTCAAAATAGCTGATACTAAGACTTCTAGGTTAGATGAATATATTTCAGTTTTCATTCTGTTCTACACTGTCGACATGTGATGATCATAAATAATAATCCAATTTATTCCTAGTGAATTTCAATGTTGTTATTTGATTCAACACTCCTGGTTCGTTTTTGCAAATTGCAATCCATATAACTGATCATGGAGTCCAAAATCATGGTCGTAACGCTATATAACCGCTGAAAACTCGCCGACGGATTAAAAAATGACACACTTTCTCGTCGTGAAAGGATTTAGATGGGTACTCTCGTTTTATAAGTACTCTACGAGGGCATGATGATGGACTTTATCGGCAGGTGACGTGAAGCAGCGCAAAGGGCCGACGGGTATGACCGCCGGCCCGGAATGCAAATTTAATCGAAACATTCTGGAGTGTTTCAGTCACCCGGAAAGTGTTTGCACTGCGGCTGAAATATTCATAACTTCCATTACCTCGAGCCTATACGATGTAGTCAATGGACTATGTAAATATATGTGCCGTGCAACAAGAAATTTTCAAAATCGGCTTATAACGATAAAGGTAAAGGCCGTTGTCTTTATTAAAATCTGATCTCAAAAACTTGGAATCGAGACTGAATTTATTGGTTTTGACCGTACACTGAAAAAAAAGATTGGTAGAAGTTACCATTCCTTCACGCTGTATTTCACGCAGCTTCAATTTGGAGTCAATTCTGCCAGAAGAAAGGTAAACGTTTTTATATACTGGTACAGATAACCATTCCTCTGGCAGAATCGATTTGAATATTGGTAGAATTTACCATTGATAATGCAGGAAAATGCAGGAAATTCAGGAAATGCAGGAATGGTAAATTCCACCAATCTTTTTCTTTCAGTGTACAGGTCCGGATGCACGGTCGCTTCTTCACCGGGTCGTGTTTTGCCACTATTAGGATCTCACATTAGGATTTCATGAAAAACCTACCGCAAAAAATCAGATTTTCCCCCATTTTTTGGGAATGAATTTTTTATGGAAATCAGCGACCAAACCAAATGGACATGCATTCGTTTTGGGGCGAAAAAATCATTCCTTCAGTGTAGTAGGCGATTGTGCGGTGATTTTTAGAACAAATATTAGTCATCTTTTTTAGATTTTCCGTGGAAAAGATAAAATTAAATAATACATTAGGTTGACTATGTTTTTTTCAAAAAACGTTTTCGTGCCATAACTTTTATCCGAGAGCCGAAAGCTAAGAAACTTTTACACAGAGAAAACACAAGACTATACAGAACAGGTTGCAGTTTCCTCCATCGAAATGCATGCCATAGAACATCAAAAGCCACCGGCAGAATCTCCTATGCGTCGCTTACCGCTCTAGTATAAAATATAACCTTCCACTCATAATATTTGTTTGAATTGGACGTCTTTCTATCAAACGGAACTATGTGCATTGTGACGTGAGCCCTGTAATGCATATACTCTTGTGGGTATCCGGGCTCATGTCTTAATGCATATAGTTCCGTTTGATAAAAATACGTCCAATTCTGGCTCCGAGTGCGAATTTTTGTGCTCCAGTTAATCGATCGGACGTATCAAACTCAAAAAGAACTATCTACATTGTAACTTAAGCCCTGAGATACATAAGAATACATGCAAAACAGGGCCCATATCACAATCGAGATAGTTTGTTTTGATTTAAATTCGCCCGATGATCCCCGACTCCGATGCGCATCCATTGTTTGGACAAAAATTCGAGCCGCCGTGGAAACGATAAAACAAACAGTCGAATCCGATCCCCGCGCACCTCTTCCGAACGTGGGCGAGGGCAGAGTGACCCAATTTAAAACAATTATTCATCGACTGGGAAAAATAACGCAACAAAAATAAAAGAGGTAATCAGCGTGGATTCGGGGTAAAGTGCGGTCGGTGGAATCCTCGATTGATAAAAAAAGAGCCGCTCACACATCGTTTCCCTGCCGCACAACGGACCGGGTCAATGAGGGGGGTCGAACAGAATTTAAAAGCTCCTGACTCCGCTCGTACAAAACGTTCAGGTTTTAAAAGTGAATCAATCAGTTTTCAGTCTATCCAAGTATCCTCTAAATATCGTTTTTCCAAAGCAGAGAAGCTTTGAATCGGAAACTTTGAAATATTTCCCCAGTGAACAAGGAAAGAATTAAAAGGAACGGCACTCAAAGGATCGAGTCAATCAGAGAAGTCGGACATGAAACTTTTAACTAAAACTGCAAATGATGTTTCATTCGTCACAATTTAAATTTTAAAAGGTGCTTTTAAATTGAAAGGATGTGTCCCGTCCCATTAAGGAGGGTGTTTTGGCCCTAACTTTGGTCGAAAATTGAAACAGCTTACAATAATGTCATGTAAGGTCAAATCGACTCTTAGTCATCTACACTGTGAAAACTTGTTCTTATTTGAGGTGTTTTTGAAAGGTTTTTGCCTGATTTACCAGGGCAAAGTAGTAAAGTTTATTTCCTATTTAATTTCCACGTACTGCACAATTTTGGAAACCCTGTATTTGAGCTGGTTTCTTTTTGAGAGCCTAACACAGAGCAAAGCGCCCGGCGCGGCGTGCGTGCTGCCAGCTCGAGTACTGGCGCCTACAAACCTAACAGGGATACCTCACGCTTTGCGCAATGCGTGAAGTATCCTTGCTAGGTTTGTAGGCGCATGGGCGCCTGGTTGCCCGCCGCGCTACGGCGTGCCACGGCGCGCGGCGCTTCAAGCAACTATTTCGCAACGGAGGTGTTGCACAGTATCATAAGAGATTGAAATCGCTCTAACGCATCATGTTTGACAGGCACTCTTTAAGAGTACGAGCTTTCCTCGCTAAGTAAATCAATGCACCACCGCACAAAAAGAAAGCGGTAGTCCAAAGACTCACCGAGTCCTGGCATCCCTATTTAGTAACGTGGGGCATAATTTTTTAATTTCTTCAGAGAAAAAAGCGACTCGATTTAGGCAGAGGCATTCTTGAGTAAGCTGCAAGATGATTTTGTTTTGAATCATTCAGCGTTTTGCATGACGCACCGATTTATTTCTTTGAGAAACACTTTACAAACGAAGAGAATCTGATTTTGGCACATAGTACGCACGTTTGAAGTCCAGTTGTTCACGCCTGGAACACCCCCTATATGTATGGTAGGTATATCGATGGTGGAACTCCAGGAGTGCGTATCTCGATTTTTGACAGTGTTGAATTAGCTGCATAAACGAGTTGTTGAAGACGTTTCCTATCTAGCATTAAGAGATTATAATCGAAAAAAATACGGAAGTGACCTAAAATCGTAGAAAACCGTTCAACTCCTTCACTCTCTTCGGTGTGGGCAAAGAAATGAAAATGGCAAATGACATGTAGAATTATTGGTTAGTGCTTTATTTGTTGAAAGCTCCATTCGTATACATATTGATGGTGAAAATACGATACCATAATTTTTTGCTTGCGATTTTGCACATTCCCTGTCACATACATTTTTCTCAGCTAAGGGATTTCTGTGAATTTTCTCCGATCATTCAAGAAAATTTTGTGAAAATTTCAACTTTTCTTTTTGAAGAGTGAACTCCAAAAAAACGAATGCAAGAACATACCCTCAGGGACACCGCAATTAATTGAGGTGCATGGTTCCCCAATTTCACCCTCGATATTGTCTCTTCGGTTGCACGGCAGAAAATCCTCCACCGTAAACTTGACGGCGGTCTGTTGTGACAGGAAGGTAAGTACACCAATTCTTTTGAGCTTCCGTTAGCTTTTGACGTGTGTGCTACGTGTGGGGAAAGATGGACCTGGCACGGTGGCAACAGATCGGCTAGGACGGAACGTCCTCTCTAATAACCTCGTTGGTGCCCGATGGCCCGGAATTAACTCCTTAATGCACTCGCCGCAAGAACTCCCGCGCTAAGGAAAAACGCCTTATCACCATTCTAAAGTTGCTACATTTCCTCCGAGCAAATATTTATTTTCTCCGAGATGAACATGAAAAAGATGAAAAAGTATACCGAAACACGCATATTGTTGAATAAGGTTTAATGGCTTGGATGCATTTCGGGCTTAGCCCATCTTCAGGAAGCACTTAAAACGAAACACAGAAACAAGTTAATCACAGTAAAGAATTGTCACAATGCATGATGGAGAAAAATATCGAGAGGCAAAGCGAACTAAAAACTCGGGAACTGGTCAAAAATGAAAAAATGTTAAAAAATGTTATACATGTTTAAAAACCAGTGGAAATAGCTGATAGAGTCATCGTAGAGAGTTTTTCATCTTTTTCATGTTTATCATAACAGCACGCGAGATGCGCTTTTCCAGTTATCTCCAAGATGCATGAATATTTTCTNAAAAAATGTGAAATTTCAGTTTAATCTGTTTAAAAGAAATTGTTTTTCCTCAAAAACTGAAAAAAAGCACATAAGTTAAGTTAAAAATTTAATTTTGGCATTTTGACCTCTAGAATCTTAAAATATGCAATTTTAGACGATTTTTCGTCCAAACCGGGCCTCAATATCTTGTTTCGTTCGAAAGATATGGAGGGTCACAGGTTTTGACTTCCGCCCCCCCTAGCGCCCCCCCAAAATTTTTTGGGGGTCTGAAAATTTGGGGAAAGAAGCGCTCCAGTATTAGTAACTGATAGACGAAGTTTGAATAAGTTTTAGTGGGGGGGCGAAAAATGTCGTTTTTGCATACGGCTCTTTAAAAGCTCCTGACTCCGCTCATCCGAAACTTTGAGGTTTTAAAAGTGAATCAATCAGTTTTCTCGTGAAAGGATGTGTCCCATGAAGGAGGGTATTTTGGCCCTAACTTTGGTCGAAAATTGAAACAGCTTAAAATAATGTCATGTATGGTCAAATCGACTCTTAGTCACGGGTTTGGAGTGGGCAAAGAAATAAAAATGGCAAAAGACGTGTAGCATTATTGGTCAGTGCTTTATTTGTTGAAAGCTCCATTCGTATACATATCGATGGTGAAAATACGATACCATAATTTTTTGCTTGCTATTTTGCAGATTCCCTGTCACACATTTTACTCAACTAGGGGATTACTAAGATCACTGTTATACCAAAAAAACTGTGAATTTTCTCCGATCATCCAAGAAAATTTTGGGAAAATTTCAACTTTTCATTTTGAAGAGCAAAATCTTAAAAAACGAATGCAAGAACATACCCTCAGGGACACCGCAATTAATTGAGACGCATGATTCCCCAATTTTACCCACAATATTGTCTCTTCGGTTGGAAATCCTCCACCGTAAACTTGACGACGGTCTGTTGTGACAGGAAGGTAAGTACACCAATTCTTTTGAGCTTCCGTTAGCTTTTGACGTGTGTGCTACGTGTGGGGAAAGATGGACCTGGCACGGTGGCAACAGATCGGCTAGGACGGAACGTCCTCTCTAATAACCTCGTTGGTGCCCGATGGCCCGGAATTAACTCCTTAATGCACTCGCCGCAAGAACTCCCGCGCTAAGGAAAAACGCCTTATCACCATTCTAAAGTTGCTACATTTCCTCCGAGCAAATATTTATTTTCTCCGAGATGAACATGAAAAAGATGAAAAAGTATACCAAAACACGCATATTGTTGAATAAGGTTTAATGGCTTGGATGCATTTCGGGCTTAGCCCATCTTCAGGAAGCACTTAAAACGAAACACAGAAACAAGTTAATCACAGTAAAGAATTGTCACAATGCATGATGGAGAAAAATATCGAGAGGCAAAGCGAACTAAAAACTCGGGAACTGGTCAAAAATGAAAAAATGTTAAAAAATGTTATACATGTTTAAAAACCAGTGGAAATAGCTGATAGAGTCATCGTAGAGAGTTTTTCATCTTTTTCATGTTTATCATAACAGCACGCGAGATGCGCTTTTCCAGTTATCTCCAAGATGCATGAATATTTTCTCTTGGAAATATCAAGTGATTTAGATATATCTGGTTGCGAATAAAATTCCCCCAAAAATTGGAGGAAAAATACTCACAGATTCCCCTGAAAATTCGTATTTCATCGAGGGAAATTTGGCAATGTCTGAAGGCTCATACGGCGTTCTGCCTTAGCAAGGTGGAGAACTCCAATCTGAGAGGAGGGAAGGGGTGTTTAATGGCCTCGTTTCCTCATCGCGTCATCGCATCACTTAATTAAGCCTCACGGAGAGTTACTCGAAATCGAAACGAGGAATTATGTCCCACAACTTTATAAAGGACTTCAAACCGTGGTCACGTAATAAAACGGGGAGAGGCGTGAAACTAGAAAAAAGGAGGGAGGCGCAGATCACCCAATTCGAATGGTCGGAGCCGCGGATAGCTCAAATGGAATGAACTTGGAACATTATTAGAAAATTAAACTTGGATACTCAAAGTTCAATTTATAGTGGGATCGGTGGATGATACACTCAAAGCAAAATAACAAAAACACAAGAACGCGGGCAAAGGTAAAAACGTGCGAATGGCTGGGAAATGAAACCCGAACATTTTCAAAATTACCACCAGACTCAAAAACTTCTCTACGTGGAATCCTTCCGCTAAGCTACAGATTACTTTGCTTTCTGAAAGGTCACGATGGTCTTGATACAAAAAAAAAAAAAAAAAAAAAAAAAAAAAAAAAAAATGCGACAAAAATACACCCAAAAACGGTCTGGAGTGGGTGAATGTATGGTACGTGTGTACTTAAAATCGCAAATAATCAAAATCTTGATTGATCTGAATTTCGAGATATCCCAATTTTAAATTTTAATAGTAAATGGGAAGTTTCTACTGTTCTTGTCGTTTTGCATCGATTTGTCATTTTGTCTTTAAACTGATGGTACCTACAATGTTGGGGGAGGGGAGGCGGTCAGAAAAAGAACATTCTTCATTGATGAATACCGAATTCAGATTGTAAGTCAAAAATCTTAGGAAAATCATCGAAAAATCTGGAGGAATGAAAAAAAATAACTAAAAAAATCCGATTTCACAGAATCCTAGTACAAGGCGAGGAATGGGGATCTACAAATTAAGAAATTAAATATATAAACTGATAAAAACTTTCACAAGAAATATTACGATTTCACCGGATTCGTTTAAAATCAATGCCAATGTTCAAAAGATTCACCAGGTCTGCCTGGAACTCAAAAAAAAATAACATGGCAACTGAGATGTCGAAATTTTGGAATTTTTCCAGAAGCTTTAGGTGTCAGAACTTCTAACACTTGGCCCATAGGTCGGGATTTACGTCCCGGTAGCGATGACAAACGCTCGTATAGGATTGACGAGTGGAGACACACTGCATCACATAACACTTGGCTTAATCCTTGAAAATTTGAAAGTATAGTGCTTGGATGTCTACGACCACTTTCACTCCCAATGTATTTAGATTACTCGAGGATAAAAAGGATTGAAAGCTGAATAAATCTCCGAGAAAAAAAAAGAGCTTATAAAAAGTTCTCAGAGTGTAGACCGTTATCCCAGTGCAATATGTGATTACAGGAGATTCCTCGTTCATATTCAGTCAAATTTTTTATGCAGGGATGGAACCGAATACATTAGCAGGGTTGCCATGATGACGGGTTGGAATATGGGACTGTAATTCACAATAAGCACCACTATTTCTGGCTCAACCACGAAAGCATCGATTTGCACAAGAAACCTGATGGCACTTACGTTGTTTGTAAATTCAGTCAGAAATAGTCGTTTCTTCTTGAAATATATAAGGTCCAGTTACACGATCAAATTGATCCATCAAATTAGGCCTCTCATTGGTCGCATCCTCACCTCAGGTCTTTTTCCACCAATCAGAGCTTCATTTTGATGGCTCAATTTGATCGTGTGATTGGACCTCTCGTCCTAATCATCGATGTGATACTCGGAGCCCTCACACCAAGGGAAGACCTGCTAACATATTCAGCCTTTCCTTTGCATACGGAATTTCGCGGAACAGAAGTAGATAAATTTCCCTGTAATTACCAACAGCTTTGTAAGCTTTAACTTGGAGAGCTTTTTGTAAACTCGAGAGATGAATTCGGGTAAAAACAATGGTTTTGTCCTGTTCCTCGCAGAATTCCGGGAAATTACTACCTGCAATTTTTCTAAGGGACAAAAACCTCGGGACCGATAAACTACAAATTGAGATATTAGTGTACAGAACTTAAAGAGGTGCTGGTGCTCTGTGAATGTTGTGAAATAGATACTTTTCGTACTATCGAAAAAAATCGAAAGTGAGACCGTTTGAAATTTACGTATTATTAAGGTACGCGGTAGTTTAATTTCGTCATATTTGAGGCTGACAGTTGCTCAAATTTCATGAAACTTACTCTAATAATCTAGGCAATGAATATTTATAATCACTTATAAAAATAATATTTTGAAAATTTCAAGATAAATTAATAAATAAATGTATAAATTAATTAATTTCATAGCTCTCCAAAAAAAGTAAACAATCTATTGGAGGATGTCAGGCAACTCTCAAATATTCATGCGGCGTTTTTCCTTTGCACGGCAGTATACATAGGTCCTCTTTTCCAAGACAGTCACCTGCAGTTAATGAAATTCTAATTCTTCCATACACTGGAAAAAACACACATTTCTACATTTCTTCACATTCCTATTTCTAAAGAAGAATTAAAATCTTTTTTATAAATCTTAAATTTACTGCACTTTCTGCCACATTAGAAAAAAAAAGTTAAACACAACTCTTTGAAACTGTGATTAAGGGCTGGTTAATCCAGAGTCCAGACTCTTAAAAACATCGACAAGAAAGAGGACTCTTGATTCAATCGGACTTTTGCTTAAATCAAGAATCAACCCTCTTAATTTGAGCGGATTTCCTTTTGATTTAAGCAAAAATCTGATTGAGTTAAGAGTATTTTTCCTTGTCAATGTTTTCAAGAGTCTGGACTCAAGATCCAATGTGTTTTTTTCCCCAGTGCACTCCCAGGAACCCTTTTCAAACATCTCGAACAACCATGTCGAAAAAGTAACGAAAAAACCCAAAATCAGCGATGGTTTTGATTAAATCCGAGAATGGAGATAGCGGCATTTGAACGGGCTCCACAGGAGACAAGGCAGGCGAGGAGAGGGAAGGCGCGAAGAAGAGAGGGGAAACCAGCGGAATGCATGTATGTAAACTGAAATGGAGTGGGACAAAGGAGCGATTGTACCAATTGCCGGTCTTGGGTCCAACAGGAGAGCCTCGGCGAGTCTGGCTCTGGCTAATGGTTGGAAGTTACTCGCGTTGAAAGCTCCCCGGGGTTATTTTTTGAGCGGCTCAAGTGGCCCCGTAATTTGTTATCTGCAGTTGTTATCCCGGCCGGCGAGCCTCCTCCGTCACCCTCCCGCCTACCCCTCCCCCTCCCTCCCACCTTCTATTTTCCGCAACTTCAACTTCCAGCGGGAACATGGATCGTTGTCGTGTTGTTGGAAAAATTCGCCCGGGTCAACCGCTCTTTAGTTGGTGGACTTTTTCGTTTAGCACCCCCCCCCCCCCCCNATACCGTACCGATTTCTGTGTGTGTTGTATACTGAAAGTTGTAAGAGGGAAAGAGCTGTTTCGTTAGTCTGATATTTGGCATGGATAGAGCTGAGCGATAAGCAAACATTTGTACAAACGACAGTTGCAATGAGGAGTAACTATTTCAAGCTCATGTACAAAAGCACCCACCTGCATAGGGTAACTAGTGGCACATATTTGGTTTCCGAAATGGGCGAGGAATAGTAGTTCCTTAATGCAAAATGGAGTTGTTAGGTAGATTTGGTCTCTTTAAAAAGAATTTATCCATTACACGAAGATAACTTAAGGGGGATCTTCAGTGTTTTGGAGAACGATTAAAATATAGTTTACCGTCAATTGATATATTCTGGCTTTTACAACGCCTCCTAGGCTTTTCCGAGCACGACACCACAGAATCGTAGAATCGTTAGGTATTTGTACACAAAATATGAATGAGATGCATTCTGAAATAACTCTGGAAATCCCGGTTGAAAATTGTAAATTGTTTTGCCTTCCAATTTGCGATATTCACTCGAGACGTGCTTTTAAAGCTATATTAACAAGTCTCTTGGTCAAATTGTGTGTACAAAAACCTGATTTATTACAGCGTGATGCAAAGTTCATTGTCAGAAATTTTTCAGAATTATCCTATAGTCCATGGAATTTCAATTGGTTGATCGACTACCGAATCTTCCTCCGAAGTGCTGAAGAACTATACTTGAATCATAAAACCGATTAGAGATCAATAGTAGAACTGGATTGCCTTTTAGTGGGGCGGATTGGCATAACAATCGTGCATTTCCGGATAAAAGCATGAAACTTTCAGGAAGTCTTCTACACCGATGAAGAAACGAATTTAGCCTGGGTGCCCAGTTCTATGGGGTCCCAGGGGGGCAGGGGGGCGGGGGACCCTAAAATCATAAAATTCAGGTTTTTCTGTGAGAATTTTTGTACACAAGGGCATAAAACTGATTGAGTTTGCGGAATTGACCAGTTCAAGGCCACCTCAATACATACTGGAACGATTTCACCCACTAATCGCCCAATTTTGACCAAAAGGGTGCTTGGAGGGGAGGGGGGACCTGAGATTTAAAGCCCTGATTTTCTTGTGAACTTCGAATGCGTAGTTAAGGTTTATAACAACTAAATCCATTAAGCATTATAATTTTATACTGCCGAACTATTTCAAAATTGATACAAAAAATTCGTCATGGCCGNCATCAGGATAATTTGCAGTTTCCTCCTCATTATCATCATTACCAGTGTTATAGTTTCTCATGTTTTTCGTGCACTTCTTGTAGCCGTTCCCACAAGCTTCGCAATATTGTAGAGCCTCGTGCATTTTAACAGTGCCCCCTCACATCTAGTGTTACACTTTCGGTAGCCGCAACTCAAGTATGTTGTACCTAATGATAGGTTGGATTCACATTGAAAAGGCCATTCTGAATTTCTTGAAGAACTTTCAAATGACAGTGTCTGTATTGAGACTCTCATCGAAGCCAAAATGCGGCATCCTTAGGACGTGCGCAGTTTTCAAGTTATGTCCATCATACAAAAAGGACAAGCCATGCACAAAATGCACATCAATTGACCCTGAGAGCTTCATTTGATGTTAAAAAACAAGCATGTCCAAATTTTGTTGTAGATTTTAAGAAAAACAATGAGAACGGAGCTTCTTCCGCTTGAAGAATGCAACAAATGAGGCAGAGAATCAAGCCCTCAGTATTTACATCGGAGTCTTGCAATTTAGCTGGAATAGTGCCACCTTGAATATCTGATATCACTGCGAAGCTCCAACTTTGAACTTTACGTAAAATCTTTGACGAAAATTTCTTCTTGGTTTTCCACTTTTAATCGTTGCACGTGTGTCAGATGGCTACCAATTCATTTGTGAGATATGGTAAATCTCAAAGTACTGGATACCTTAATTTACACCGATTTTTTTAATGGAAAATTCATTGCTTATTATGGTGAGAGAGAATTTGCCGTCATATAGGCTTATGATGGGCTCATGAATAATGTAACTGCAGGGTCAATAATATTGGAGTAGTTGTCGGTTCCAGAGAGAATCCCAGGTTCAGAAAAGAGGATCAGCCAAGAAAACCAACTGCATTGACCATCTCTGCCACTGTGAACACAGATGTTATGGTGATATCACTCGCCGCTTTTCGTGAGCTCAACTTCGACAGATTGTAAATAGCTTTTGGTACTGGTACGGAATTTGAATGATTTTCGATCCATCAACTTTTGAGTAAAATTGGTGCTGCAAGAGCCACACCTCATTCGCTACTTCATGTTTTTATCGGATCTGATACAACGTCTGCACTCGATGAATATGGTAAAAAGTCGCTGAAAAACTTTATATAATTTCTCCGAGGTCTTAAAAATTTTTAAGTCCTGTCAAACAAGCTCGCAGACGCTGTTGAGGCTCTAGTGTAGTGACATCGAACAGTTCGTTGTGGCTATGTATATGGTAAAACTTCATATCTGAAACCTTCGCGAATAAAGTGCTGTAAAGAAGTTTCTACGAGAAAACGTCGGATTTTGATGAACTGCCACCCATGCACGCAGCTTTGCTACAGCACGTTTGCGATGCCTTTACCAAGCAGGATATTGTTGAGAGGAAGTGTAAAAGAAGAACAAGAGGAATCTGCTCTAACACAGTAGTAGTACATGGGAAACTAACATTGGTTGGTAATGATGATAATGAGGAGGAAACTGCAAATTATCCTGATGGCACCGAAAAGGATTTCTAATCCAAAAAGAGATGGGACATACTCAATTATAATCTCTTGGAATCGGTGGATGTTATGATTTTTCGTTTCCATTTTTTTTTTTTTTTTTTTTTTTTTTTTTTTTTTTTTTTTTTTTTTTTTTTTTTTTTTTT
>NW_017547427.1:2883270-2983715 GCF_001854935.1 Bemisia tabaci
ATTTTTTGTATCAATTTTGAAATAGTTCGGCAGTATAAAATTATAATGCTTAATGGATTTAGTTGTTATAAACCTTAACTACGCATTCGAAGTTCACAAGAAAATCAGGGCTTTAAATCTCAGGTCCCCCCTCCCCTCCAAGCACCCTTTTGGTCAAAATTGGGCAATTAGTGGGTGAAATCGTTCCAGTATGTATTGAGGTGGCCTTGAACTGGTCCATTCCGCAAACTCAATCAGTTTTATGCCCTTGTGTACAAAAATTCTCACAGAAAAACCTGAATTTTATGATTTTAGGGTCCCCCCGCCCCCCTGCCCCCCTGGGACCCCATAGAACTGGGCACCCAGGCTAAATTCGTTTCTTCATCGGTGTAGAAGACTTCCTGAAAGTTTCATGCTTTTATCCGGAAATGCACGATTCTAGGGGTATTTCTTGCTAATCCGCCCCACTATTTGGCAAAAAGGAACCTGCGCGATTACAGCGTTATCAAAATCGTATAACTTCTTCCTCTCTCTTAAAAATACTTCATATATGTACGATTTTATAATTTACACAAGTACTTGCCTTCAATATTAACAATTTTTCGGTGGGAAGAAAAACTTTTTGCTATTCTAGGAAATTTTGTTAGATAATTGTAAAGAAACAACATTTTCACAACACTGTAATTACGCTGGTTTCGTTTTGCTGAATGCGATCCAACTTAGACTACACAACGCTATCTTGATAGTGGCCGCTTTAAAACTTTTGTGTTAAATTCCTTTTTTTCCTGTAAATGTAATCAGACATTCTGTGCAAGAATTGCATAGAATATTATGGAAATAATGAAGAAAAATTACAACAAATAACGTGCAACGACTATGAGTTATCCTCCTAAAGAATAATGAGTTACAAAAAATCTGCAACGTCATAAACCGAGAAAAAGTGTTTTCCAGTTTCATCATCTATAGATTAAACGTTTGCAAAAGAGCGCGTGTAAAGTGAGCAGTGGTGCCAGGTCCACCTACCTTCAGCTAAACAATATTTGCTATTCACCATCGCATTTAATTTGTGTAATTTTTTGTTAATTTTTTCTAAAATTTAGTATCTAGAATATTGAAAATTATTGGGTTTAATTTAAGAGAGAAGCCTCAGTAATCAGTTGACTTTATGGTGATTGATTTTTGTTCACCTTTAGAAGCAGGGCTGAGCTAAATCACCGAGGGGAACGAAATAATTGGCGGTTCATTTATAATTAATGTGCCGGGTGCAGAAAAGGCACATTGCCGACCGGTGTTTCAGGATTTCAGCTAACATTTCATCGATTAAAAATAATTTGCAAGTTTTTTTTGAGACCCTTAAACAATTTTCTTTCTGATTTCACAATTTACGGAACGAAAATTTCCGTTAAACCACTTAATAGTCCCCTGCTCTCTAAAATATAAATTAAAGGCAGAGATTCTGAAATACCGCAAGCAAAAAGTGCCTCTAACTGCTCTCATCACATTAATTAATCTGGAAGGGAACTAAATTCATGAAATTGAGCTCACTACAAATTGATTTGCACTATCTCATTAAATTGTGGACGGAAATTTCCCCGACCAACTAATGAACAGAGCACTAGTTTCCCTAAACTCTCGGTTCTCTTTCTGTGAACGCTGTAAAAGTACTGAGTCCACTGCTTCCTGGGGGAAGGAGCGTAATTGCAGCCTGACGTCGCAAAATTTCCACTCGCAAATTGTATTCTCACTGAGAAATTTGTAGGGTATTTCTGACTAAAATTTTCACAGATTTTTCCGCTGCTTACGTAAAAAAATTAGCAAAATTTTGTAGTGGAATTGCATGGTCTTACTCTTGGAGAAAATTTTTTTAGTCCGCTTTGCAATCTTGGGATAGAATTACGCCTTTTCGACTGGAAAGTCGTAGAATCGCGTTTTCGCGGTTTAAGCATGCTGATTAGCAAAAAAATGTAAGATATGTTCAACCGCCATATTTCTACGTTTAAAATTGACGGGGATGTCGCCTATCAAAAAACGCAATGTATGACGTCATCCACGGCGGTAGTGCTAACCGTGGTTTCTTCCACCTGATTTTATCAGTGTTTCACGTCGAGTAATGAATGCAAATGGACATATTTATGCTAAAAGGAACTATTTTGCACGCAAACTCTACGCACGTAGTTCCTTTTAGCATAAATAGTCCAAATGTGTGTATCACCGATTGATGAAACCAAGGTGGAAGGAACCATGGTTTGCACGATCATGGTGAATAATGTCATACACAGTGTTTTCCGATGACGGAAATCTTCGTTAATATTAAATGTAGGTACTTGGCGTTTGGCCGGAACTTGTTATTTTCACTGTTACATTAGCTCAAACCACTATAACGCAATAATAAGACTAGCACAAGTAACACATTTTCCGTATCCGTCAATTTTAAAATATCGATAAGACGTGGATCACATCACAATATTCACTCCACCATGTGAGAAGAAGCCGCTTTGAAAAACGCCTTCAAATAATCGTATAGACAATTTCTCGACCTAGGTGCGCGAATAGTTGCTCGGCTTAATTGAACCCAACATCCAGAAGGTAAACGCTATTATAAATTTTGAGTCCGCGCAGTTAGTCCTGGTCGGGGCTCGGTTTTTTTGACGTTTGTACAGGTCTTATTATTTATTTCTTCTCTAGAAGCTTAAACATGTTGTCTAGAATTATTTACTATGCTTATTTCATGATTTTCAGGAGGACTTTCCCTGATGAGAAACCGAAGTTTTCTCCCTTTTTCCCGGGATTTTTTGATGACAAATATACAACTCTCCGGAGTTCTAAATATGAGCATCGAATTTTTTCCATATACTGCCGATTCTTATTGGGCGCACATTCAAATGTTTAATTCCAACAGCGTTCCTGATGTATATATTACCTGTTAGTGGAGGCTTCCCTATTACTGTGATGATTTGCTGAATCAATACCTATTGTCATTCAAAAGGTCAATGATGATGGTTCAGGTGCAATAACATAAACCTTAATAACAATGGGTGCTTAAAATTTCCTTACTACGCGGAAAAAATTGAATGTTAATTTGTCATTTATTCTTTTAAAAAATGGGCGATGAGTATCAAATATTGATTTTACATAAAAAAATGCTAATTCAACATTTAATTAGTTCTTTTAACTGTGGATGTAGTTAACGCAGCATTCTTTTAAATTGTAAAATCAGTATTTATACGCGTTGCACATTCTTTAACATTATAAATTCTCAAGCAACATTCATTTTTTTCCGAGCACAGTTCACATCTGCGGTGAAACAAACTTAGTATAATGTTCGGCAAATTATTGTTGTTAAAATATAATCTGAAGAATATTCCAATGAAGCTGAAGAGAGAACATACATATGAGCCGCTTTACAGCACTCCCTCGCGCTCTACGACTCCTAACCTCCACTGTTCTCTTTCAAACCTCAAATCTTGGGGCATTGAGCACCTTAACATTTCCGCTTCAATCCCCTCCCTCCAACCTTTCATTTGGCGCCCTCTGCGTCTTCTCCCTGAAGAGAAGAAAAAAATAGTCTTAAATCGGTAGAAGAAGAAAATCCCTGTTTCTGGAACAGATTCCCTGATTTTTCCGTATTTTCCCCTGAAATTTTTCATTTCATAAATTCCCGTATTTTCCGGTCGTTCCCGTTCCTAGACACCGTGGCCTTAAACCCCCAGAACACGATTCTGAAACTAGCGCAAGCATGTAAGAAGGGTCCTCCGGTAAAAATCGCAAGTCCAGTCATGGCTAGAGACCCTTTATAGAGAGAGTTAAGACAACGCGGCTCATGGCTGTCACAAACGGAAATAAAGATTACTGAATGAACTTTTTTCGTAATCTTTGATCAATTCACTCTCGGATTCCTGTATCTGCTCCTTCTTTCATTCCGTTTGCTCCTTGACGTTTCCTCAATACCCCGGTCCATTCCAGTTTATAATCTTCGCAATCGGTGAAAATGTAATCTTTATTCCCGTTCGTGACACTGTGGCGGCCTAAAATACGGGAACCGATCAGAAATGTATTTGCATTGTCTTTACTCGTAGAATAAAGGGACTCTAGTCATGGCATCATGAGGCCTTGTCTCCACGGGACGTTTTCATGGGATTTTTCCCAAGCTCGAATCGCAGGAATGAAACTTCTGGGAGTTTTCCCAGTTACCGTCTCCACGGGACGAGGCTCATACGGTCCTGCGACTAGTTTGAGCGGGAAGATAACTTAGTTAAAGTCGAGTATTTAACCGGGGTTAAAATAATAATTGCACTCAATTGACAATTAGACACATTATTTTAACTAAACAAACATGAACAATGGAGTAATCAACAAAATATCGCATACTTCGTTTACACTTCTTCTTCTTCTCTCAGTGGGTCCTAGGGGTGCAAGTACCATACTCGGTACTGGGAAAAATATTGATTAACTCAATAGTTTTCCCAACTTCGTAAGTGGGATTTTTCCCTGCACTCAAAAAAAGGTATGACTCTGAGACCCATAAAAAAAGGCTTGGAGATCCATAATTTCTAACCAAAGTGACTTACCGTCTACAGTATGGCTTTCTGACCCATGGTCGTGAACCTATAAGCATGGCTCCACGAACTATATTTTATGGCTCCAAGATCCATAACTCGGCCGGTAAGTCACTCTTCCCATACTTGTTTTTTAGTGTGGGACAAATCTCGTGAAACGGCCCGTGGAGACAAGGCCTGAGAACTGATGAAAATACGAGGAAATCTGGCAGCCTGGCGTAGACCTCGTTCCCCGTCAGCGTCATTTGAATTAATGTACGCTGCGCTTGGTGCAGCCCCCTCTCTCCCCCCCCCCCCCAACCGCCGCCCCCGCGACGATCCCCCAATGGACTGGGGACATCATGATAGGCCGCGCTTGGCGACCCCCAGGCGAGGACTTCGCCTGAAATTGTCCACGTTACTACATAAAAATAAACCGGCTATTCTTCCAAGATTTCATGTCGTAAAAAATTTCATTATCCACCCTCAACCCCGTCCCCATCCCCCGCCAACCCCCGGAGCGAGAGTTTTGTTTGTGGTCGTCTCTTTCCGTCGGTGGCCAAACCGCTCGAGAAATTTTAGGAAATCAACGCATAGTCGTTTCCAACATTTCAATGTTGACTAATTTCTCCTCAATAATTGCATTTTTACCAGGGGTATCTCGGGCATTTCTGCTTGAAAATTTCACTCGATTTTCTTTTGATCTCATGTGAGAATTAGAACATCTTGGACAAAAACCGCACCGGTAATTTTTCTGAAAAAAATTGAATTCTTTAGAATTTTCTTGAATTTTAGGAAATCAACGCATCTTCGTTTCCAACATTTCAATGTTGACAAATTTCTCCTCAATAATTGCATTTTTACTAGGGATATCTCGGGCATTCCTGCTTGAAAATTTCACTCAATTTTCTTTCGATATATGTGAGAATAAGAAAATCTTGGACAAAAACTGCACAAGTAATTTTTTTTAAAAAAATTGAATTCTTTAAATCAATTGGACGTACTTATGTTAAAAGGAACTATGTGCATAGGGTTAGCGTGAGACATAGTTCCTTTTGGCATGAATACATCCAATTTTGCGACCTTAGAATCGAGTTACGTTCCTTCGTTCGGGAAACGAATATTTGCGAGGCTCCAAAATTCTGGTATGAATTAATTTTAGGTCTCAGATTCTGGGAGACACAAATCTATGCTGTGAATTTCGTAGAAGCATAGAGTCCTAGATTTTTTCCTCAAAATTTCAAAATTTTGGCGATCATTTTTTTAAAAAAAAAAATATTGATACCGCAATAGAATGCCACACAGAAAACCAGCGTCACTACTAATTTTTTTACAACTAGTTTATCACAATTTTTTGTAATACGCCTGGAAGTCTGTCACTATCTTGCTTGTTTACATTAGCGTTAAGTCCTTCAGAAAAACCTCTCTCTCAATGTCTCTCTACAATGTCACGCATCACACTAAAAATACCATGTGCTCACTTCCTGTTGAATCTCTATTAATAAAAAAAAATTATGTGACATTATCTTCTCACGTTATTTATATTTAAAACTTTGGATGACTTTGTTTGCTCAACTTATTTTTTGAGTTTCATTGGAACCAATGTGGTTCTTATGACGATAAAAAAATTTTAACGTAGAGGAATTCATTGATTAGAAAAATAAAGCAAAACTCGGGGCACTTGTTTCACTTGCGATCCGTTAGTATCAGAGTTGGATTGCATTTTGCAAAATGCAACCAGGAGCATTCCAATGTCGCCAAGATTGTGCGATTTTCTTTACCCTGTAAATTTTAACTGATCATCTATACAAATTTTATCTATACTCTCAATATACTAATAATTCAAGAGGAAAATTATCCTTATAAATCCGATTTTTTTCATTATTTCAGTAATTTTGTTGCAAAGCATGTATGCTGCAAAATCCTAGCAACATTGGAATGCTCTTGGTTCTTTTGCAGAATGCAATTCATTTGGAGTACATTGGCGGTAACCCAATGAGCTAGCTACTCGCAAGTCGCAACATCATGCGTAAAATTGAGAGCTCCAAGGGTACATTACTGCCATGCTAAGGAATAACGCCGTATGAGCCTTCACACGTTGCCAAACTTTTTCTGATAAAATCAAAATTTCCAAGGCAACTGATGGATATTTTTCTACCAAATTTTCAGAGACTTTAATTCGCAATTTAATCTACAATATCTCAAAATTTCAAAGACTAATATTCATAAATCTCCTTAAAAATGAATGTTTTATTCAAGGTAATTTGGCAACATTTGGATGTTGATACGGTATTTTTCCTTAGTGCGGCAGCTTAGTTGAACAGGACACCTTCCTCATCCCCAGAAGTCTCAACGTAACTTACGGTTTCGGGCGATTTGAACAGATTTGGTTGATCAATCAAGTCCTGTTGATTAATCTGACAAAAAAAAGTAGCTCAAAGATACAATAAACAGGGCCATTTTTATAACTGTTTGCCCAATTAGCGCCGAAAAGACTTTAAGTCCCTTTATACTGAGAGTTAAGACAACGTGAATCCATTTCTGATTGGCCACCGTACTCAAGCCTTCACAGTGTCACAAACGGGAATAAAGATTACATTTCCACCAAGTGCAAAGATTAGAATCTGGAATGGACCGAGAAATTACGGGTTCGACAAGGAACGAACGTAATGAAAGAAGGAAACGGAGAAAGGAATTTGAGAATGAGCCGATCAAAGATTACGAAAAACTGTCAATTTGTGTAATCTTCATTCCCGTTTGTGACTCCATGAGGGAATGTTGCCTTAACTCTCAGTATAAAGGGACTCTAAAAAAACCGAGGTGGAAAAAAACAAGATAGACACGCGGATGGATGACGTCATTAACGATCTTCCCGAAGGACGAAGTCTCCTTAACATGGACTTTTAGACAGATCGGCGGCGCGGCGCGCCGTGGCATTCTGCAGCGCGGCGGGCAACCAGCCGGACACGCGCATGGGCGCCTACAAACCTAACAGGGATACTTCACGCATTGCGCAATGCGCAGTGCTGTCTGATAAGCTAAACCGTGCAGTCGCATACAGTTCAGTGCTCCCTTATCAAACTGATAATCTCTCTCTTTTGAAAGTGCCTATGCTGCCGTGGCAGCCTACGTTTCTTTTCTAAGTTTTAACCTAAAAACCAAATCTGTAAGTTAAATCTTTCTTTTTATACACTACCCCTGCAATGGCGGGGGTAGGTAATGAAAATCCTAAAGAGGATCTATCCTCGGATAGAAACAAAAAGATAAATCAACTCCTTAATACGGATATAACCCCAGCCTTAAAAAGTGCGAACTTGGACGAATCAATCAAAATTTTTATGGCAAATTCTCAAAATTTGGTGAAAACTCTATTTGAAGAAAATAATACACTCGCAAGTGAAAATAGTGATATAAACGCTAAATTTAAAACTCTTATGGACAAGTTCACAGAAACTGAACAACAAAATAATTCAGTGATTACTAACTTGCAATCTCAAATCAACGAGCTCAAACAGTCTCAAAATAGTAATGTAAGTAAATCATCTAATTCAGTGTCTAACATTTCTAATGATACCAATACACGCTCCAAAGATGTAAGTTCAAAGTCAGTGAAAAATATTACTAAAAATAATTCCCGTAAAGACTCAGGGCAAATGAAACTAACCCAATTTACCGGAATTAAAACAAAGGATCCTCAATCCAATTCAAATCTAAATGCCTCAGTGTCAACAAGCAACAAGTTTGATGCGCTCAACTCGGAACAATTGATCCAAGACGAAGAAATGGTCACCTTAGAAAATGATGATGAAAGCAACAAGGACGATTCTCTCTCGGAGGACTACAATTCTGATCCAGAATTTCGTGCTAAACGTCAAGTGTATAAACAACAAAGGAAGAAGAGGAAAAGAGGAAATTCCGATAATCAGGACAATCAATCTTCATCTTCTACCAAGCAACCTAACTCAGAGGATAAGTCTAATTCAAACACTTCTACAGTTTCTAGCAATAAAACTAAAATCTTACCACCTCCTCCTATAAAAATTATTGGTTTAAAAACTTACGAGGAAGTTAAAAATATTCTTATTACAGCCTCTCCTGAGGAAGAGTACTCTATGCGATTCATTGGAAGTGAAACGTGGAAGGTAAATCCTTCTTCAGAGGAGACCTTTCGAAAAATTTCAGAAAATTTGAATTTAAATGGTGTTCAATGGTATTCGCATGCGAATAAGAATACCAGAAATATAAAAGTTATCTGCAAAGGTCTTCCACCCTCTATACCTGAGGAAGAAATTGTTCAAGACCTTCTAGATAAAAATTTCAAAATTAAAAATGCAGTATGTTTGAAAAAACGCATAGAAAAAACTAAACAAAAATCTATCTCAAATGGAGAACCTAAAAATCAAGATAAATCAAACAACAATGATAACACCACCCCTAAAAAAGAGATAAAAGAATTCGAACTGATTAAAATACCCGTGCATCAGTTGGACTTTGATTTTTCAGAATCTATTGAAAAGATTCACAATATTAAGTCTATAGCCCATACAATGGTAAAAATTGAGCCAGTTAAAATTAACCCTGCTATAGTGCCTCAATGCAAACGGTGTTGCGGTTTCCAACACACCGCAAACTTTTGTGCTAAAACCCCTCGATGTGTAAAATGTGCTGGTAAACATTTATCAGCTGATTGTGTCCACAAAGGCAGAATCTCTAATCCAAAGTGTGCCAACTGCGGTGCTATTGGACACCCAGCCAGCTACCGGGGTTGTCCCTTCGCAAAGGAGTTTCAAAATATTAGAAAACAACAGCTTAAAGCAAAAAATAACCCCGAAAAAAACGGGAAAAATTTCCCTCAACTAGGGACTAAAACACTTAAGACCTCAAAGCCAAAACCTCTTGATAAGTCTTTTGCTCAAGCGGTGTCTGGCAATAAAAATAATGAGTCCGTTCCACAAAATCAAGCTGATATCATCAGCACACTTTTAAAAACAATCGAGGCACTTAATGTGCAAATTCAACTTCTGAATGAGAAAATCGGTCGTTTGGAAGCTCGTTCCAACAAATAAAATAAATCATATTTCTGTATCTTTTTTATGTATAATTCTAATGAAAATGTCTCTTTGTCTTTTTTTCAAAATAATGATGACTCTCTTTTTTCTGAGCAGAATGATGAAGTCATTGATTACGATGACATAGTGCGGCTACACTCTCGCCCACAATCTACACACATCTCATCATCATTAAACTTTATGGCATGGAACTGTGGCGGCCTGTCGCGGGTGAAGGCCGAGGAATTCAATGTCACGCTAAGGGATTTCAGTGTTGATATAGCCCTCCTGTCGGAGACCTGGTTCACTAAGAACGATTTCAAAAGGTATTTCGTAGGTTATAAAATGTATAACGCCTTACATCCAGAAAATAAAAGACGAGGCGGGTCCTCAATATTAATTAAAGAAAATATAAAGCATAATCTGATAAAAATCATTGAAACTGCATGTTTTCAGAGTGCAGTAATTAGTATAGACACAGAAATTGGTGAATTCAATTTAGCTTCTATTTACACTCCACCCAAATCTGTACTATCCTCAGAAGATTATTCTAACTTCTTAAGTGAACTAGGCCCCACATTTTTGGTAGCAGGCGACTGGAACGCCAAGGACCCTCGTTGGGGATCCAGAATTACAAACCCCAAAGGAAAATCCCTGTTGGAAGCGGCTAATTTATCTGATTGCCAATTTATTTCTCCAGGTAAACCAACAAACTACCCCTACGACCCTAAGCACAATCCAGACATTATTGACTTTTTTGTCTTTAAAAATTTAAATTTAATTGATAAAACTTTATGTGATATTTTACCACCACCTTTAAGCGGACATGCTAAAATTATTCTTAATATATTCACAAATCCTCTCATAGTTAACCGTCCTCCCACTATTTGTTCCAAGAGAACAAACTGGGACAAATTTAGAGAGGATCTTGATAAAAGTATAGATAATAGCGTTCCAGTCGTCTCTACAGCGGATATAGATAGGGAGACTGAGCTGTTAGTGGAACAAATTAAAAATTGTGCTATAAACAATACTCCTGTTGCGACTAATAATCCTCGCCCATATAATATTCCGAAAGAACTTCTGAACTTAATTAGGAAAAAAAGAAAAGCTCATAGAAAGGCAGCTAACTCTAGAATTCCAGAGGACAAGAGCCACTTCAATCGCTTAAATAAAATTGTTAAAAAACGCACTCAAGAATTCCTTAATCTTAAATTCCAAAATTTTATAGAATCTCTCTCTCCTACAGCTGACAAAAATTATTCTCTGTGGGCATCCACCAAATACTTGAAACGTCCAAAACAATTAAAATTCCCCATTAAGAAAAAAGATGGTTCATGGGCAAGCTCTGATGCTGAAAAAGCAGAAGTCTTAGCGGATCACTTCGAAAACGCCTTTAAACCTCATAGTGACATTAATACTGAAATCTCCTCTGACTCGGAGGAATCATTCACTGACAGCTCAGTCTCCGACCCGCAAACACAGGGGGAGGTATCAACACTGAAACCCCGAAAAAAGGTCAAGAAAATACCTCCAATCAAGATAAAGACCATTTCTCCCTCAGAACTTTTGAAGGAAATCAAGGGAAAAATCAAAGTTAAAAAAGCCCCTGGGTATGATAAAATCTCAGGATTGATTCTAAAAAATCTTCCTAGAAAAGCTCTCATGAAACTGGTATCAATTTTTAATGCAGTTCTACGATGTAAGTATATTCCATCACAGTGGAAAATCGCAGAAATTTTTGTATTATTAAAACCCGATAAACCCCCAGCAGAAGCAGCCTCTTATAGACCAATCTCCTTACTACCTGTGATTGGCAAACTTTTTGAAAGGCTGTACATAAAAAGACTGAATGAAATAGTAAAAGACAAAAATTTAATCATAGACGCCCAATTTGGCTTTAGGGCTCAACATTCCACTGTTGACCAGCTTCATAGAGTCACAAAATTTATTGAAGATTCCCTTGAAAACGGGGAGTTTTGTGTGGCGGTTTTTCTTGACGTAGCGCAGGCTTTTGATCGTGTTTGGCATGAGCGTCTCGTCGGAAAGCTGTATAAAATGCTCCCTTGCAATCATGTGGAGCTCCTTTCCTCTTTCCTGTCGGGGAGACAGTTTAGAGTACGTTATGAAAACTCAATCTCAAGTTTTAGACGGATTGAGGCGGGAGTTCCGCAGGGTTCCTGTCTTTCTCCTCTTCTCTACTCTCTCTTTACTACAGACATCCCACAGTCTGGGAGGGGGGGAAAGTTGGGCATTTACGCAGACGATACTCTCGTGTTATCTTCGTCCAGAAGTTACAGGGAGGCACGACAAAATGCACAACTGCACTTAAATAAGATCAATCATTGGACAGAAAAAGATAAAACAAAATTGAATGCGACAAAATCGGTGGAGGTGGTATTTACAAATAGACCTTTTGTTCGTATTCCTCTTCGATTGGGAGAAACTGAAATCCCTAATGATAAAACTGCAAAATATCTCGGCCTACATCTGGATTCCAGGCTCAGATGGGGTACCCATATTAAGAAAAAAGTCGCTCAACTGCGACTAAAATTCTCAAATATGCAGTGGCTCTTGGGTCGCAAATCTCGGCTTTCACTACAACTAAAGCTGCTCCTCTACAAGTCAATGTTGAGGCCGGTTTGGAGTTATGGTTGCCAATTGTGGGGTTGTGCAGCCAAGTCAAATCTAGATAAAATCGAAGTCATGCAAATGAAGATTCTCAGAAGTATTGTTAAAGCTCGCTGGTATGAGAGGAACGCAGATATTCGCGCTGACCTCAATATTGACTCTGTGGAGGATTACATCACCAAGATGTACTCTGCATATGAAATGAGATTACATCGGCACCCCAACCAAGAAGCGCTTGCGCTCTTGGAATGGGACCGGTGCGGTCGCAGGTTGAAAAGACGTAAACCCTATGAGCTTGGAATTCAGGGTTTTTCTAAATTTTTCCCTTAAATAAGTGTGCCTCCCCGTACCTTCGGACGGATCAGGGGTTCCTGGGTGTTTGACCGGTGACGGTTGACCACAGTCTTCACGATAAAAACAAAGACTTTTACGATTAAAACAAAAAGACATTTTTATTTCAGAAATAATTATGTACTTATAACCTCCTCAATACCAGAGGTTGTAACTATTTATATTTAACAGGGATAAAATCAATTTGTTTATTTTGTTGTGTATAGTTTAAATGTATATAATATTAAGTTTTTACTTAAAGTTAAAATTAGCTTAAAAAGACAATTTAATTTGTCTGTAAGCATTCTTTTGTACTGAATTTATGTATTGTACAAATAAAAAAAAAAAAAAAAAAAAAATTGCGCAATGCGTGAAGTATCCCTGTTAGGTTTGAAGGCGCCAGCGCTCGTTTAGTGCTAGCAGCTCGCGGCGCGGCGCGTGGCGTGGTGCGCCGATGCTGAGAAACCAAGTAAATTAAAATGCCTTCAATTTTTGCGTATGCAACACGGACATCCGCGAAGCTTGAATAGTTGCTTCAAAGCGTTATTACCGATGTCGTCTTGCGTCTGCTCGTGAAGATACTAATCGAGAGTAGATTCCCATTATCCTGAGAGTAAAGACAATTCGAATCCATTCCTGATTGGTGTCCGTATTTAAGGCCTTCGTAGTGTTACAAGCGGGAACAAAGATTGTATTTCCACCAATTAGAAAGATTATAATCTGGAATGGCCTGAAATGGACACCCGCGGCGCGTATAGGAAAGCCCAGGCGAGGGTTCGTCTTTTAATCACCAGGAAGAAAAACGAGTCTTGGGAGACCAACTGCTCAAGGATTGACACATACTTGGGGGGAAGGAAGAGTGCTGAGAGCTGGAAGCTGATCAAAGGCCTAAGAAGGGACATGAAACGGGACATTATATCTCCGATAACAATCTCACAGCTTGACGAACATTTTAATAAATTATTGACGGAAGGACGACCAGAGTTTCAAACGGGGAATGCTGAAAATATAGTCGAGGATCACTCAATGGAAGTTCGAGTTGAGGAGGTGGTCAAAGCAATCAGGGAATTGATGAATGGAAGAGCTCCTGGGCCAGGAAACATTCCAGCCGAGTTAATTAAATGTGGGACTGGCAAGTTGGTTAACCATCTCAGGGATTTGCTGCAGAAGTGCATTGACGGTAATGACATCCCGAAAGAATGGAAAGAGGCCTGGATAACAGCGTCGCATAAAAAAGGAAGGAAGGATGACTGTGGGAACTACAGAGGGTTAGCGGTGACAGGAACGATAAGTAAAATTTATGGAAAAGTGTTGAAAGCGAAGATCGAAGAGGAGTGGACCCCGTTCGAGGCGGAGGAGCAAGCAGGTTTTAGGGCTGGTCGGTCTACCGCTGATCATCTGTTCTGTGTTACCCAGTTAACCGAAAAGAAGAGAATTGTTGGCCAGGAGCTTCATTTAGTGTTTTTGGATATTGAAAAGGCTTATGATAGTATTCCTCTTGTGAAACTCTGGGAAGTCCTAGAAGAAACTGGTTTTAGTAAAGGACTTATTGGGGCAGTCAAGCAGTTTTATCGGGGGGCTTTTGCTAGAATTAAGTGCCAAGGAAGGCTTTCAGACGGTTTTTTTGTCACCAAGGGGCTTAAGCAGGGATGTTGTCTGTCACCGACGCTGTTTAAGATATATCTAGAGCACGTTCTGAAGGAATGGAAAAGAAAGTGTGCCGGCATGGGCGTCCCTCTAAATGACCAAGAAACACTGTTCACGCTATGCTTTGCTGACGACCAGGTAGTCATAAGTCAAGATCACGATGACGCGGAGTATATGACCCGGAAGTTGGTGGAGGAGTACCGCAAATGGGGCCTCGAGGTTAGTGTCCGTAAGACAAAAAAGATGTCAGTCGGAGGTGCTCAGCAAAGCATAGTCCTGGAGGATGGTCAGCATATAGAAAGTTGCGAACAATACAAGTACCTGGGGGTGAACCTGACTTCGGATGGGAAGCTGGATCAGGCCATTCGGGACCGTAATCTTCTAGGAAGGAAAGCCATCGCCATGCTTAATGGGATCCTTTGGGACCAAAGGATTTCCAAAGACAACAAGAAGAGGATTTATAACTCGGTTGTCAAGCCTATTATCACCTATGGCAGTGAAGTGTGGCAGTTGAAGAAGCGGACCCAAGAAATGCTCAAGGCGACCGAGATGGATTTCTGGCGAAGATCGGCTGGAATCTCGAGGAGAGAACGTGTCAGGAATGAACGTGTCCGAGAGATAATGGGCGTTGAGGGGACGATTGTGCACGATATCATGACCAAGCAATTGGTATGGTATGGGCATGTGCAGAGAATGGCTGATACCAGGTTGCCGAAGAAGGTGTTGGAGTGGGTCCCCCCAGGTAGGCGACGGAGAGGGCGTCCAGCCAAACGGTGGGTAGAGGGCATCCATGAAGAGATGGAGAGATGCCACCTTCCGGAGGATCTCTACCATGACAGATTCCTGTGGAGAATAGGCGTCGCAGAGCGCCCTAGCGCGCCGTAAAAGCGGCTCATACATACATACATAATCTGGAATGGACCGAGGAATTACGGGTGCGGCAAGAAACAAACGGAATGAGAGAAGGAACGGAGAAAGGAATTTGAGAATGAGCCGATCAAAGATTACGAAAAACTATCAATTTGTGTTATTTTTGTTCCCGTTTGTGACTCCATGAGGAGGGGGGTGTCTTAACTTTCAGTATAAATGGACTCTTAAAAAACCGAGGTGGAAAAAAACAAGATAAACACGCAGATGGATGACATCATTAACGAGCTTCCCGAAGGAACATCGACTTTTAGACAGATCTTATAATTTGATGCTAATATCTACTCTTACAGCATCAAAACTCGAGGCTATAACCAGCACCACTGACCCGTTTCGGTACCCCCATGAAACGCGGGATAGTCATGTCCGAGCTTCCAAATTGTCGTTTTGCCGAGAAAGCGCGTAAGTGCCTCCCGAGATGAGCCTCATACCTATTAAAACTCCGTGCCATTCGCGGTTCACGTAGAATCAACAATTTTGTCAGCGTAAGATCGAAATATACGGAGAGCGTGAGTCATGTGTCACCATCTTATAGAAGGGGAGCTGATACCCTGCATATTTGATGATCGCGAAGAAGAGAGCCTGGGTGTTATCGGTGAGCTGCAGAATTCATTACAGGACGCGGGTCTCGGAGCTCAGCTGACGATGGAGGTGTTCCATTTCGGGGCGGGTTCATTTCTGCCAAACGGAACTATGTTCATTGAGACCTGAGCCCTGTTATGTATGTACTATCATGGGTATCAGGGCTCTTGTCACACTACACAGAGTTCCATTTGACAGGAACACGTTCATTTAGTCGTAATTGGGCACTAAAATAGGGCTCAATTAACTAGGACGACCGCAGCGTGCGGCCGTTGGCTAAGACGCATGGCCGTCGGCCGCGTTACGATCGCTTTGAACTATCCTCCGATCCTTGGCAAAAAGCGCGTATGTATATTGGGTTTCTGTTGTAGTTGGGTGGTTGTTGGTGAGCAGGGCAATATGCAACGACCCCGTGTTTGACACTCGCCTTATGCGCCCTCCATTCTCCGAGGAGATAAATGCATAATTCAGCCGGACCTCGATTCCGACCTCAGTTCCTCGAACGCATTGCGTCATATGCATGAACACTGAATAAATAGAAAGGTACCAAGTCACGGTCTTTTTAGTGGGGGCGGGGGGTCGATTAGGGTGGTAGTTTTACCCGCACAAAATCTCATGTTCATTTCAACAATTTTGTGTCGTGAACATGGTATAATAGAATTTTAATTAGTTTTTTACTGAAACTGCGATTTTTAAACTGCATACTTAAAACCACTATAACTACGTCTTACTTTAATATTGACATTTTTCGGTCATTTTTGGCCTCGAAAAAAGCAGTTATAACCCTATGCGTTTTGGTTTAAATAATTCCGTTTTAATTTTTCGTGGACGCTGAGCTGGGGTCCATTTTTACATGGTGGACCTCATTTTTTTGAATGTCCAGTCTGCATTTATGATTTCGGTAACATAAAACGTGAAGAAAAAAAGGGTGCAAGAGTACCTAAGGAAGCCTCTCCTAAAATGATGATATTTTAGAGAAGGGTATCCTTGCACCCGCCGCTACAATTGAATCAGTGAGAACGACAACGCACCAACTCGGAGACTCAAAAATGCTCAATGTTCATTAAAGATAGTCAGTTTTCACACAGGTCATTGAAGTTAATGCATCTGTTCCAACTTTACCTTTAAAGTTCTCTCAAGTGCTTGTCTTTCGGCACCAAATACCTATGTCTTGTACTAATTTCTTCAACCACTGTGCAGTTTGGGTGTGTCTTGATAATTCTCATTTTTTCGAGTTGATGTATTTTCGTCCTCACTGATTAAATTTTGATACGGGCTTCTTATTAAGAATGTATCTATTAAATATTACTCAAACGCAAGAAAAAGAAGTTAATAAAACTGCAAAAAGTTGCGCACAAACTCAGCTTAACGACCTGTAAGTGCGTTTCGGAGATTTGACATAAGTGACACTGACAGCTCTCAGAGCTTGTAACTACGACTCCACGACCCCTTTGAGTACAAAACAATGAGCTAACTGAATTAAGTGGAGGCATTTCTTCCATGATTGATTCGCTGGAATCCACGCTTTTACTCACACACGACAGACGCAAACGCCCACAATGGCATAGCCAACGCGGGTCCTGTTAATAAGAGAACAAGAATCCGGTCATAAGTTACCCGCTACGATGGCTGCCCCCATGGGCTCCTCTCCGTCGAGACTCAATGATAAGTTTGATTAATGAACGTGACAGTATCACGCACATTAGACGCTCTTCAAATTTCACTTAGGCCTGTCACCCCGACGAGCTTCGAGCCATTTCATCTTTTCCGGCTGCCTCCTGCCAGGAAAAATGATCCGCAACAGAACGTCGCCCCACTCGGGAACGGTGTACCTCCATTTCTACGTGAACCTCGAAAAGTATGGAGTAGAATGAGCGATGAGGCTCAACATATGAAGCAGTTCAGACCTTACGTAAGACGAGGACGATAAGTGCTCTCAATATAAGGCCCCCGACAGAGTCCCTCGCGGAGATCGTCGCGTGCAGCCGGATGTCCCTTCAAAAAAACGCATGTCGGATCATTATACACCGAATCAGTTGCTCGACAGCTTAGTTTCTTTTTAAGGTTGCCTGGCGGGCATGAGATCAAATAAGTTTCTACATTTGTACCTCAAATTTTCAATGGGTTTTACCGTAGACAAGGTCTGCAATAGTTAAATTGCCACGTTTTTCCCTCAAAATTTTTAAAAAATTTATATCACGACGAACAGAGTCCCTTTAGACTGAGAGTTCAGACAATGTAAATCATGAGAGTATAAGAGACATGCATATTGCCCAAGCCAAATACCTCGGCAGCGCGGCGGGCAACCAGCGTGACACGCGCATAGGCGCCTACAAACCTAACAGGGATACTTCACGCATTGCGCAATGCATGAAGTATCCCTGTTGGGTTTGAAGGCGCCAGCGCTCGTTTCGTGCTGGCAGTATCCGGCGTGGTGTAAGTAAAGGCGAAAGTAAAGACAATGCGAATCCATTTCTGATTGGTGTCCGTATTTTGGGCCTTCGTAGTGTCACAGACGGGAGTAAAGATTACATTTTCACCAAGCGCAAAGATTATAATCTGGAATGGACCGAGGAATTACGGGTTCGACAAGGAACAAACGGAATGAAAGAAGGAACGGAGAAAGGAATTTGAGAATGAGCCGGTCAAAGATTACGAAAAACTATCAATTTGTGTTATTTTTGTTCCCGTTTGTGACTCCATGAGGAGGGGGGTGTCTTAACTTTCAGTATGAAGGTACTCTATCCTCAACTAAATATGAACCAGTAAAAATTAACAGAAATTACAAGAAAGCCAGATGACGTCATTTGAAATTTTTTTTACTAAACCAATGCTTATGGTAAACAATTATAATTTTCCTTGATAAAAGAACTTTTAATCTCATCATGGCGATTTCAGCACGCTGAGAGAATCGCTTCATTTTAAAGTGCAGTGAAGCCCTTACATGTTACTCAATTTGACTCGAGTAAATTTTGGTTTTAAGCAAGTGGGAAGTTTGATATTTTGAACGTGGGAAATATTAAAGCATTGTAAGTGGACACTTTTAAAGTCTTCGTAATGGTCTACGTGAATTTTTTATGGAGAATGATAGAATGCAATACCATATGTTTTTGCCCTAGATTGAATACGGAGGTAAGATTTCCTAAAATCAAGTGTGAGATTTCAATATGACACAAATCTGAGCTTAAGGGTTAATTTTAGAGAACCAGTATGTTTCCACCGGTATGTTTCTACTCGGAACCTTGGACGGACGACTTGAATTGGTTCAAATTGGAAGTAATTTGCTCTTTCTGGAGTTTCTTCGAGTCACTGTCTAGGTGTGTTGAAATTTTCCCCGGGCAAGATGTTGAATGTATTTCCTACCTCAAAAAGAAAAATAAATTGGTACACAGAACGGGAACACTATTGGAGCCTCGGTCACTAACCTTACTTATCAGTGCGTTTAAACAAGCGCCTTCATATTCTGTGTTTACAACAGGCAACATCCTGTCATCCTCCTGTAGAGAGTAGAGACGACAAAATTCGCGAATAAAAGCTTTCTTAAAGATATCGCCGATATGATTCGAAGGTACCTAATCATTTCGTCAAAACAGCGAGATCACTTTTATGAATTTGTTACCATCGACGGTGTCCCGGAGTGAAAAAAGGCCAACACAGGGGTGAGGATTGGGTGGCGTGGTGGCCAGGGGGCGGAGGCCTTTGAGTGGTGGTAATAATGAAAAGAAAGAAGAAGGAGAAAGTGAAATAACTTAATCTGGGCCGTGGACGGGGGCGAAGAAGGCGGGGGTGTCCAAAACGACGGCTCTGGCCTCTTGCCATGGCCGGAACTAGCGACCGAGCCAGGCCGATAATTAAAGCTCGCACTACCGCACTCAAACCAAGTTGTCAAATCTTACTAAAATTTAATATATATAAAGCCTCTGACAGATCGAATCTTCATCTTTCCGCCGAAAATGTTTTAATCACTTACTTGACTAATTTGTGACCGTATGCGGGATAAGAAACCTTATAGATCACGGAATTTAAATTGAATGTATTTGTGCTAAAAGGAGCTATATCCGCGTGAAAATGAATCAAATCAAAAGGAACCTCATGTGCATGGGGGTCTCCTAACTTTAAAGTTCCTTTTGATTTTATTTATTTGTGTATAGTTTCTTGTAACATGAATACGTCCAATTTTCAATAGAGCAATTTCCGTTTAGTTTGGTTAAGAAATTGAATTTTGAAATTTAGACGGACAAATCCATTCAGTAACCTAAAACATAATTTAGGGGTGGTTTTATTTATCTTTGGTATCTTTGGTGGTATAAAAACTGTATAACTAAATTTCAGACCGGAAATGGTAAGTCTTTAACCTAGAATGTATAGGCATTTCCAACAGATTTTCTCGAAACTACGACACTTTTAACTTCAAGCATCAAGCAACCATTGCCCCTGTTTGATTCAACATATTTCGTGTTTTTTTTTTTTTTTTCATGAATAGTTTGTGAAACTCTTCTCTATGCTTTGGGTGTTAATTATTAGGTGCTGATCGCTAGCCTGTAGACGGCTCCCTAATCATAATTTCTTGAAATTTTGTTGGTAATAATCTCAGGTTGAGTTGACTGTTTTCAAATTTTCGAATGGTCACTTGAATGTTTTACTGTTTTATGTTTTTATATAATTTAGCGGAGCACATGTAGAAGTCAGAGGTTACTCAATGGAGCAGCAATAGTAGCAGGATCAACTAGTTCCTATTGCAAAAAAAAAAAAAAAATATACAGTGCAGTTACTGAAAACTAACATCATTTTTTAGACTGTGTATGCACGGAAAAAATCGGATTGCTGATTTATCAATTAAATTGTTACAAAAATATGCCGGACATGTGTCAAATGTACATTTTAAAATAGTAGAAAGCTAATTGAACCACGGGGGCGGTCCAGAATTTTTTTACTGTAAAATCTACATTGAAACATATCGGACACCTCTTTTGACTACAAACTTGTTGAATCAGCAATTTCATTTTTTCCCTGTGGGTGGAATCTGCACTATAGAACAAGACAAAAGCTATAAGGGCTGAAAGTATTTAAGTGACTCTTCAATTTATCTAAATGCTTGTGTGTCTTAGGTTCGCAAGTCTTATGATGGTTACTGCGATACTTCCTAACTTCCGTCGTCAGATTGCATATGAAGCTGTTGCACACAGTTCGTTATTTAAAAATTCCATTGCAGATATTTTCCTTGTGCTTTCCCTGAGTTTTATCATAAAATCTGGCAAACATGGGCAAAAGCCTGCAGAAACGTTCACCGCACAAAACGACTACAACTATCATCTCGGCTTTCACGATTTTCTCGCCCCGCTCTCCTTGCTCGACTCTGCGCTTTCTTCTTAGCCGCTCTTTCGTTCTCTTAGTTTCCTCCCACTACCTGATATTCCCAAAAGTTTACTTCCTCTCAGCATAGGTTCACCCCGTCTTGAAACTCGATACACCTTTGTGCATTTCCTCAAAATAACATCGAAACTTGCTGCAAGTTTCTCATGAACATATTTCAAGCGGCTTCGAAGAAGTTTAGAGCCTTTTACGTCAAAATTGCTGCTTCTCTGGGTATATTTAAAAATTAGGCTATAGGAGCACTATTTCATGTCTTCGACAAATGAAGGAGGAAAGTAAATTTTCTAAAAAAAGGGGTAAGATGGATTTCTTATAAAGAATTCAAAACTAAATTTTCAGCTGCGTAACGTGGCATTAAACTTCAACTTCAGACTCACTGTCTTTGAAATAATAGAAATGCTACCGCTCCATTCAGTAGTGGGTTTATTCAAGGCTGTTTGATCGCACTTACTTCTTTTTTGAAATAATCTATATTAATTATCTCACACCACTTTGCTGTGATTATAATTATGTGCACGACTGAACTGAGTTATCATAAAGAAACATTGAATGGTACGTCAAGATTGGATCCAAAGAAAAACGTTATCAGTTTTGCTCATCCAAAGAACTACAAGTTACAATGATTAAAGATGCGGTTCAACGTCAATCTTCACGATGGAATATTTTTTCTTGACTCTGTAATCTTAGCAAAAAAAATGTCTTGACAAAGCTAGGGACTATATTTCTGACACCCCTCCCCCCCCCAAGGGACTTAAATTTTTCTGTAAATTTCCATCCGTCAAAAAAAGTTGTTATTCACAAAAAGTGCAACTCATTTTCTTTTTTAAACTTTACGCGTCTCATCTCAATAATTAATTGTGAGGTAAGAACGAGTGTTTTGGTGAAAAATGTCGGGAGACCTCTAAACCAAAACTGGGGGGCTAAGAAACCTGGCCGCTGCGCTACCCAACCTCCAGGGAGCGCTTTTAGGGCCCCTGTGAGTTAATCTAAATGCAGAAGGCATATTTACAGACTGTCTCTTATCGACAGCTGTAAGAATAATGATTATTGGCCCGGTAGATCATTAGAAAGAGCTGCCACAAAGAATTGACGTTCGCATTGTTTAAATGGGAAAATTCAAAAGTGTATCGCGTGATATAGAACAACCTGGGTCAAAATCTGAAAAAACTTTAATCTAAACTTTTTTTTCATGCATGTTAATGAGAATAATCCATGCGTGCTGCCAGCGTGTCGCGCAAAACGCGCACTGGCGCCTACAAACCTAAGGGGATACTTCACGCATTGCGCAATGTTTGAAGTATCCCCTTAGGTTTGTAGGCGCTAATGCGCGTTTTGTGCTGGCCGGCCGCTTGCCGCTCCGCAGCATGCCAAGGCTTTCTCAAGCAACTATTTCACAACAGAGGTGTTGCACAGCATCATACGAAATTGAAAGCGCTACAGTATATTAAGACTGACAGGCATTCTTTTAGAGTACCGAACTTTCCTCCAGAATAAATCAAGATACGGAAGACACAAAATGAGAGCAGTAGTCCAAAAAACTCACTAGGCCTGAATAAAGCGGGCTAATTTTGGGACTATCATCCGTCGATATCCGCAGAAATCAAGGAAATCAAGGAAATCAAGGGTAGAACGAGGAAGACAAAAAATACAAATTTAAGAGATCAGGGAGCCTCACTAATCGTGACTTTGTCTGTTTGGAAATAGCTTGATAAATCAGGATTCACAAAAAAAGTGCACTCCATAATTTCTTAAAATACCCTCTTTGCGGCATCAAAATGTCTGATCGCGAAGACTGATAATTGATGATGAACATGCAGAAGAAAACTTGAATGTACTCATACGAAATTTTTTTTTACTGCGAACTCACAAAAGACGTCCATTTCCAAGGTCATTTTCGTGCAAATGAGTTGATAAAAGTTTCCTTCTTCCGGGATGGGCAAAAGAAATGCTCGATACGCCTTGACTCATCCAATTATTGAGTTAAAAAGTTCCGATTTAGACCGTTGTCCTAATCCTTGAGAAGGTAGACTTTTGGGGTGGGGGGTGGGGGTACAACCTCCCATTTCTTCAGGGGGGCCAGAGAGGGGAGCACTCTGACCCAAATAACAACCTTTTCGGATAAGGATTCCCCCTTTTGCACACATCAAGTTATGGCGTACTAGAGTACCTATATGTATAGCGAGAGTGTGGACAGCTCGCTTGAAGGGCTTAGGACCCAAAAGTGCAACCATTCCTCTAACTACCGTCTAACGCACAAACTTTCACTGCCAGCCTGCAGAGTCTGCAGATTCCAATTCTAACCAAGATGGCCAAGAATGAGCAAAAATGAGTAAATTTATGCAAAAACTAAGTGAAAAACGTGCTTAGTAAACGATGGTTTCTAACAATTAGATAAGTAAATCGCTCCGGATAGTTGAAATTCATAGGTTGGCTGCATTTCTGGGCCCTAACATTATGCACGGAGGCATCGGTGAAGGCCTAATGGATTTTCGGAGTTTCACATCCGTCTATACTCTCTCTATATTGGTACTCTATGGCGTGCACGGAGAAAAAAACTTCGTGCGTGGGACTCGAAGTTGAGGTCATATGGATCTCTGAAGTTTTCGGACCACGTATCTAAAAACTTGAGGTCAAGCTGCCGAAGTCCGGGTCAGACATCTGAAGTACTTCGGTATATACCGAAGGGTTTGGGTCACACAACTGAAGTACTCCGGTACATACCAAAGTGCTTCGATGTCTGACCCGAACTTTGGCATTGTTTAAATGGTATAATTCAAAAGTATATCGCGTGATATAGAACAACCTGGGTCAAAATCTGAATAAAACTCTAATCTATAATGTTTTTTCATGAATGTAAATGAGAATAATCCATGCGTGCTGCCAGCGTGTTGCGCAAAACGCGCACTAGCGCCTACAAACCTAAGCGGATACTTCACGCATTGCGCAATGATTGAAGTATCCTCTTAGGTTTGTAGGCGCTAATGCACGTTTTGCGCTGGCCGGCCGCTCGCCGCTCCGCAGCATGCCAAGGCAGGCGCCTCAAGCAACCATTTCACCACAGAGGTGTTGCACAGTATCATACGAAATTGAAGGCGCTCCGGCAGCTCGACCTCAAGTTTTCGGATGCGTGATCAGAAAACTTCAGACATCCATATGACCTCAACTTCGGGTCCCATGGACGAGGTTTTTTTCTCCGTGCACCGAGCGTTTCTTTTGACTATTCCGGCATATATTTAATCATTTCTTAATAAAGAGGAGATTTAATTTAAAATATGGGTAACCAAGGCTATTTATATATTTTAATATATTAAATTTTAATTTATATATTGATTATAATTTATATATTTTAAATTAAATCTCCTCTTTATTCGTATATTCGGGCTATGTTTTTGTGCTTTGTTTTTAATCATTTCTTAAACGATGGTATAAACTCCTATTTTAGCGCCTACACGATTAATGATGAGTCTTTTCGCACCTGACCGCGCGTTAATTTTGCCTCCTTTTTTTCCAGGTATCCATCGAAGAGCGGTTAAAATATCCTCGGCCGGGCCGGGACCGTATTGTTGCGCCGTTTAATATCCCTGACCGCCGCGGGCGCCGACGAGGAGAGATCCGCGGCGCGCGGCGGGCGGCGGGGTGGGTAAACAATTTTAAAATAGGGAGTCGCGGAAAGTTGCGAAAGGAGGAAGCCGGGTGCGGGGGTGGGGGAAACTAGGTGAGGCAGACGCAGGAGCCGACGCACAATAGATCGAGTCAACAGAGGGGGTCGGACAAAATTTGGAAACTTTAAACGCCTGTAACTCCGTTCATACATAACTTTGAAATTTTAAAAGTGGTTTCATTGGTTTCCTCGTGAAATTTTCTGCTAGAAGCACCCCTCAGAGTTTAAAATGTGACGAGATAAAAATAAAAATGTGCAGTTTCAGTCAAGAATTTCATGTCCGACCTCTCTGACTGACTCGATCCACTGTGCGACGAGGCACTCATAAAAATGCTCGCGGCCGTTTTCCCGGTTCCCGGTTCCCGTTTTCCGTCTTCCAAGTTTGCTCTTCTCATCTGCTCCCGACACTGTTTCTGATAATCATCTGATGGCACGCCAGCCCGCCGCCGACCCAGCCTCAATGCATAATCGGGCTCCTCTTATTAACTCCACGTCAAGCTAAGAAAAACGCGGATGCTCTTTACACGCCGCGTCGGGCGTCCCTCACAGCGTTCTACGCTTTTGCCGATCTGTACGGCCGTTCACTTTCCGCTTTCACTGCAGGTGTGACTGCAAGTTGGAATTAAAATCGATAGAAACAAGGCTATTGCCCCTCCCAATTTATTAGGAATAAAACGTAGGATAGCATACACTGGAAAATAAAAAAAAAGAAAAAAAAAAAAAAAAAAAAAAAAAAAAAAAAAAAAAAACACTTTGGATCTAGAGTCCAGACTCTTGAAAACATTGACAAGAAAAAGGACTCTTAATTCAATCAGATTTGAGCTGAAATCATTCAAGCTCAAATTAAGAGGCTTGGTTCTTGATTTAAGCTTAAATCTGATTGAATCAAGAGTATTTTTTCTTGGCGATGTTTTTAAGAGTCTGGACTCTAGATCCAATGTGTTTTTTTCCCCAGTGTAGGAAAATATGTAGTATCATTTAGGTTGAATATGTTCTGGAGCGACAGGTGAATAAGCTATGATAAAATTATCAGAATCAACTAAAACTAAAGGAGAAGAGCAAATTAAAAATAGAAATATGATTTTAAAAAAAAAGAAACCAAAAAATCTTTAATTAAAAAGTAAGGATAAAAGGAAATTTTGTCATAAAATCCGACTATCCCTAAAGGATTATTAGATCCATGAACATGAAGAAAAACTAAATAAGTTAAAATTAAAAATATAATTGAAAAAGGAAAAACAAATTTAAATGAGAAAACCCGATTAAGAGTAGCATTTGTGTAGCATTTTATTAAGTGTATAAACTTAATGAGAGTGGTTGGACATGACATTTTCAACTAATACTGCAAATTTTGTTGTTTAATTTGTCAAATTTTTAATTTTAAGGGGTGTTTTAGTAGAAAATTTTACGAGGAAACCAACAGAATCACTTTTAAAACCTCCAAGTTTTGTATGAACGGAGTTAAAAGTTTTTAAAGTCTCCAAATTTGGTCCGACCTCTCCCCTCGACTCGATCCACTGTGCGTCGCGTCGTGCTGCACTAAGAAAAAACGCCTTACGAGCCTCCAGATGTTGCCAAATTTCCTTTCATGGATCACGAAATTGTTAGAAAATTTGTGAATATTTTCCCTCCAATTTTTCAGAGAATTTTCTTCGTGATTTGATCTAAGGCTCCGAAAATTTCAAGGAAAGTTATTCATGACCTTCTTCGAAAATAAATATTTTCTAAGAGAAAAGTTGGCAACAGTCGAACGCTTATGCGGCGTTCTTCCTTTCAGCACAGTAGCGTCGCGTCGTGCCGAATAGAGCCGCAAGAGCAAACATGAAGCTTTCAGGAAATTGACTCAGTAGCTCCGGAGCAGTAAATTCTATTTTAAAAACCTGCGTTCTTTGATAAATTGCCACCAATTATTCGAAGACTCACAAATGGATTACATTTTGCAATAAGGAACCACTATTTCTGGCTCATTTTAGAAACAACAAACACGCCGTTGGTTTCTCAATGGACATATGTGCTTTTATGGGAGAGCCAGAGATAGTGGTTCCGTATTGCAAAATTTAATCCAAATCGTTTGGATTATTGGATTACAATTTACGATAAGGAACCATCTTTGGCTCTCCCATAAAAGCACATATCTGCATAGAGAAACCAACGGCATGTTTGTTGTTTCTAAAATGAGGCAGAAATAGTGGTTTCTTATTGCAAAATGCAATCCTATTAAAGATTGGAAAAGAGTGTTTCGTCAGTCCCCTTCACAAAAGGAGGTAACTTAATTTCAATGTTGCCAAAGTTCCTCTCGCGAATTGCATTTTTACTAAGAGAATCTCGGAGATTTCTAAATAAAATTTTACTGATTATTCTTCAGATCTCATAAAATATCAATAAAATTTTGTAGATATTTTGCAAATGTACTTTTTTGTAAACACTTTAATCTTTTGCGTAAACTTTGCAATCTTGGAATGAAATTACGTCACTTCGTCCGGAAAATGACGATTTGATGACTGTTGGTCATCATACAACATTGCTTGCTTTTCTGATTGCGTTTTGGACGCACAACAAACAAATTTTAATGATAGGAATTAGCAGAAAAAGGCGGAATTTTACTCAATACGTATATCTTCTGGCGAAATACAGCGTTACCCATTACGGCAATTCTGTTTGAAACAATGTTGACTTTTTCGCACTCACGGCTTTCTTATGTGTCACTAGTCGACCCTAGAGTCCCTTTATACTGAGAGTCAAGACAATTTGAATCCATTTCTGATTGGTTCCCGTATTTTAGGCCTCCACAGCGTCACAAACGGGAATAAAGATTACATTTTTACCGATTGCAAAGATTATAATCTGGAATGAACCAGGGCATTACGGGTTCGGCAAGGAACAAACGGAATGAGAGGAGGAACCAGGAGGAACGGAGAAAGGAATTTGAGAATGGGCCGATCAAAGATTACGAAAAACGTTCAATTTCTGTAATCTTTGTTCCCGTTTGTGACATCCACGAGCCGAATTGTCTTGACTCTCAGTATAAAGGGACTCTAGTCAACCCGTTTCAGATGCGAAATGAAAAGAGCTATATTATAACCTGGACGCGGCGGGAGAAACTTAAAAGTAAGTAGGTGAAAAATCGTATCGCTTTGATTACCGCCTGAGCTGTTTGTTGCAGACGATGAGCGTCATCAAGGCGACATTGGCGGAGATGCCCGCTGCACAGAGACTGAAAATGATGGCCGCTTCGGTCTCTCCGTCCGGGTGACACTGAAATGTCGTTCGGTTGCTCGTGTAGTTGCTGTAACCACTCGTCCCAAAACGCAGGTTTGGCGCCCCAATCCCTGCAACAACCCACACAGAAGCCATTTCAATACTTCATTCCATTACCGCTATCACTTTAGAAACAACATATCGACGGTGAAACTACCAAACCACGTATCTCGTTTGCGGTGTTTAAAAATCGACGCTCGCATTTTATTTTTTTGAAGTAGACAAAATCAATATCATTCCTTGAAATTTTCACAAAATTTTCTCCGCACGAAGAGGAAAAATCACAGAAATTTTCACGACTGGACGTTAAGTACTTTTTCATCTAAAAAATAAAGTATGACAGGAAGTCTGCGACGTCGCAAACCGAGATACGAGGTTTGGTAGTTTCACCGTCGATATGGGCTGCGTTAAACAGGAAGGAACCAAGCCACATCAGCTATTGCCCAATTTAATTGGGCATTTAATTTTACATGAAAACGGTTGTGCGGATTTTCGTGCAAATTTTGGTGAAAATTCTCCATGGTACGAAGCAAATTCCTACAGATTTTCAAAGAAATCCGAACAAACGTTCTCTCGTAAAGAATTTAATTGCCCAGTTAAACTTGGCAATAGCTGATGTGGCTCGGTTCCTTTCTGTTAAACTCGGTCCATATGTGCTATTAGTTAAAGACAGTCATGTTGAATTTTCTGCTGAGAAAAATCAAAGTTACAGCAGGTCATATCGGCATTCAAAAACAACTTTTCTCTCTGATAATAAGTAGAAAGTTGAGTTCCATCTCCTTTTCCGATAGGCAGTACCCGTAAATTTTCCGAGGAAAATTTAAATCGTCGCATTTATTTCAACGCTCGGTTTAATTCAAGTAGGCTCTCGTTTTTTTGGCGAAAAGTTTTTGTTGGAAAGTTTAAATTTACAGATAAATAGCATGCCAACTTCTTACTGGTAAGATTTTAAAATCATAAGTGTTAAACCAATTTTTACATAACATTTTAACACGATGAGAATACATACTTCGTTATAGGTAAATTTCTTAATCTTCCTAATGGTCCATTGCAAGCTTATTTTCAAACTGTTGAGTTTTTTAATTTTTCATCTCTGCATTTTGAAAAAAAATCTTCAAAAATAGTTGCGACTTGTACCGCGTGATCAACACGGCAAGTGCATGTATCCACAAACGGGAGGAATAGAGCACACCGTCATCGAAGTTTCTACGGCAATAGACGCAATGCGACATCGGTAATAACTCGCTGATGCAACTATTCGAACTTTACGGATGTCCGTGTTGCATATGCAAAAATTGAAGGCGTTTTTATTTTTTGTGGGTTCTCAGCACCGGTGCGCCGCGCCGTGCGCGCCACCATCAAAATACGCGGTGTGTGCGTGATGCTCAACACAGTTTCTGGTGGGATCTGATGAATAAACGAACGCATTGATGGTGAAATTAGAATAAAAAGAAAAAAGTGAAAATTTAAGAACGTAAAAAATCCCAAAGACGGTGTTCCAAAATTCCTTCCTTTCTTCCATAATAATACAAGAAACGCCTGCTGTTTTAAAAATTAAAGACATATTTTGGAAAAAGCAAATTCTAATTGATTTTCATACACATCAGCACCTTCCAACCAAAGTATCAAAAGCACCACGCGACACTTAAAAATTTTCGCCGCCATTTTTTTTTACAAAAAAATTCTTCAGCGAAGCTGTCCAAAATTGTGATTGAATTTTTCTTTGTGCTACCAATAAAATTCAGTGTTTCAAACAGATTCAACCAATAATTTCTCTGTAAAACAATCAAGTGACGGCGAAAATATTGAAACGGCGCATGACACGTGTGATACTTTGGCCAGAAGGTGACGACATATTCTACTAACCATGTGATTAAGCAGTGCATTTAATCATTATTTTATTTTTCATTTTCCACATTAATAGCGCTGACAGTTTCATACTTTTCATGTCTTTCTTCGAAATTATCCTACATCATTGAAGGGACTCAACCTAAATGTCATTACTTCTAGAAAGACCAAAAAACACAAAGTTAGATTTGTAATTACAAGACACACTGTAACTTTGCGGAGGTTTCTATATGCTGTTTGATTGACATCACTATCGAGCTTTTGAAGAAAAAGAAGTCTGAGGCGGTGTTTTGGCAGCCACAACCACTAGAGAACCAATGTTTCCGCTCAACTCGACTCATTGCATCTCCAACTCTGACTTCTCCGGAACACATACACGACTGGAAAAAGTTTTTCGTATCGGTGACTAATGGATGAAGTGGTCGGTTGTTTATTCGAGTGTTTCACGCTCGTTCCTCTTTTTTCGCTCTTGCTTTTTTCTTCGACTCGGTCTTCGTATTCTGCTTCACCGACCCACGTCTTTCGTGATTTGATTTCGGCCCCAATTAAATGAGCTAGCGGAATTCCTCAAACTGGATTCTCTCTTTGGTCAAGTTTTGAATGCAAAATTAAGTTGCTCTCTCCTTCCTCCTTTCGTGCTTGCTAAG
Organism: Bemisia tabaci; assembly: GCF_001854935.1. Taxonomy (NCBI): domain Eukaryota; kingdom Metazoa; phylum Arthropoda; class Insecta; order Hemiptera; family Aleyrodidae; genus Bemisia; species Bemisia tabaci. The sequence goes on from NW_017547427.1 coordinate 2,913,737, forward strand.
ATTTTAATGACTTTACCTTGATCATGTTTTGTGAGCTAAAATGTGACCGTCCAAGAGAAAAAGAACTTTTGTGCCAAAAGAATCCAAATTATTAGGCTATATGAATAGGTGAGTACATCACCAACATTTTCACAATAAAACCACTATGAAAAACTAAATATAACACTGTTAATCAAGTTAAAGCACTACCACCTAAGGTTTCAGGACATTCCGTCAATGACTTTTGTCTTTCGCACCTATTTTGTCCAGTAGTTTACGTCCACACGTAAAATAAGAAAAAGTAAGTTGGTCCATAAGCGTTATATTTTAGTCCGTAGGTAAACTTATATTGACAATATGGAAATGAGAAACTTGAGAGAGAAGGAGGTGTCGCTGTGATGAATAATATTTAAATGAAATGTTACTTTCATATTTTGATTCATCTTTTTAAATTTTCATTGATGAATATTTGGTTTCATTTCCATTTTTACAATTTTTTATATAAAATGTACCTTATATATACCTTTTTTAATTGAAAATATTACTTCATTTTAAAAAAAATTAAATTTTTAGAACTTGACAAATGGTTTCCAAGCGATGTCATTGAATTGATTTCAATTAGCCGTAGTGATGTTGAAAGAAACTATACAAAAATGAATAAAAGAGGAAAAAAACCAAGAAGCATGCAATCTTTGGTTTTGACCTATTTGAACATCGATCTTTTAGAGTCAAATACTTCCAATTTTGAGTGTTTGGTTGCGTGTACACCGGGCTGCGGCACAGTAAACAAAATATGAAAGAAGAAACTAAAGTGCTCCGGAAATCATCAAATTTAACATGAAGCCACCTCAGTATTTACAGAACACACATTACAGTTTCTTTCAATACATACATTTTTTTCATGAATGTAACTGAGCATAATCCATGCGTGCTGCCAGCATGCTGCCAGCGCGTAACGCGCACTGGCGCCTACAAACCTAAGGGGATACTTCACGCATTGCGCAATGCTTGAAGTATCCCCTTAGGTTTGTAGGCGCTATTGTAGGCCCGCCGCGCCGTAGCGTGCCACGGCGCCCCAAGCAACTATTTCACAACACAGGTGATGCATCGTATCATACGAAATTGAGCGCGCTCCAGCATCTTAAGTATGGCAGGCATTCTTTAAGAGGACAGAGCCTTCCTCGCAAAATAAATCAAGATACTACGGCACGTAAAGAGAGCGGTGGTTCAAAAAACTTACTAAGTCTCGGACTCATCCGTATTTAATAACGTTTAGCATGCTTTTAAAATTCATCAGAGAAAAAAGTGACTCGATTTAGGCAGAAACATTCTTGAGTATGCCGATAAGAAGATTTTATTTTGAATCAAGGATAATTCGCAGCTCAATGAAAGCGGGTTTCTGCTTGATGTAAGTAATTTTTCTTTTTATACATATTCCGAGACATTTTACACTTTTATCGAAAAACGTCGTGAGCAATTGTCGTTTGTATTTACATAAGATCCAATTTACTTTGAGTCTCAATTGGACGTATTTCTACCAAACAGACCTATGTGGAGGTGAGAAATGTGGGGTGTGCTCGTTAGTTCTCTTTGCGTAAGAATGAATGGGAATAATAAAGCGCCAGTGACGTCAGCGGCAATGATAGTGCGCACTCGAGCGAGGGGGAGATCGTTGGAGGGAGTCTTTAACTCATGAGCCCTGTGCACAACACTCTCTTGCCATGCCCGCGGCTCATGACTGCCGCATTCAGTTGGCACATAGATCTGTTTGATAGAATGTAAAATCCCGCTTTTCCAATTCTTCAAAAGGAATCAAGCCCACTTTTACATTGCTTCTTATGCAGCTTCCTAGAGCACACCCCATATTTCTCACCTCCACATAGGTCTGTTTGGTAGAAATACGTCCAATTGGTAGGTGGACCAAAACTTTCCCGCCGAAAAAATGGGTGGACGTAAACAACTAGAAAAACAGGTGCGCGGACAAAAAATCATTGACGAAATGTCCTATAGCCTGTATAACGTGATTATCGAGTAAATTTATTTTATCCTTAGAAAGTGTCCTCAGTTGGCTGTGTCTTTTGCGTGCATCAAACTCATTGCAGAAGTGCGTATCTCGTGATCAAGTGTCACTTTTCAATTACACAATGCTTGATCCAGCCACATGAGATTAAATTAAAGCCTTTAACAAGGAATTTAAAGCGTGACACTCTGTTTCCGGTCTTTAAATAATCATAATCCGCCAACAACAGGTTTAAAACACCAATTGCAAAAATGCGTCTGGACTCTAGATCTAAGAAACTTTTTTTCCCAGTGTTTCTAAGTTATATGAAAATATCAAGAGAAAATATTCAGAACTCTCCTCCAAAATGAACGTTTTATCGGAGGAAAGGCAACTTTCGAATTTTCATACGGCGTCCTTCCTTACTCCTGCGGGTCAACCAGAGAGTTTTTTCAAGGAAACATGCTTCTGCTTCCACACCATGCGACGCTCGATACATTAAAAGAATGCGATAAAAAAGACCAAAAAAGTAAAAATTTCCCCCGAGTCATTATTCCGAGCAGATGCAGTTTTCTACGGTGCTAACTGACCCGCGGAAAAGGCGAGTTAAAGACAGTGGCGTGGCGTGAATTGCGATGTATCGAGTGTTATGCCATTTAAACCTATGGTATAGAATCGATTATTAAGGTGTTCGCTGCGGACACCCTGTTTATCGATCATTTTCCATAGGTTTAAATGGCATAACAATCGATATATCGCAATGCACGCCACGCTTCTGTAAAGACGAGCGGAGAAAAGGAACAAAAGCGAAGCGTCCATTTTGTTGCCCCGCGGTGAATTTGAAAGTCACTAATAAAGCAAAGAAACACACGCTCAAGACTCGACCAACGCTAGCGCCGGTGTTTTAATGGAAACCATTAAGAACAAAGGCGAGGAGAGTGCATTGACAAAAGTAAAAGCGCGCGAGCGAGCCAAGGAACAGCTCGAAGAACAACAAGCGCCTCGGCCGGGGCGCACTTTCTCTCGCCCGCGGCGAGGCGAGCGCCGTGCGTTTTTGAGTGTCGAGTAATGGAATTAAAAATTGAAGACTCACAAATGTTGTTTAAATAAACATTGTGCCCCGGCCCCGACGACTCCTGCTTCCGAAACTCGCCGCCCCCCCCCCCCGGGCAGACTTACCCCCTCCCACTCTTTCCGCGCCTTCGACTTTGAAACAAAGGGCCTTGCTAAGTGGGTGACCCAGGCCCAAGTTCTGCGCCAAACTTGTACAGTGCACAGGGTGTCTCAGAACCAAGAATTGAAAGTTAAAAGCTCCGTAATTTTAGCCCACGATCCCTAATTAGTACCTTGAACAAGACAATGAAGTATTTATTAGATTTGTATAATTCACGCATCATTGCAATTTCAAAATCTTAAAACATGAACCCCATTTTTGGGGGAGGGGGAGGTTGGAGGGGGGGGGCTGTACTGATAACTGGAAAACTCCGCGTAGAATCCTCCTGAAAGGATTTCTTTGGCGCTCCAGTACATAGCGACTTATAATGGCCCATATGGTGCTGCAGTACTGCACCCAGCATGCTCATGTGCGGACATATGTAGACCATGGGACCGATCGAAAACAGAAACGTAGAACCGCATATCATCTGTCTTCCGTCAATAAACTCATGACCACACTTACACGCAAAAAATTAGTCGGTGCTGATGATAGAACCTTCAGTTCTCAGGGCTCCTGCACCTTCTTTGTTATTCTTTCTATCGTGAGAACAGAACTTGGATCGTGAGCACAGAATACTCTGTCCTCATAACGAAAACTTCTGTAGCTGTAACAGAGAAAGTACAGGACCTCTGGGAGCAGAAATTTTTTTAGTGTATTGCACGTAACACGCTCGACCGCGATTGTAAATTGTAGATAGAACAAGAGTGAATATTGTAGGAAGCTCCGGAAGGGTATTCCTATGTAGATCCAAGAGTGAATATTGTAGGAAGCTCCGGAAGGGTATTCCTATGTAGATCCTAAGAGGTACAATCTTCAGGCGTGAATACCAATCCTGAGCGACCTTGTATCCGGCGGGCCTTTAAGTACCTTGGTGTAACCCAGCCCTCTCCACCAAGTTTCTTCAGCCCGGACGTACGGAACCAATCGCCGACTGGAAACGGAAACGTAGAACCACACATCGGCTTTCTTGCGTCAATGAACGTAGGACCGCACTCCAGCGAATTCGCGACGTGAAGAACAGCGCCGCTATCGTGCGGTCCCACATTATCTCTTCGGATCTTCATGTGAACACCTCTCCAGAGCATATCGGTATAGAGTCCCTTTTTACTGAGAGTTAAGAAAACCCCCCTCATGGAGTCACAAACGGGAATAAAGATTACACAAATTGAAAGTTTTCCGTAATCTTTGATCGGCCCATTCTCAAATTCCTTTCTTTGTTCCTTCTCTCATTCCGCTTGTTCCTTGCCGTACCCTCAACTCCTCGGTCCATTCCAGTTTAAAATCGTTGCAGTTGGTGAAAATGCAATCTTTGTTCCCGTTTGTGACACTGTGGAGGCCTAAAATACGGGAACCGATCAGAAATGGATTCCTATTGTCTTGACTCTCAATGTAAAGGGAATCTAATCCATGCGTGTTGCCAGCGCGCGCACTGGCGCCTACAAACCTAAGGGGATACTTCACGCATTGTGCAATGCTTGAAGTATCCCCTTAGGTTCGTAGGCGCCAATCCGCATTTTGTGCTGGCCGGCCGCCCACCGCGCCGCAGCGTGCCACGACGCCTCAAGCAACTATTTTACAACAGAGATGTTACACTGTTACACGGTATCATACAAAATTGAGCGCGTTCCAGGATATTAAGTATGACAGGCATCCTTTATGAGTACGGAACTTTCCTCGCAAAATAAATCAAGATACTAAAGCACAAAAAGAGAGCGGTAGTTCAAAAAACTCACTAAGTCTCACCCATCCGTTTTTAATAACGTTCAGCTTAATTTTTGAATTTTATTAATGGAAAAATTGACACTATGGAGGCCTAAAATACGGGAACCAATCAGAAATGGATTCTCATTGTCTTATCTCTCAGTATAAAGGGACTCTAGACCGCACTCCAACGAATTCGCGTCGTAAAGAACGGCGCCGCTATGGTACGGTCCTACGTTACCTCTTCGGATCTTCATGTGATCACCTCTCCACAGCATAGCGGTATAAAGCATAGGCCCTTTCGGTAGAGTCCGCGCCAACTACATTTACGCGCTTTTAGACCACGACAGAAGATCCACCATCTTGCTTCCTGCATTTTCTTTTCGAGAATGACATCAGACGTTTTTTTATCGCAGTCTAAAAGTGTGTAAACTTATTTGGCGTGGAATCTACCTTGCTGCAACTCAGCATGCTTCAGCAAATGCGGACATGCGGAACATGAGGTCAACTGAAATCGGAAACGCAAAGTCGCACATCGGAGGTATTGCGCCATGAGCGGAGATCAGTAATGTCACCCCTGAATTTTCAAGCATTTTTGGATTGTATCAATCAATTTAACTCAAATAAAAGCTTGTGATATACTTCGTTTCCAGAGAAAAATTTCTTTGGCGTTTAGATTGCTTGGCAACGCCAAATCATATTTCTTCCCTTTTCTTTTTAAATGCCTTAAAATTCCATATCCAACATTGATAACTCCCTATACGGTGTGTGAATCCTCAAATTCAGCTCATCAAACAAATCCTGACAGGATGGTCAGAGGTGATGGAACACCCCATATATTTTGCAAAACTTGCAAATTTTCTCAGCCGCCTTTACATCTGGATTCAAGGACGTTCTCCTCTAAGAAGTTAGGAGTCTGACTTGTGGATGTTAATTTATTAATTAATATGCAAGTTGTCTTTTCCCAGCATCTACGTGTATTTGGCTTCTTTTGAGAAGAGGGGGAAGAGAGGTAGGGGGAGGGGCTCAGGACACAAGAACAGTTTCCAAGTTTTGTCTCCTAAGCTTCCGCCAGGTGAAAGTTTTGCGAGTGAGATGCTGCTTCAAGAAATCATTTTTTCGCACCGTATTCCGTCAGTGTCGTGGCGCGCGTGCTTTGCGATATCGATTGATCTGTCATTTAAACCTGTGGAAAAGGATCGATGAACAGGGTGTACGCAGCGAACACCTTAATAATCGATTCTTCACCATAGGTTTAAATGGCATAACAATCGATACACCGCAATTCACGCCACGCTACTGCATTCCGTGTGAAGCACTCAATTGGGTCCGGCAGATGCTCTCTTAAATGCGATTTAACTCTCTTCAAACTGAAATTGCGTCAAACTACATTGAATTTCAGGAGAATTTGATTTCACTTGAAGGAGGAAAGTGAGAAAAGTAGTATTATTTGATCATTTTTTCATTTTGCTCATCTATTTGAGTGTCGTCAGGTCGATTTTTTATTTTTTTCCCCCTCGCAGCGGTTTCGAGTCGCACCGTGCCGAATCGCGAAAATAGGATGAAAAAGGATTTTTTGATTTATGTACGTTTTTTTCCATACATTCATTAAGCTATTTCTACTTTCTGGGTGAAAGATAAACGACTGCCTCCGTTGCCTGATTTCCCCCCCCCCCCCGTATGTACCAAATCTTGGTCAAAGATTTTTAGTATAAAATTTTAGTTGAAAATGCCTCTCTTCAGAGTTACAGCCCCTGAAAGTTGATGGATGTATGAATGGTTGTAGAGAAGTTGTAACAAATTTTTCAATGACTTTAAATTGAATTTTGCTGCACCTTTCTTCCTCATCAGAATTAAAACGGACTCAAAGTTTATAAACGAATAACGTGCTTCAAATAACCACTAATCGTTGATTTCGTCCCATTCACATTCACACAGTGTTGCGGAAAAACTACTTGAGTTTTCAATATACATTGGAAACGAGGGTTGTAGTGCGCTAGGTGAATGGTTTTGGATAAAGTATCAAATCACAAAAAGGTCTTTTCCTGATGCAAAAAATAGACCCCTGAAGCTTTGCACTTAGTTCTAAATCGCCTTTTACCAGTGGTAGGGAAAAGACAAGTATTAAATTTCTCAGTTTAGAGGGTTGTCACTGCGAGGCTCAGTAATCAACAAAAAAAAAATATTATTTGGATTAAATTTTGCAATAAGGAACCACTATTTCTGGCCCATTTTAGAAACAACATACATTCCAATGGTTTCGTTTCCCTATTTTTGGACTACCGTTCTCTTTTTGTGCCGTAGTATCTTGATTTATTTTGCGAGGATCGCTCCATTTTCTTAAAAGATGCCTGTCATTCTTGATACGTTGCGTTGGAGCGCCTTGAATCTCTTATAACACCTCTGTCGTGAGATATAGTTGCTTGAAGCGACGCGGTATTCCGCGTCCGCGGCCTACGGGCAACCAGCGATACATGCGCATAGGCGCCTTCAAACCTAACTGGATACTTCACGCATTGCGCAATGCGTGAAGTATCCCTGATAGGTTCGTAGGCGTCAGCGCGCGTTTCGTGCTGGCAACACGCCGCTAAAGGATCCACTAAGTGGGATTTTCTGGTCGAAAAAGCTCCTGAGCCCGGTGAATCGCCCGGGGAGCCTCGGGATCACGCGCAATTGATCCAGCGCCTAGGATCTACTACTCGATGGTGAAAGTGCAAAAGTGCGTAACTCAATTTTTGACAATTTTAAGTTACATCGCCTAAGCCTAAGCCTAAGCTAAATCGCCTTTTACCAGCGGTGAGGAAAAGACAATTATTAATTTTCTCAGTTTAGAGGGTTATCACTGCGAGGCTCAGTAATTAAGAAAAAAAAATTATTATTTGGATTACATTTTGCAATAAGGAACCATTACTTCTGGCCCATTTTAGAAACAAGATACATGCCATTGGTTTCGTTTCCCTATGCAGATATGTGATTTTATGGGAGAGCCGGAGCCATTATTGCAAAATGTAACCCATTTAGACCCCCAAAAATTTCTCCTGAGACCTTCACCCAAATTTTTGAATCACCGTGCGATAACGGGGGAGTGAATCAAGGATCCCCCTCGAAAATTAAAGCGGGAAATCCAATTCTCCGACTCTGCGCAGGCACAGATGTTAGTATTCATTCGCCGCGATCCTTCTGCGATCACGGAGCGACGGGGAAATTATTTCTGAATTTAATTGCATTACTCACTGGAAAGAAGTCATTAGACAGGGACAGGGGAGGGGGGAGGGGTGTGCAATCAGCCCGGCACGAAAGCAAAGTGGAGGAGAAAACGAGAAAAATATGAATAAAGCAGAGAATTCTTGTCGACGCAGGTCTGCTCGTATGATTAACTAATGAGTAGCTCCCGGCGCGCCTGGATCACTCAAACCGGTGTGGCCAATTTGTCACGCCATATGTTCATTTAAAGCTGTTCATCGATGCAATCTGCCGACGAAAAATGGTTGATCGGTAGATACGTCTATTTGGTGCTTTTAACATCTGAGCCATTAACACCTTAGAGGAGAGATCAAAATAGTGTAGTACAGAATTTAAAAAATTTAAAAAGTCGGGGTCACAAAAGGGTAGTACACAAAATTGAAAGATAGGACAAGGAAATAATCCATTGAATTTGGAGATTAATTCGTTTGAGAATGAGAGGGATTTCATGAAAAAACTTTGAAAGTATGGTATTGAGATCAGAAAGTGGAGGACTTTTTGTGAAATGCATCCTCAAAAATAAGCTTTAATCTATCTTGCATGAAAATTTGCAAGGCCAATGGCGTGGTGTCAAATTTTTGAGCCGTTCATCGATACAACCCACGGACGAGAAACGCCTTTTGTAAAGTTCGACCTCCAAAATGAGCTCTAATCCGTGTTACATGATTATTTTTACGGTTCATGGTACGGTGATACGTTTTTGAAACACCGTGAAAAACTTGGAAAAGTCAGTGGATACTCAACCGTTAAGGGCAGGTTTCAATATTTTGCTCGGTCCAATTGTTCATAAGTCCAATTTCACCTATGGGTGCGATCGACTTTGCATACCTAATGCCACCGGCGAGAGATTTTTGAACCCATTTCAGTTATAAAGTCGGGGCAGGCCACACAATTTGTGTTAAAAAAATGCAGTCTGAAGTTATCGACTTGTAAAATTCCTGGCAATTTCAAAACTATTAGAAAGGTACCATGAACGGTGAGAGAGAATAGAGGAGGGGCATTATTTAGTAGGGTTCACTGCAGTCATTCTTTATACCACACAATTGTTGTAGATTTGACAATATGTTTTCGTTATATGTTCCTTGATTCCCTGCTATAAAATGTTTGATGAATTTATTGTTGACCTATGCTTGATTGGTCTCTTCTTTCCTCATAAAAACTTCTGTAAGAAAATCAAGCTTTGAAAGAAACATCATAATCCATTTCGACTACAGTTTGCAGTTAGGAACTATAAAATTTCAGGCTCATTCATAAAAGCACCTCCCTGCATGGAGAAACTTATGGCACAAATGCTTTTTTTCTGATATGAGGTAGAAATCGTAGTTCCCAGTTGAGAAATACAGTCCAACTTAACTGCTGAGAGGCTCTACAATTTCTAGCTCATCCATAAGGGCACCTATCCGCACGGGGAAACCAATGGCACATACAATGTTTCTACAATGAGCTGGAAAAATTAATTCCTTCATGCCCAACGGCGTCCAATTTAGCTGCTGGCGCTACTGTTTAGAAAAATATTTTGCAAACATATTGACAGAGGAAATGCCCAACAACTTGAAATAAATCAGGAGTTATGAAGGCTTATGTTTTCCGTCAAAAACGCAATATTTTTAAAAAAAGCTATTGGTAATTTAAAAAGTCATGAACTGGGCTCAAAATCGCGGCACGAAAATGCAATTTCACATTCTCTCTCACTCACTCCCTAACGGAAAGGCACATCTTAATTTCCAAAAGGGCCCCGGAAAGCATGGTGTATATGGACCACTCACAGGGTTCACGTAGAAAGAGAGATATGCGCGTACTTAATAAGAGAAGCGACGAGAAAAAACTAGACGGCCAAAATTTATTCTCCCGGCTGAGGAATTTTGACCATTGAAAATGCAAAATCTAATTTTGTGACACGACTTAACACAAAAATCCCTGCCCTGAAAAATTATCCACCCCTACTTTAGTCCCTTTTTCCGAGAATAATCACATTCGAACGTATCTCTATCAAACAGAACTATGTGCACTATGACGTGAGCCCTGTTATGCATAGATTCTTAAGGGTCTCAGGGCTCATTTCTTGGTGCACATAGTTCCGTTTGATAGAAATACGTCCATTCCATTGTACTTGATGGGGATCTTTCCGAGATGAAGAGCGCAATTTAGACTTCGCGAATGCATTTTTCAGCCATCTTAAATAACATCGGTGAAAGGCGGTAGATGCGTATCTCTCCTACAACGTTGCGAAATCTCCACTGTTGAACGTTTTAGGCACCGATTTCAAACGCTGTTGAGTAATTCCTTGAAATTTACCTAGGTAACCCAATTTCAAGAAATTGACGTGGTTATACAGGTTATACAAGATTTAATTGCGAACAAAATCATTCGAAACTTTTTGAAATTATCATCCACAATTTTCCCCGTGAATTCGTATCTTATTGGAGGAAATAATGCAACGTTTGAAGGCTCATGCGGCAGTATTGTTTGACATACTTTAGAACATTTTTTATGGAGGTGGAAAAATGAGTTTAATGTCCGAGGAATTATTTTCATCACATACTCTTAAAACTTTAAAGTGAAAGAAAAAATTAGCGCAGTGCAAATTGAGATCCGCTCTTTTTTCTTCCACTGACAAAAAGTTGTTTCAGATCCAGCGAATATTCTACCGTGCTAAGCAAGAACGCCGTACGTCCATCAAGATTTTCCCTTGTTTTTTGGAACTTAACACTTTATAAAATAAAAATTGTTTTACCCATGCACCTCAAATTTTAAACCGAGAAGTTGACCGTTGGCGGGAATCAGCAAAATATAGAATTAGAGGATGGGCGGCAAATTGGAAGCTGCGATATTTACAAATATTTAGGAGTGTTTTTAACCCAGGATGGAAGATTGGACCAGGCCATCAAGAACAGGAATATGCAGGGTAGGAGGGCAATCGCTATGTTAAATGGAGTCCTTTGGGACCAAAGGATCTCCAAAGAGAACAAAAGGAGGATTTACTACGCGATTGTCAAGAGCATAGTAACCTACGGGTGTGAAGTATGGCCGATGAAACAGCGGACCCGGGAGGTTTTAGAGGCAACAGAGATGGACTTCTGGCGTAGATCCGCTGGTATTTCCAGAAAGGATCGCGTCAGGAATGAGACGGTACGGGATATCATGGATACCAAGCAGACCATCGTGCATGACATTATGACAAAACAACTCATCTGGTATGGTCATGTCCAGAGAATGGCAGGAGACAGGTTGCCGAAGAAGGTCCTTGACTGCGTTCCTCCTGGGAGAAGACGCAGAGGGCGCCCAATGAAAGGTTGGAGGGACGGGATTGAAGCAGAAATGTTGAGGTGCTCAATCCCCCAAGATTTGTGGTTTGAAAGAGAGCAGTGGAGGTTAGGAGTCGTAGAGCGCGAGGGAGTGCTGTAAAGCGACTTGTATGTATGTACCTCAAATTTTCAGGTTAATTTCTCGATAGTATTTGCGAAAGAATTCTGTAAAAATATTATCCCAAGGTACACAAGTTTTTCTGCTATGATACATTGTTTCCAAAAAATGTAAAATGGCGTTTACGGCGTTTTCGCGTTGTACGGCAGTATTTGCAACAGCCGGAGCTCTCTGTCGGTCTCAATCACGCGGCCGAGTTGCAGTGGATGTTGAGTGATTTTAAATGACGTCGAATGTCAATCTACATGAATTGTCGTCGCCGTTACATAAGGACGAGGCTGCATTTTGAGCTGCGCTTCGACGTCATTGTAGTTTCACGGCTTCCAGGGCTCATGCCGAAATAAAATTACGTCACGGGAGCGACGTTTTGATGCTCTTTACTCGGGAAACCTGATGCAAACACGGGCTGAATTCATGACTTTCCGTTCCGTCTCGATTTCACTGGTACCGCTCCGCTGTCAGCGGTGCAAAACCCCCTCGAGGCACTAGATTGGAACGAAACGCTGCAATTTTCCCCTCGACTCGCGATGGAAAGTCGTTTCCTTTACGTGTTATGCGTGAAATGTCTCCATAAATAAAATGTCGCACGTGTTATTTTAGACGCGGCTCGGTTCTGTGTTTGGTCGGTGTGAACCCCCCTCGTAATGCGGTCTTCATAGACACAATTGTATTATACAAATTAGCAATCCGTGAATGCTGACGTTTAGATTGACAAAATAATCCGGGACCCAGGATTTTATCGATCATCTATCTCCGTGAAAGATTGAATATTGATGCGGAAACACCTAAACCACACTGATAAAAATACTTCTGTTCACAGGGCACCTACACTTCTTTTGTAAGAGTCCTAGAAGCTTCCGTTATGAGGACAGAGTGCTCTGTTCCCACGACCGAAGTTCTGTTCTCACAACAGAAAAATTCTGTAACTGTCACAAAGAAACTGCTGGAGCCCTATGAACAGAAGGTTCTGTCGTCAGCACCATCAATTTTTTTCTGTGCACGTATCTCGATTTGTGACTTCGAACACTTTTTGTCATGATTCATTTCAGAGTCGGACTGGCCATAAGGCCAATCTGCCATTGGCAGATACGTCCTCCTGACGCATCGAAGACGCGCCCCTCTGCCAGGTATTCAAAATAAAATGAGAGAGAAGATTATGACCGAGAAAAAATGCGGAAAATTCATAAATGAACGGGAGGATAGAAAGCAAGACGAAAGTAAGGTCCACGTACTAATAATAGTGGTGAATGGAGGTCCTGGAACCAGAAACCGGAAATAAGTCCCCAGTGGCGCCTGGGCATTTACAAAAATGCCGGAAAATTGATGTTTTGGTTTTTTTTTGTTTTTTGTATTTGCTGAATTCAGATTTTGTATCTGTTGCTCAATATTTTGAAGAAGAGAATGTCGACGGTGTAAGTCGGCAATCACGTAACCCGTTTGCGGTGTCTGAAAATCTCCGCCTCTATGTTAATTTTTTAAAGGCGAACAAATTGATATCATTCCTCAAAGTTTTTGCAGAATTTTCTTCGCAGAAAGAAGAAAAATCACGGCAGTTTTAAGGAATTGCCGTTGAGCAGTTTTCCGTTCAAAAAATAAAGTATGACAGGAAGTCTGCGACGTCGCAAACCGAGTTATGTGATTGCCGACTTACACCGTCAATGTGAAAAATTGGGACATACTGGTTTAATCAAGCTGTAATTGATGATAATTATTTCACTCACTAGCAGACATTCGATTAAATAAAGTGCAAACTTACGCTATTGCGCTTCATGCTTTTAGCTTTCACCATTACGCGAAAAACGTGTCACTCTCCGTCGTGAAATCAGCTTTGAGGCATTGAAAATTCTTCTCGACCATAGTTTTCGAAAAGGGGACGATGAACGTCATTAAGTGAGGAAATCAAACTAGCTCTCAAACTTTTTTCAAGTGTCAAAATATCAATATATACAATTACTTTTTCTAATTGAAAAATTCTATTCCTCGAAATTGTCACCTTTTTGGTAACATAGAGACGCTTTATCATCCTCCCTTCTTCATCCGCCATGTGTTACTCACTCAGAAGAGGTAGCTAAGCCAATTTTTAGACCTGGGCTCTTTTAATCGCTTGAGACACCTCTAACATTTTTTTCTTTTCAAAATAATAATTGATTAGGGCACATCCTATTTTCGGCTTTGTTGCTCACGTAGCCCTTGAAGCTCCAATACAAATGAGACACACGAAACTAACACAATATGAGAATAGAGCAAATGGAAAGACGGCGCAGTGATACAACTATTCGTACATGATGGATGTCCGTGTTGCATTTGCAAAATTGAAGGCACGATGGCGCTAGGCGTGAACTCGCAATGCTCCGTTCTAGGCTGTCAGTGAGGTGTCGCTCAGATTCGGCAGACTTAATTTTAAAAACTAGGCCCAATTTAAATGTTTACAAACCTACATCAATGACTCGTATGTAACGGTCCCTTACAACTTGCGTGGCGCGTTTTTTAAGTAAATCTCCTTTGAATTTGACCGGGCTTCAGCATCTAAGGGTTAATGAAAATATCGTTAATATATAACTGCACCTTGTTCACTAAAAACGCAGGATTCAAGAGGGGAGCCAAAAGAAACCATTCACAATCAGACAGTGAATTTTAATACAAATTAGTTACGTTTAATCTTGCAATATTAGGCTCCAATTGTTCAGTGCCGTCCCAAAAAATCGAATGATTGGATTGTCAAATGCTCCCAAAAAATGTCAAGTGATTAAAATCTAGAAGTTCCTATTGAATTCCCTGATGATTCGTCGATTCCCTGACGAAAGAACGTAGTTTCATTTCAGTGTTCAAAAATTGCCGCTGAGAAATCGAACTATAATTTGGAAACTTTCCGGAATTTCTAATAAATGAAAATATTACTTATTCATCCCCTGATCACACGAAAATCAGTAAAATCTCCACCCAATATCAAACTCGTGTAACAAATTGAATTCTTCGCGTCAATTTTGCAACCTTTGAATGGAGTTACGACCCTTAGCGTCGGAAACTACGAATTTATACCTATAGACTTTTATAGTCAATTTTGAAAGTCTACAGAGACAATTAAAAGGCCTACTTAGATGTATTTATGCCCCAAAAAATTAGGTTCGAATGCATACGCAGCTCATGAAACATCATTGAAATGTCATGTGAAATAATTTGCATCTCTGTGCATGCGTCTTTATGGGTATTTCGATGAAACTATCTTTCGCTGGGATAATCATCGTATTATCTAACGTTATACTGTAAATTTAATGCGATTCGTTTAGTTTTAGTTTTAAACTAGATACAAGAAAATACTTGTAGTAGTTACGTCATATTTAAATAAAATTCCTTCAAAAAAAAAAAAAAAAAAATTTCGCTGAGCTGAATCCTATCCCTTGAGAAACCCCGCTGCCCCGCGAGTCGGGAGGGCGGCAACTATGGGCTCGGTTTGTAATTTTATCGTGTTCGCGGCTGCATAAGAGGTGGGGGTGAGGGGGGAGAACAAGGGCGGGGGCGGAGGGATGCCGTTGTTTTAGCGACGCACTGCAACATCAATTAAACTCATCTAACTCGTGTTTGCTTTGATTTCGAGGCGAGGTGCAGCGCCGCCTCCGCCGCCACGCTAGACACGGCCCGCGCCTTCAACTCGCTGTATATGCAATGTCTCGACAACGGCAACGGGGAAATTAGAGCCCGCGGTCTCCCACCCACACAGGGCCGCGGTGCAGGGTGCAGCGAGTCGCTACAGCGTAATTTCACTCGGAGACGACTAATAGAGATTCGCCCCGGGTATTACGGCTCCGCGGGAAAATTTCACTTCCGGAAACGACGCACGGTGGAAACAGCCAGTAAGAGAGCTCGGACATGAAATTTTTGGCTACAATTTCAAATTTTGATGATTATTTCGTCACAAATTCAATTGCAAGGGATGCTTCTGCAAGGAAACGTCATGAAAAAACCAATGGAGCCACTCTTAAACTCTTTTGCCTCATATTTCCGATGACTTAAGCCTTCAAAGTTGCCAAATTTTGTCCAACTTCTCCTATAAACTAGACCCAGTGTGCGACGCTTCCTCCTCAGCGGCAATTATCATCTTTACCCTCTGCTTGCCTTTCCAATATTCTCGTATCAACCGCTTGGTCCAAGATGTTCGTCAAATTAACCTGCCCCCCTTACTGTAGGTTCCTGGAAACGCTTGTTCCACGAATTTGCCGATATTGGTCTTGTTTCAAATACCGGCTAAAATTTTTTTTTAAAAAAAGAGCCTAAATACCGTAAACAAGGAAAAAACATTATAGCATAACTGCAAAACCACGTATCTCCGTATCTTCAAATCCACCTTGTCTCCGTTTGCGACGTCACAGACTTCTTGTTATGCTTCATTTTTTCTTTCAAAAACTTGTCATTTCATTGTTTTAATACTGTCTTGATTTTTCCCTCTGTGACAGAATATCCTCTATAAATTACTAGCTATAAAGTTGGTTTGTTTCCCTGAGAAAAAATAATGTAAGAGCGGTAATTTACAAACATCTGTATTGAAGTCTTCAATGGTCCCCACGGGATTTCATAGGGACCCATTGGCACCCATAAGATGGAAAAGTACACCTGTAAAAGTGCATACCGGATAAAGTGAATGAAGGAACTAACGGAAACCGAGGGCAGCCATAATGATCGAAAGAAACCCTCAGAGTCTCCTGAGGGGCCTCGAGTCTTGGAACAGAACAACCCATGGGAATATTTCGAGGGAATGGTTCCTATGGGACCATTTTGAAAGGGTATAGCTCTTTAAAAAATCCGACAGGCATTGATCTAACTCTAAACCAGTTTAAATCCAATAAAAAACCAGAAGAAAATCCAATTAAATCTGCGTATCATTCATACAGTTAGTCTTAATGAACCCTCGTATCATCATAATGCTACAAAAGAGACGCTCAGGAGGTTTTCTCGGAGTTTAACAACTGCAATGACAAAAGTTTCAAAACCGATACGAATTCTCATCCGAGACACCGTGCATTAGCATAAAAATCATTCATGTATTTTGATAGGAAAAGTCTCAGTGTAGACACCATTGACACAGGGCACTTCAATACATGGCGGAGACACCATATTTAGAATTCATGAGCTCAAAACTCATGATGAGTTTGAACAAATGCATGAGGACCTTTTTCACCACCTCGCTTTGTATCCATTCTCACCTCAACGAGTGTCTGGTTCGGCTTGAAGGGAATCATAACAAAATTAGAGAGGGCTCTCGGTGGGATCATGATGAATATAGAAGTGGCGAGGCGTGCATGATCGATATTCGATATTTCCCCAGTTGGATCTGTGGTGCAAAATCGATTGTTAAGGTGTTCGTTGCGAACACCCTGTCCATCGATCCTCCTCCGTAGTTATAAAAAGCAGATCAATCGATACATCGCAAAGCACGCAACGCCACTGGAATATAGACGAGGAGTATAAAGAGTCGTGTTGAATATTTGATTCAAAACTTAATCATGAGTTTCACGGTGTAGAGAAATTTGAAAACTAGCACCTCGACTGCATCTTAAGACCTCTACTTTGAAATTAAATCGAAATTTCGAGCGTATCTAAGAGGTGTACACTGTACATTTATGGAGCACTACTTTTAAAAATCCATTTTAAAATCCAATTTATCATGAGCTCCCTTGGATGACTTGGTGATCACTGATTCTCAAAATCACATCATTGTTCAACGACCATTTTCAGGATTAGTGGTGGAGTTCCAAAAGTAAAATATTTCACAGACATGCCATCGGTAAGCTACAGGAGAGAATCTCGTTTCAGAGAGGACCTTGTAGGCATCTTGATTGGAATAGAGGCCGAATGTATAAAAATATCTCGACTGTATCTCAATTGTAAGGTTCTAAAATGTCTGCTCCTCTTGAGGGTATATTTTTATGAGAATACGACCGAACATTTCTGTTCGAAACTTCCACAGAATGTGCTTCAGAGGATCAAGAGAATAAGGTAAAAAAGTTAAGCACTAATGATGATCAGCTATCCTTCAAAACAGTGAAATGTGACAAAAATTTCGCAACAACATCGCAAATGAAGGGAAAATATATTTAAATGCCGTTCATGCATTTTTACTTGAAAGTAGGTTACCAAATAGTTTTGCGAAAAATTCCCCTTAGCTACAAATGCGCTATGGGTAAAATTGCGCGTCAGAGCATATATGGACCGCGTTAAACAGAGAGGAACCGAGCCACATCAGCCATTGCCAAATTTAAGGGGACAATTTAATTTTTCACGAGAGAACGTTTGTGCGGATTCCTTTGAAAATTTTAGGGAATTTGCCTCGTATTATGGAGGCAATTCACTGAAATTTGCACTAAAATCCGCACAACCGTTTTTATGCAAAAATTAAATTGCCTGGTTAAATTTGGCAATAGGTGATGTGGTTTGGTTCCTTTCTGTTTAACGCGGTCCAAATAAACTAAACAAAATTCCGTGCAAGATGAGTAAACAGTTATGTAAATGTGCTAAGTATAATAGTAAAGGACATCTGTATCTTTGCAAACTAAGGAGCGTGTTTATCAGTTTCATTGTCAATATACGTAAGTCTTGATCGCGATGGGAAATAACTCTTAAAAGTTCCTGAAACATAACGCGCATGCATACGCTTTAACAGCGCATTCGCACAGCGCTCTCTTTAGTCTGCAACTCTCAACTGCCATAGCCTTTTATTCTCTGAAAGTACGTCACAATGAGCTATGGAATTCTCTTATCCCTTGTTCAACCCTTTGTTTCATGCCGTTCATTCATAATATTACGACGAATGCTTAGAGTCTTCAAAATAAATCCACTGGTTATGTATTATTCCGTTCTATTTTTCTATCTATCAAATTAGATACCGCGGACAGAATGGAGTTGGATGATTATTAAATGTATAGACAAAGGCATAAGAGGACGACGGAAAAATGCAGCAATTCTTCTAGTTGAAACGGATGGATCGATAACTATCTTTATATAAATTTTTTGTATCAAAGACAAAGATAATTAATTTAATCATTTTATCAGTGTAATTGACACACTTTTGTATAGTTATTTGTCTTTTTTATCTTCAAAGATTAAATTTTGATGAGGATTTTTATGTGGTTTATGGTGGATTTTTTTTGTGGCGTTAAGTATGAGGTCTCTCGTGGGTTGCTGTTAGTTACCTTATTAATTACCTTCTTTGTCAATTGCAACCACCCGTTTTCACAGATAGGATTCCTCCATTCTCCCCATCTATAGGGTCTCTTCTGGGTTGCTGTTGATTTTAGTTTATTACGTATATCTCCTTCGTCCATTCTAACCACCCACTTCTACCGATAAGATCCAAGATCCCTTCATTTTCCCTGTGTCTTCTTCTTCTTCTTCTTCTTCTTCTTCTTCTTCTTCTACCCTCTGACTAGGGCCGCGACCCTGTTTGTCTGGTCTTTTTATTTTTTCTATGAGCAAAATGGGTCCTTTTACCGGAGGCACGTTGCTAGCCTTACCTCCGAACTCTCTTCTTTAGCCCGTCTGTCCTAAACTCCCTCTGTCTCTTTTGTCTAAAGCTTAGTCTATAAATTTCAATAATGAGCCGGCAAGTCGCGAAAGGAAATTGTGAGTTGGTGAGAGTGCTTTTAATTCCATTTCCTCAGTTTATGGTACGACGAGGAGGGTTGTGAAGAAGGAAAAGTTACTTCCTCCATTTGCGAACTGATTGTTTTTTCATGGCACCTCGCAGAGGAACAACTCGCCGAAAATTGACTGCTTCCCTGTTACTTACTTATTAAGTGAAATTACTTTATTTCATAACTCAGGCCCCGAGCCGGGAGCCCGCCGGATAAACTTCTCCTCGCGGAGCTTTCGGGATCGAACGCACCCAGTTTAAATAAGAAAGTTATGACACCTGGGAAACTTTTATCTCACGAAAATAAGTCATTGGCGGATGCATTGAAGTTAACTTTTGATTGCTACCGGGAGCTCCGCCGACCCCCCCCCCCCNTCTCGCCACGACTTGCAGCTCGCGACGACAAGAACGCGTCGATACGCAAAAGGGGCCGTGGGTGCGGATGATATACCGGGAATAAACACGGTGCCGCAGTTCTCAACTTGGATACGGGTTTCCGATAGCATGCATATAAAAAGGTTCCGTTCCTAGCTGCAGCCAGCTAGTTTTTTTTGAAATTATCATGCAAATGGAATCATTTCGCACCATATTCAAAGTCTTGAGCCGGGTCCGAAAAGGTTGTTGGCGGGCTGATTATTAAAATTGATACACCAAACGACGGACAAAGAAGACAAAAGGAAAATGGAGCGATTCTATTGGTGAAAGCGAATGATTGCAATGGATAAAGGATGTAAATAATGGACCAGATATAACTACCGGCAACCCACGAACGATATTTGGACGTATTTCTGGCAAACGGAACTATGTGCATTATGACGTGAGCCCTGTTATGCACTTATTCTTATGGGTCTCAGGGCTCATGTCTGAATACACATAGTTCCGTTTGATAGAAATACATCCATTAAGTCAATCATATTTCCCTTAATCGAAATCAACCACCCTTTCCAACCGATAGGATTGTTCCATTTTCCTTTGGTCTTCTTTGAATTTCCTTCTGTCTATCAATTTCATTGATCAACCTACCCCCCCCCCCCCTACCTCCTCCTCCTTAAAATCTTAGGCAAAAGTACGAGGGAAAATTGAGATATCGTGGTTCCTTTATTAATAAACAACGAGAGTGGAACTTCCACAATGTACCAATAGTTGTGAGAGAGAACTTTCAACGCTCGATTTGAGACCAGCTAACTCGATTTTTAAGAATTCACCAACCTAGCGGCCAAATTCAAGAAAGAGTGTCGCTGTGAAGGCAGAAAAGTGAAAACGCCTTCAACTTTTGAGTATGCAACACGGACATCCCTCGAGGTGGAAAAGTTGCTTCTAGGCGGACAACAGGAGGAAGCGAGGGGGGTTAAATTCTAAGCTTCACCCTTCAACCAAAGATATACTTTACCGTATCAAATTGATGGCATATCTACTAGAAATTTAAATAAAGGTTAAAAGTAGAAAGAAAGCGAGACAATTTTGACTTTTTCAGGGGTCCAAATTACAGGTTTTGGATGTGTAAATCCTAAAGACTTTTGATTACGCCGAAAAAGTTTCAATACTCGTTAAAGTAAAACCAATTCCTCAAATCAGGCCCGGCTAAGGAGTTTGAAATTACTCCTTGAGGTTATTTACTTAGGTTGATGCCGTAACGATGGTCAACTCACGCGCTGGAGGAAAAAAGGCTACCAATGTAAGATTTATAATCGTCCGCAATAATTACTTTCTGCGTTTGATAAGGCCTTGAATTGCTTCGAACGACTCGGATGCGAGTTACTCGGCGAATATTCATGACACATCTCTTCCAAAATTCATCACGTCCCTCACTAACATACGGCATCGCCAGGCAATATTGCTCCTACCTTGCCGTAACGTTGCTGCAAAATGGCTCTACCGGGCAGGACAGAGTTGCTTCATCCTGAAGATTAGGCAACCTGCACTCGAAAAGGAGGCGTATTAGATCACTCCTCCGAGTAAACCCGCGTAACTCTCGCACAACCCCGGCGTTAATCCACGTTTTTTCGGAGCGGGGGCGGCCCCTGTTTATGACTCCATCGAGCCCCTAATTTCATGGTCGATGTTTATGTCTCGCTCTCCGAATGGACTCCTTCTACGGCAGATTTACATCTCTCGAGGAACATCTGAAACGTGCCGCACATCCCAACCTCCGCATTTACTTACCTGAGTCCCACTTCTTGCTGTGCCCGCGATGGAATGTTAAATTTATTCCGGTTGGCCCGCTCACACGCGGTCGTTTTTGTGCGAATGGATATTGGATTTCTGTTTTTGCCATGTTTTCAAGCACTACGAACTTCCAGGAGTGGACGTGATATGCGTTGCTTTGCAATCCACCGTTGGATAGATAAGGAAAACAGGCAATTCAGATATGATGTTCGGGTTAATATTTCATTATGAACACACGTGCATTTAAAAGTTCTCTACTTGGGAGAGGCTGATTCAGTGGTTAGGTTATGATGCATCGCAGTTGAATAATGCTGATCTGAAAAAGCGCGACAAAGCGATCGTTATAAAAAAAGGTATTTAATTCTTGGTGAAAACATCGAATAAAATGAATATCAAATGATGTAGTCACTTAATCAGACTGCAAAAGAGAATGATTCAGATAATGATTTGAGATTTTGTGGAGTTCCACCAGGCGACGCCCTAATCTTGAACTCTCAAAGGGTACTATTTTGCTACGATAGGCGATACGCATGGGCGCCTACAAACCTAACAGGGATACTTCACGCATTGCGCAATGCGTGAAGTATCCCTGTCAGGTTTGAAGGCGCCAGCGCTCATTTGCTGGCAGCACGCGGCGTGGTGCGCCGCGCCGGTGCTGAGAAACCAAGTAAAGTAAAAACGCCTCCAATTTTTTCCTCCTTTTTTTTCCCCTCGCATTTAAAGGGAGAAGTCTTATGTGATCAGTAGGACTAACTCCTGCAGTAAGGCTCTTTTCTCCGAGACACCCTGTATTTTCTCGGTTGCAGCTATAAAAAATATGATGACCACCCACCAGAAATCTCGTTCCCAACTTCCGAACTCTCCGAAGAGTGGAAACAGCTGAAGATCTCCTTCCGTGAGATGGATCCTATTTACTTAACGACATCAACTTCAATCTTAGACTTAACTCGTTTAGTCGATAGAGAATCAGAGGCTGAACGAAATCGACAAGTGTTGCAGAGTGCGAGGGCAAAAAGGGCGAATACAGGGGGAAAGAAGAGGGGGAGGGGGGCGGGCGAAACGGAAGAGTGAGCAGGGAAAATTGAAGCTGGTTTAATGAGATAATTTGCGCCAATCGGCGCTGCGTCATAACCCGTATTTTAAAATGGAAGACGGATAAAGACGAGGATCTGTACTGCCGTGCTAAGGAGAAGCGCCGCATGAACCTTCAAACGTTGTCAAATTCCCTCTGATGAAACATGAATTTTCAGGGAAAATCTGTGAATAATTCGTTTTTTCAAATTTTTCAGAGAAATATATTTGAGAAACTTTCCGGAAAAAGGGCACATAGCAAAAAATTGCGTTTGAGAGAATTGAATTTGACGTTTTCATCATTACTCTATGGCCACTGACAGTGACTTTCGTTCGAAATCGGGAATTCAAGCTGCGATCAGTGGCCAGAAATTAATGATGGAAACGTAAAATGCATTTTTCTCAGACGCTATTTTTTGCTATGTGCCCTTTTCCGGAAAGCTCCTCATTTGCGATCGGATCTAAATCATTGGCAAAAAATATTCATAATTGGATTGCATTTTGCTAAAAGGAACCAAGAGCATTCTAACTTTAAGATTGTGCAACTTACAATCTTTGGAGTAAAGTTACTGGAGCTGTGCAAAAAATTAAAGTAACCAAGGTAATTTTCGTCTTGGATTTATAGTTATTGAGAGTAAAGATTAAACTTGTCTAGGTGATCAGTGAAAATGCGTCAGAAATAGTAGTTCCGATTTGTAAAATGTGGTGCAGTATCCGATTAATGCGTGCGTAAAGGGCCAAAAACTAAAGTGTTTTACGCTAAAGGATCCGCGACCCCCCTGAAATACACACATTTCCAATGGTGTATCGATATTTGCAAGGTAAAATCATTTGCACAATCTTAGCGACATTGGAATGCTCTTGGTTCCTTTTCGCAAAATGCAATCCAATGCCTCTCTAAAAAGAACTATTTTTGAAGGAGATTTGGCAACTTTCGGTTGATGATAAGGCGTTTTTCCTCAGGACGGCGGTGAAGGGGACCCGGATGAACTCGGCACGGGCGGTCCGGCTCTCTTACCTATTTTTGCTAAGTTTTTCCCCCGGTTTTTTCTTCCTTTTTTTACATCTTCCGCCCCCTCCCCCCTTCCGGTTCCGCGGGAGAAGTCTTGAGAAATAAATGCGGAATTCCATTATCTCTCGACACAAGTTGATGCGCTGAAACTTTCGAGTTCCTTCCTGCCCGGCCGGGGCTGGGGCTGACGTCAGAGCTGTTTACGCTCCGGGTTCGGCGGCCGTTATTCCGGGTCCGAGCTGACCCCTATCTTAACTCCAAGTTCCGAGCGCCAACCTTAGGTGAGAAACGGTAGCGATAAACTACAGCCGAAGAGTCCAACTCGGATAGCTCACTCGTGTTTAAACGCGAAAACACGGCCGTGTTAGTCAGGTAAATGGGAAACCTGAAACCGAGTACATCTTGCAAAAACATCTTTGCAAAATTGCAAATTGCAATCGCCGATTACTCACATCTTACATTTAAGGTGATTCGATGGAAGCTATATTTTGTGTCAGAACGACGTGCGATATATCGCATCGATTGGTTCCATTTTTTCAGCTACTTGTCATTTTTTACAAATTTTGAGATCACAATTCTGTTGTCAGGAGACTAAAGAATCCACTTACCAATTTTGACAAACAAATTCAACGTATTACAGGCGTGGTTTTTTTAGAGGAAAATTATCGCATTCGATACTGATATCGAAACTTCACTCAAATGCGATATTTGAGAAAAATGACGAGTAGCTAAAAAAATGGAACCAATCGATGCGATGTATCGCATGTCGTTCTGACACAAAATATGGCGTCTATCGAATCACCTCAAGTCACTTTAACATTCTGAAGAAAACCTCTTGGAGAGTGTTGCTTGGAAACGAGCGCTGGCGCCTTCAAACCTAACAGGAATACCTCACGCATTGCGCAATGCGTGAAGTATCTCTGTTAGGTTTGTAGGCGCCTATGTGCGTGTCACGCTGGTACCCCGCCGCGCTGCAGAGTGCCACGGCGCGCCGCGCCGCCGAGGTATTTGGCTTGTGCAATATGCATGTCTCTCACAGTTTCTAATGAGGTCCGATGAATAAACGAGTTTATTAATGGTGCAATTAGAAAAAAAATGATGAAGCTAAATCAATTACTTATAACTCGTTGATCATCATTTATCATTGGGCGAATTCTAGCGTTGACTTCCGAATTTAACTTTTACGCTTTAGGGGGAACAGCATTGCACGGTCTCAGAGATATAATGCCTTTTGTGAAGCCGGGAAAAGTTTTCAGGAATGTGCGCTTTCATACAAAATTTTAGTACATAAAAACCACTTATGAGTTAACTCACCAGAGTGTCATGGTGATTTAAGAGTGAGCAAATCTGAAGAATATTGTTCCCATACCTGAAACATGAAGAAAAACAGAAAACGATAAGAAAAATTGGCAACTTTACAAAAATGAAAGGTATCAATGATAAAGAGTAAATAGTCAGTAATAGATCATTTTTAGGAAAGTTTTCCGTTAGTGTTGAATGATAAATCGATGGACCCCTTTTTTTCGGAAACTTAACTATGCTCTTAAAATACATGTATATTATGAGGATGATAAATTTTGGATTTAGAGAAACAAGGCTGAAAAAGAAAAAAACAAAAACGAGACGTTTCGCGAGAATAATCTGGCATTTTTAATCGAAACCACAACTAAAATATTATAGTACATACATGCATTACCGGATCGAAGTACGAGCTTGGTTTTTCAGGTTTTTCGAACAAATCGTCTCGTTTATGTTTATTGTTTGCATCCTTGTTTCTTCAGACTAAAAATGTACCATTGTATATATTTTCGGGCTATATTTTAGATTCATTTTTAGGTATACGTATTAGTATTAAAGATTAAGTTCATAGTCAAGTTTGCGTCAACCGCCTGAGATTGATTGCAATGTTGCTGAATAGGCCACTAATATTCTGACCAGTAGCCATTAATAAATGGTTCTTTGTTGCAAAATATAGTCCATTTTTGTTATGAATACCGGCCATTTTTGCCTATGATTTCTTCGGGATAAAATAAATCTATCAGGAGTTACAAGCTACCTATTTACGAAGAACTAGACTCAATCTTACTCCGTGCTTTAAGTGAGCCGATAAGCAATGAGTCAATCTGTTCAAAGCTTTTGTACGATAAAGTTCGCCTTCACTGTAACTGGATAGGCAACATACCAACCGAGGAGCTCTAATATTCGCCTATCAAAAAATAAACACTGATTGCGCACGATGCCTTTGGTTAACGAACAGGCATAGCTTGCAACCAATGAAGTTTTCCTCTACTGTATGTGGCTTCACTGTATGAATTGGCAACGAGCCAACCAGAGAGCAAAAAAAATATGGAAATTTGCCAGTCAAAAAATATGGAAGGAGTATTGTTAGCTCATGAAACTAAAGGCATAAAAGGTTTATAATAGCCTCGAAAAGTTTGACTCATTTCCTACTAGTTCGTCAAATGCTCTCTTCATCTAAGTATTGACCGATTTAATCCTTTGATTACCTTACGGAGAATATATCAATCTTTTCGTAACTATCATCATCCTTAAAATATTGCGCTTATACACGACCTTTTCTCTCTCGAATTCTTGGAATGATATTCACCCGGGATGATGCGACTTTCAAACGTTGACCGTGAGCTGGCATCCAATAAAAATTGAGCCGTGTTTCAGAATCACGAGTTCGGAATGTTGATTCTTTCCCACCCTCACCCGATCCCTCCTTCTTATCAGAAGCGATCGTTCAGAATTAGGCTTCCTAATGTTAATTTGTATAAAAAAATAATATGTACTACGAACTACGTTTTAATATGCATTACAGACATTTTCAAGAAGATCAACGCGATTTTCGTCACATTCAATTGTAAACTATGTATTCATTTTGGTTGTATCTCTTGGGTGCGACATGTTCCTATTCTTTAAAACCAGTGGCGTGGCGTGCTTTGCGATACATCGATTGATCTGCCATTTAAACCTGTTGAAAAGTATCGATGAACCGGGTCTTCGCAGCGAAGATCTTAGTAATCGATTATTCACCACGGCTTCAAATGGGGAAATATCGCACGCGACTTCATTTTGCAATTAAATGAAACAATGTTCGGCTCATCCGTAAAAACAATTCTGCACTTAGGGAAAATAATGGTATATATGTCGCAGGCAGTCTCCAATTACCGGCAATTTGCAAGCTCCGTACTTTTCAATTCGTCAAATTGCAATTACAATAACATCGATACAGTAACTGTTTCTTTAGCGAAGAAATTCAAGGCACGATCTCAGCTTGGAACGCCTTCAAATCCAGCGATACTCCTCGCTTTGCCAAGGAGTTAGTTTAGTTGCTTAACCAAACCAAACCAAACCCAACGCAGATTATTGATTACATTTCACGAGCTCGCGAGTATGCTAGCTGGTATGTACCATGCACTCAAGAGGAAGAAGATAACGTATGTTTGAATTCAAAGCATAATAATCACTATTTCCTATCTCGTTTTTACTTTTTTTTACTTTGAAATGTTTTAATTTGTTGATTCAACATGAATAGATTGCAATTTGCCAGCGATCGATGATTGCCTGCGACATATATGAGGTTCTATATGTAACGATGGCGGATGTGAAAAATTACCTTTTCGGAACACATTCAAAAAAACTGTTTTGGCATCGAGAAAATTTTGAGAAAATATTTGAGATGTGATCTTCGAGATCTGTACATTATGCCACAGCCAAACATATACAATTTTTGTGTGAACAAAACAGTTTTTTAAGCGCGTTTCGAGAAGGTAATTTTTCACATCCGCCATTGTTACTTATAAGGCCTCATATGTTGTTTCTAATCTGAGCAGGAGATTTTAGCCTCAATTTGCAAAATGAAGTCCAATTTCAATGTTGGTTTTATCCGTCAGTCTTACATCGACAAACTGCGCCCCCATCTCGCATCTGCGGAAGTATCACCGATTATCTCTCCGTTTTAAACCACATAATTTGCGTTGGGCCCGTATTATTGCCCCAGTGGGCTGTGGTTGGGACCAAGGGACTCCGTGAGGGTCCGCAAATGTTTGAGTTGTAAGTATCCGTGCGCGTATTTGTTAATGCGATGTTTCTAAACCACGTGATCCGTTCCAGCGAGAGGCCTCGGTAGATTTTACATGAACGAAAACCTGTGGCTTACGATATTTACACTCCTGAAATCCCTACTCCCTTCCCGACCCTTAAAGGGACGTATTTCTATCAAACGGAACTATGTGCATTAAGACATGAGCCCTGAAACCTATAAGAATACATGCATAACAGAGCTCACGTCATAATGCACATAGTTCCGTTTGACAGAAATACGTCCATGTGTTGTGAATTATATGCTTCCATGAACTCACTCCTAAAATCTCAAAGCGGCCTGCTCATCAACAGCCGGAAAACAAATGATATTGACTGTAAGGAGATTAATTATTTATACATTCTTCACCTTGAACGCATTTTGCCTGCCTTGTCGTTTTTGCGATCATGAACACTTATTTTAATGTATTACAGAATTTCCTTTATTTATTTTCGTATTGAGAGTGACCGGGGATTTCAAAGCGTTCTAGGAAATCACAGATGTTCTTTAATGTTATGCAGTGTAAATTTTGTATTGCTGCGGTTAGGAATTTTTGGGATACTAACTGCAAGTTTCAAAAAGTTCAAATCAAACATTTACTCTTCCATAGGGAGAACGCGTGTCAACAAATAAAATGAATGTTAGAAGATAAATACCAATTTTAAGATACAATTCATAGTATTGATTTTTTAGAGAGTTTGAAAAAAATTGATAAAAAAAATCATTGTTTTAGCCCTATTGATCGGCTTTGATATCGTAATTAGCATGCATAAACCGACTCGAAACGGGCTTTCATTTAATATCGGCCTAAAAATGCAAAGATCTAGGGCACTCGTCCGCGAAAACTTTAAAATGTTCCATTATCTTACCGAGATTTGACGTTTATTTCAATGTATGCAACATTAAAACACTTTTCAAATTTTAAAAATTTGAGTCGAAATACAAGTTTTCCGTTAGTTCCACAAAGTCAATCGAATCGGAGCCCCATATCCAACGATCAGTTGGACACTGCACAGTTGTAAACAGTTGCGATCAATTTGAAAACGATAGTGCGCCTTCATTTCCGACTGATACCGTGCAATACTTCCGAGGTGGAATAGTTGCTCAGAGCGCCTTCCACAGTGTCGCTTCGATTTGATGGCAGAGCATTGCGATTCGCGCTGTTACTACACTAGCGTGTGCACGGATACACCGTTCTCATCATTGACGGTGAAGGAAAAACACATTCGTAGCTCAATTTTGTGGCGTTGCAAATTTTTCACTGCCTACTTTGTGCGAGAAAACGAATGAAAACACTTTAAATTCTGTCATAATTTCTCCGAGATATGGCAAAAAATAGTATTTTAATGTTTCATTCACGACCATTTGAATACTTTCCTTGGAAAAGGAGGAAAAAGTATGAGTAGGAACCATTGGATGAACAAAATCGTATTTAAAATGGTATAGCCCTCGAAGTAAACGGGCCTGCGAAGTTAATAGAACATCAAAACCTACTAAGAGATAATCAGTGTTATTATCAGCTCGCTTTTGCGCTTTTGCATCCATGAAGTAAAGATTAGTACCTTTGATCATAATTTTCTGAGAAAGGATTAAAAATCTTAATATGGATGTATTGTTGAAAGTAAGTAAATTCAACCAATGAATACTGCTGAGCAGTTTTATCTAGTAGCAAAGAAAGCTTTGGTTGTCGGGCTACATTTTGAAGACGAATGGAGAATTTGCACAGACATTTTTATTGCTGCATCTGAGAGTGCTTAGCGAGCTGCGTTAGCGGGATTTTTCAAAATTTCTTATCGATATCGAAGATTATGGGAAATTTATTTTGGAGTGAGAAAATGTGCCGCCTTAAGACGTCATCAAGCAACGTTTCCCATTTAAACACATGTATTTTGACAAAGTAGGCCATTTGGTGATATTTTCTCAAATAATTGGACGTCTTTAAATCAAATGGAACTATACACTGAAAAAAAAGTATGGTGGATTTGACCATACTCTGAAATAGTAAACCGCGTATGGTTATAAACACCAGACACTATGGTAGCATTTACCATATTATGGTAGATATAATAAGAGCTCTAGTGAATACTGCGATGATTCTGGTTATTTCCCCTAAATCATATCAATGTGTAAACAATCAAGTAGACTTATAGTAGATGTTGCCATACTTTTTTTTCAGTGTATCCATTCTGACATGAGCCCTGAAATCCATAAGAATACATGCACGACAGGGCTCTTTTCATAATGGATATAGTTCATTTTGATTTAAAGACTCCCGATTGTTTATTTTAGAAAATAAACATATTCTCATTGGCAGTTTGTTCAGTAGTTTTTCCTAAATATGAAATTTATAAAACATCCAACATTCAGACACCTACGAATTCTCCCTTCTATGAGCTTCAAACTCCGGCATCTTTTCGAATCCACCCTCTTCGTAGCAAGCGAGAGGGCAGACATGAACAAGTGAGCACGAACATGGACACTTTCACAACTCCTTAATTCCACTAGATATGAATCGGTGGATGATGAAACCTAACACGTCTTCCTAATGATGAGCCCCAGAATGCACGTATCCTTATGAGCTTCAGGGCCTTTTAGTGCATGAGGATGGTGGGTTTTAGCAGGGTCCGATTATATGACTGCATGTTCTGGCCGAGCTTGCGGTTGCCGAGCCCGGAAATTTGAATAAAATTGTCGTTCCCTTTCCTACAGGCTCTTCCCGCCGCACAGTGGATCGAGTCAATCAGATAGGTTGAATATGAAATTCTTGACTAAAAATGCAAATTTTAATGTTTATTTTGCCACATTTTAAATTTTAAGGGGTGCTTTTAGAGGAAAATTTCACGAAGTAACCAATGGGACCACTTTTAGAACCTCAAAGTTTTGAATAAACGGATTTATGAGCTTTTAAAGTGTCCAAATTGTGTCCGACCTCTCCTATGATTCGATCCACCGTGCGTCGGGTGTTATGAATATTCGATTCCTCGGCGAAATTCCCAAACAACGTATCTCGATTGCGGTGTTCCAAAATCTTTTCTTCTAGTTCATATATTGAATGGAGAAGAAATTGGCGTTACTTCTTGAAACTTGTACAGAATATCCTTTAAAGAGAATAAAGATACTAGGGGGCTACGCCCCCTGGCCGCTACGCGGCCCAACCCCCTGAAGGCGCTCCGCGCCATCAATGGGCCGCTTCGCGGCCCTATTTTTACCCTCCTATCGGTGTTAGTTTTATTTTTTCCCCTAAAAAATTACGATATAAGGTATACTTTACTTTTAGAATGAAATAATTTTTGGTTTTGATGAATAAAGAGACAAAATTATTTCTTTGAAGTCTAAAGGACGCGTTTTGGCATGACTACTTGATGAAATATTGCAGTAAAACAACGAACATTGATAATCAGGTAATAATTAAGAGTTTCGGGAGACGGGGATCGAACCCACACCATGTTTAAAGTGGACGTTTCCGACGTCTTTGACGACTCGGCCACCGCTCTACCTGAGGCAGATAGGGCGAATCTTGTGTAGATAAGTGTAGAGCTGATGCGCAGGCTACACAGCTACTGCGCATCCTCCCGCGCATAGCGGTAGCAGTCTCGGAGCATTCTGAAAATTCACTCACTTTTGTAACGTGATTGTAAGAAAACCTGGGTCCTATTTCCAAAATCTGAATAGAGCGGGCTCATCTAGGGCCAATTACCCGTCGATTACCGCAAAAAACTTAGAAATCGGCCCGGTAGAACGCTCAAACGAACTATGACAAAAAATATAAATTAACATTGTTTAAATGGGAAAATTCGCAACTTTACCACTTAATATAAAAAAACCTAGGCCATATTTTGAAAATCTAAAAAGAGTTGGCTTATCTAGAGACAATTGCCCGTCGATAGCCGCAAAAATCATCGAAATCGGCCCGGTAGAACGCTGGAACTAAGCGTTACCAGTTTCGCAAAATTAGGAGGCTTGAGAGCTTATAGTATAGATTACGAAAATTTTTAATGAGGAAGGTAGAATACTGTTTCGCTTGAAAAATAAATCACGTCTGGGAGTCTGCGAGGCTGTAAACCGGGGTGAGTGGTTTAGAAATAACACCATCGTTATTTTCAACCTGAGTTCTTGATTCTCAGCCGCTACCCTAGGAGCATGGTGTCTTGAAGTTTTGACCTGGCTCATTCCCTAATTTTTCCCTGATTTTTTCTGATTTTCAGGAGCTCATTCCCCTCCATTCTCATTGGATTAGAAAGCGTCCAAGAAGAGGAATCGCTAGCTACGGCGGCAAACTTAGAAACGTACAAAATTGTGCGTTTAAAAAGAATTAAATTAATTTAAGAAACGTATCTCTCACACTTGAGCCACCTCATCATCTGATTTCATGGGAATTTGATTTTGTAGAGCTAAAATAAAACGTTGTTGAATCAAATTTGCGACTCCAGTTTATAAATAACTTTTCAACTTGTCCAAACTTGTGATTGCGTATATTCTTACTGGGAATATTCATACTTATTTAAAGTGGAGGGACCAATGTGGCAACTATTTGACCTCTTCACCACTTCGAGGATCTGTTCTGAATGTTAAACTTTCTTGATAACGACTGAAATGGGTAATAGAAGCTGCACAGAGTGCTAACTTTTTAATAAATATTACTTTTAGACTTCCCAACCGCAATATTCACGATTCGTAATAATCTTTGAAAAGTTTCTTTCATCTTTATGTACCCAGTCTGCAAAATAAAAAATCCCCATTACGTCGTAAAAAATACTCTTATGTGCTTATAAATGATCTTATCGAGGAGTAAATACGATCGCACTTTATTTTTCGTGATGTAAACAGTTTTTTCTAATGAAAATGGACGCTCAAAAGACCAAAGCTCCTTATCACACGGGCGATCGCAAATATTGAAGAATAAAGGAAAAATAATGAATTACTTGTCACACTCATTCTCCCGATAGAAATACTGATATTATTTTTGTAAAATAAAAAGAAAAATATTCTCTGAACTGAAAATCGCATGGGTCCCCCACTGATCGACATTGATATCATAAAGTAAAAGAGAGAGAATGGATGGACAGCGATGAGAGAGGAATGACAGGTAAGGTCAGAAGGAAAGTCTGATTCGAGGAAAGAAAAAACGCCTTCAATCGAGAATGATACTGCGCAATACTCAGAGGCTTGAATAGTTGTATCATTCTATTATTTACGATATTTCGATGGTTAGTGTCTGAATCCATGGAGAGTGAGAGGGGGACGGGACTGAAATAGAATTTATTGATTTTTTCCTACTAAATTTGGGCGAATCGGACTGCATTTTGCAACGAGGGACTACTTTTTCTGGCTCATATATAAAAACACATTTCTGCATGTAAAAACTGATGGCATAGTTGTTTATGAAATAAGCCTAAAGTTCCTTATTTTAAAATTTAGTCCAATTTTATTCGGAACGACGGAAGACTTGTTTCTGTCCTTGTCGTTTCCATGCAAAAAATACACAGTCCTTATTCACGGTGTCCCAAAAGTAATGCGCCAGAATTTAGAAATGGATTCTTACGGAAAAATAAGAAAATTAAAATGGAAAGTCTTGCTGTGCACGCTTGTTGATTTTTTTAAATTATTTTCAGCAGGCGTCTAAGGCAAGGCTTTTCGTTTTAATTATTCACTATAAACACGCGATATGCGCTACTTTACTTAAAACTACGACTATTATATCCTAAACATTGTTTTCCGAAACGCTGAATCGCTTTTTCAGGAAAAAATCATAATTTTTGATGGGCTGTGGCGTCAAAAAAGCGTCATCAGAAAAACGGTTATGGATAAAAAAAAGTCTTATTTGACCTTAAAAATATATCATTAAGTCTGACGCATATACTGCGGTATACCCTGTATAGTTTGCTTTATGAGGACCCGAATTATTAATACCAATTTTTTTTTTCTTTTTTTTTTGTATAGGTGTGATCGGCAATCCACTTGGTGAGTGTTCGGCTCAATATTGCACGCAACATACATTTTTCCATTAGCAAATTTGGTATTTTTCATCAAGTTGTCAAACAATTTTCGGCTGAAGTTAAAATTACAGTGGAATTGTCACCTCATGAATATAAATGAGGCTCTACGTTCCGCAATTGGCATAGGGAATTTTTGAGCAGAGCTGCTTGCAACTATGAAAGCGCAGCCAGGAAGTTTACCACGGATGAATTATTCTCTGGCTGGCTTCTTTAATTAGGGTGTGCGCCGAGAACAAGCTTACATATTGCACGGCTCCAATGAAATTTGCATGGGGACCACCGCAGGCACACTCAATGTACATGCACAAGCTTCGCTTTTGGGCTCCAACGCCTCACTTCCTTTCGTAACCACCCGCTAATAATTGCAAAAACTTTCGAATTTCAGTCATGTCCTTTTCTCCTTGTTTGATTCAAATTCTCTCTTGAGTTCAATAATGGAAGAGATGTTCTAAAAATTCTATTATTTAGACACATTTTTTGGAACTTCTGAACCTTGTTTTTTAGAGATAATAATTAATTTATTTTTCCGAATTTACAACCTTATTATGGCCGTCTATATCTCTACTCAGAATAAGTAAAGTAGAGGGTAGCAAGGAATGTTTTAAAATTCAAAATATTTTTAATGACAAAAAGAAAGAAGAAAAAAATAATTTGTGTCCAAAATTATTGTCCGAGATTTAATGTCCCCCCAGTAACGATGACAGAACTTTTCTCATCAGCAACATTTTTGCATTCTCTTTGATGGGATGAGATACTTCCATCAGAAAAAAAATCTCCAAACTTCATCGAAACTATCCAGAATTTATATAAATAACAGGATGAGATAAAACACGACCTTCTCATTTGTTCAATTAAATCACTGGCCTTCTTGCATCGATAGTTTAATTACCATTGATTTTGTTTTTAAAGATGTCATTTCGTATGCGTACATGTATCCAATTCAAAGGATTTAAAATCAGCAATTCATCAGTGTCGTTTGAAAATCCATGCAGAGGAAAATGTTTGATAAAGAGGTTGTTCCATCTACCATTGAAACTGGGCCCCGAATGAAATCTCCTCATCTTTTCAGGTATCAAAGGGCATGGTCAGGGACACCCAAAAATGGTTGAATTTTTTCCAAATTCCCCCCTGGGGAGGGGGGCGGGGGTTATATGAAAAACGGTTTTTTGGCTATAACTTTTGAACGGTTTGAGATATCGATTTGAACTTTTTTTTAAATGAAAGGTCGTTTAAAGAGCTTTCTTTTGGTATATTATGTTTAATAGTTAGGTCAAGTTTTGACCAATTTATGGCCTGTCAAAAATTTTCCATGAGTCCAAAAATCAGATTTCTGTAGTTTAGAGCAGCGACGATCGCATGCAGATGAACAAAAAACTGTTCAACTTATAGCCCTCTCTCTGACGGTTAAAATGAGCCCAAGATCATCTTGGGGAAACGATTTGTCTCCGAGTTATGCTTCTTCAAAGTTGGCGCGGCGGGGTCCGCTTCCGCGGGGCAGCGCTCCGGAGTACGATAGTTCACTCCCACCCCCCTCCCGTCATGCCACGCGACGCAAACCGAGGAAGACTACCTTTAATGATCATTTGAACAGATAAATGCACACAATATACGCTATTATGGTGTACAAGTATTATTAAAATTATATTGAAAACGCTCTATAAAACGAGAAGCAATATACCTGGATCCGGCAATTTGTTTGACGACTATCGCATAGTGTCCGCGATACATAATTTATATTTTCAACGCCTGCAAAGTGATGGTGACGACGCAAAAATTGCCATTCAAATGCTCCAAAAATTAAATGAGCCGAATATTGTGCAACAAATTGTTGAGGACGAGAAATGGCTCCGAAAAAAAGTAGTTTTTGAAAACCTGACGACAGATCATTTTGAACAATTAGAACAGTGGAGGAGCGAAGATCTTGACACCCTCTCGGGAAGTTATCAAATTGGACTTGCAGCAAGTCATATTGCAGACCATTTTGCTGATGGAAAATATTGCTTTCAAGTGACGAAGGATAACTTTTTGCCAGATTTTCAAAAATATGATATTTCCGTAAATTCGCCTCTTTTTCTTCGATCGCGGATCCTATCGAGGCATAAATCAAAAAAAGAATATCATATATTTATATTAATCGACACCAGTCAAAAATCCAGCGAGGCCATTAAAGCAAGTTACTGCACATGTAAGAACGGTGCGCGTACCATCAATCCTTGTGCTCGTATTTGTTTTACGGGCGCTATCACAAAAAACCAGCGCCTTCAGCCTTTTTGAACGAGTGCTTCCCTCTCAGAAAAGTCGATTTTGGCTTTTCAGACGACGAAGATGAGGATGAAAATGCGGATCACACTGCCGATGATCCTATGGATTGCGGCGATGATAAATTCGGTGAGATTCCACTCTTCTATTTAGTATATTAATATAATTTTAATAATACTTGTACACCATAATAGCGTATATTGTGTGCATTTATCTGTTCAAATGATCATTAAAGGTAGTCTTCCTCGGTTTGCGTCGCGTGGCATGACGGGAGGGGGGTGGGAGTGAACTATCGTACTCCGGAGCGCTGCCCCGCGGAAGCGGACCCCGCCGCGCCAACTTTGAAGAAGCATAACTCGGAGACAAATCGTTTCCCCAAGATGATCTTGGGCTCATTTTAACCGTCAGAGAGAGGGCTATAAGTTGAACAGTTTTTTGTTCATCTGCATGCGATCGTCGCTGCTCTAAACTACAGAAATCTGATTTTTGGACTCATGGAAAATTTTTGACAGGCCATAAATTGGTCAAAACTTGACCTAACTATTAAACATAATATACCAAAAGAAAGCTCTTTAAACGACCTTTCATTTAAAAAAAAGTTCAAATCGATATCTCAAACCGTTCAAAAGTTATAGCCAAAAAACCGTTTTTCATATAACCCCCGCCCCCCTCCCCAGGGGGGAATTTGGAAAAAATTCAACCATTTTTGGGTGTCCCTGACCATGCCCTTTGATACCTGAAAAGATGAGGAGATTTCATTCGGGGCCCAGTTTCAATGGTAGATGGAACAACCTCTTTAATACTTCTGATAAATTTGAGATATAAAACGTGACATTAAAAGATTGACATTAAACATTAATAATATTCAACAATTGAAATCGACCATCAAATAGATTCAAATATTTACATTAATTCTTAATATAGCTGAAAAATTATGTGTGTAATGTGTTACATAAAATGTGCTATCAGGTGGAGTGCTCATTTTTTTGGACCAAAATCGTACTTCCCATATCTACTTTTCTCTTCAAAAAAGTTTCCAAAAATTATTTTGTTTTCATACAATTCAAACGCACTTAATCGAGAACCAATTTCTGACCCGCAAGAGATATTTCATAAAAATCGAATCCTTGTGATATTCAACGAGAAGTTCACAAAGAAAAACGAGAAAACTTAGAAGTAACCCTATAATAAGACTGATAAAACCTGGTTGCAAATCATTTAAATTATAAGGTCGTGGCTCACTCTCATCAGGGATAATGGAATCAATTGTATATAACATTTCGGACATCGCCAGTTGTATTGATTTTTTGGCGAGCCCAAATTCCAAAAACCCAGTCACTTTCTGTCGGAACTTATCGTTGAGGAACATACTCTTCAAGAATGAGAACGAGTGCGGGCTCGAACTCAAACATTCCTCGACAAAATGGTAGTCAAACGCAACGTCTGGTATAAATTCGCTTATCTTAACGTTACTACGCGTGATATAACTTCCTGGAATCACGATTACTGACGCGTCAACTTCAAGTATGGCCCTGAAATTTTGGAAAATCTTCGTCATGGTGGATGTACCTCCCAGGTGAGTCGTATTTGACTCTAGAAGGTCTTTTAAAAACTCAAAATTTACGTTTAAGTCACCTATGTAGTTATTATAATATGACAAAGTGCTGATAAGCTTCGCTCTGAGCGCTTCGGACTTTCCGAGTTTGGTGAAGGTCTCTCTGACAGCCACATGATCAGGTACTTGGATAAGGATATCGGAAGCCTCCAAGTCCTGCAGGGAGTCAATTTCCGGATATCGAACCGGGTCTGCCAGCAAAGTAGTCATGCCGCTGAGGAAAACAGAGGAGATGATCAAAGCTGAGAAGCTGAAAATTAGGAAGAGCATCTTCCCCGTGAAGAAGCGACCTAGGAGTAAGGTAGGAGGACTTCCGCAGATAAAGTAAGAATACACGGTCAGTAACGAGGAAGTGCTTTCATATAAAATGACCTCGTCTTCTGAATAGTAATTATGGAATACTCTGTATTGAGAATACTGGAAAACGTACTGGGCCACGGCAAAAATCAAAATTGTGATGATGACGAAAACCCACACCAACGGCTCGAAAGTTTTGAAACCGACAAACAGCTGCGGCATGAACTCACTGTGGGGCGTGACAACACACATTGCTTTTGATTCAACGCCGGGAGAGTGATCAACCCTGTCTACATATTCTTCATCATAGTAGCGGCGCGGTTTTGATAGATGAAAATCTGCGCCAGTGGCTTGTCCCATTTCGAATTGACTCGGGTCTCTTGGAATGGAAGGGTTATCTGGAAAATTAACCGTTAAATCCAGGCTAAAATTCATCGAGCTTTCGAGCTGTCTGAAAATCGCCAAAACCATCCCGCCCAACGCTTGGTTGAAATATATGTCTTGCACTCCTTCGTCTTGCTGAGAAAAGTCTTGGAGTATCATGGCCGGTTTTCCGTTCATATTGTTCACGGTGAAGTCGAAGAACTCATCATCCTCAACGTCGGACCAAATGATTTTCTCATTGAATGGATCATACCTGGCGCAACCTCTTTCCAGGCAAACGATCGTCCTGTATCCTCTGAAGAAGCGCCAAAAAAATTTGAAGCTGAAAATTAACATTTCATCCTCATTTGACGGTGTGAAATTATCACGGGTTGAGTTATGTGGTCCACGTGTGGCTACTTGCCGATGTAATTGGAGAACGGGAGACGTTGTATGAGGTTCATTCCGGGCATTTCTAAGTATAAATATTATGTGGTTATTTGGATTCCAAATGGGATTTGCATACAAACCTCTCGTCAGATTGAAATTCTGATCGGTCAAAGTTGATAAACCCTCCAATTCATTGTATGTTAAGGACATCTCTTCGTTGCATTTTGCTGCTACTCTAGACTTAAGTTGATTTTCCATCTTCACACAATAATGAGGTGGTTTTCGAGATTGGTGGTTTCTAAACTTCGTCTGATTGTCTGCAAAATCCGAACGTTTTAAAAGTCCGCGTTGCTTTAGTTCAAGGTCACTATACTTCGATTTGTGGTGATTTTGTTTCGAGGCAGAGTTAAGAATCAAACTTAAAGCCTCCTCGAGGTCATCGAGGAAAAACATGGTGTTGTGTGTGTAGTACGGGACTGAAATGTCGGCCAAACTGTCAAAACCAGTCATTAGAATAGTCGAAATTGAGGAGCTATGNTTTCGGACGATGTTGGCAATTTTAAAATCACCTCTTTGATGTTTCTTCTTTCGATTTGGGGATGGTATATCAACAAATGTCACCCACACTAATAAAATTTCAAAACAAAAATATATACCGTCATTGAATTTTAAACGAAAATTTTAAAATAACCTCTTCGATGTTTTTTCTTTCGATGTTGGGATTAAATTTAAGGGTCTCCATAGCTACGAAATAAATTGATCTTAACGCCAATTGATTCACACGCCACGCGCAGATCCACCGGACTCGGACGAAGAAGACTCAGACGATGACTGAAAGTAGCTGAAAGCTGAAAGGAAGTAGCTGAAACGGCCTCATTGGACGTGAGTTTTGGATATAACTTTTTTACCTTACTGGACCACAGAAATGTGACCTAATACCACTGGACGAACAAATGCGAAGGACTAACTATTTACCAGGACGAATTTAACTTGGACCAGATTTCAAGGACAAAAAGTCGTGGACAAAATAAATTGGACGAAAAAATTTGTGGACAAAAAAAATTGGACCAAAAGTCCTATAACCGTGTTATTGCATATTTTGAAAGAAAGAGACAACAAGTGTTCGTGGAAATGTTCATTGTGTAAAGGATTTTGTGGAGCAAAGATGGTTAAACAAAAAGGTAATACAAGAAAACAATGGTAAAGCAAGAGGTTACCAAACATAATGTTACAGACAATTTTTATCGGATAGATCACGACACAAAGACCAAGAAATTTTTCGAATCAGGTAAAATTTCACAAATAGAAGTGAATAACGACAAAACGCTCTCAGATTTTGACCAGGAAGAGAGATAAAAACTCGAGAAATGAGGATAGTTGACACAATTCTTTCGTTGCAATATTATTGGCGCGGAACATATTGGCAATAAAATGTAATGCTTTTGTTGGCAAGTAGTTGCTTGACCTACTTCTGTGACTGTAGTGTTTGCATTAATTCTATTGCGAACCATCCTCTTGGTGATCGTCGATAAAAATTATTGGAGAAAAGAAAAATAAACCAAACAGATGAAGAAAAAAGTAAATTTAAAGGAATGACCATTACTTTAAGTTCTCTGGCCCCCTGAATTTTCAATTATGTCACAGTTCATTTCGATTTCTAGGACTTGATATTTATTCTTGAAGACTTGCTGTAGATCGGGAGTTTGCCGTGATTTTTGCGGAGTTCAATGAAGGATAGTCCCTAGATGGGCCAACTATTTTTAGACTATCTCACGGGGGGCCCAGCCCCAGCCCGCAAAGATGCGTCACGTAATTTGGACCGAGTTTATCGGAAAGAAACAAACCCCGTACTTTCGAAAATATTGAATTAAAAAAAGTGCAAGTACCACCAGCCATGTATTTTCTCCTGTCAAAAACTGAGTGTCGAAAAAAAGAAATCAGTTTTGTGAAGAGAGGGGTTTCAGTTTATTTTCTACATTGAGCCTCATCCAGGAGTAACACTTCAAACCTCTCTCAGTCTCAACTTGACGTGGGTTGGTTCCTTTCCGATGAGCTCGGTCCATTTATAAACACTCCCTCCTCACGAAGCAAAAAATGTTCAGAATTTGTTCGATTTTTGAGAAATTTGAATAATAAAGTACAAAAAAATTACTGTATTTTTAAATAGGGTCGCAAAATCAAAATGGAAAAAAATGCTGCGATAAGCGTAGCAAACGGCAAAAAACATCCTTCTGTGGCTTTAACGACTAGTTTTGAAAGGATTTCCTCCTCTCGGCGGCCTTGACGTTCACATTGCTTTTGGGATGTAAAATTCACAAAATGCATACTGATATGCACGGAGAAACTCGTGTTCCGTATTATTTGGATGCATTTCTGCCAAACGGAACTTTGTGCGTTAAGGCATGAGCCCTGAGACTCATCAGAATGTATGCATAGTAGGGCTAACGTCATAATGCACATAGTTCCGTTTGTCAGAAATATGTCCATTTGAGCTTATTAGGATCGTGGGCATGGGTTCGTGTATACTGGTGCGAAGGGTGGCTGGCTATGGCCGGGAATTTAATCACATTTTGTACGCAGCCGCGCGGGTATCTGGACTCTGCCGTCAGAGGCTCCGACTGAAATTATGAGCGGTGTGTGGCTGCGAAGCCTTTTCATGAACCAGCGGCATGATCCAAATCCTTTTTACACACTCACTCATTTCCCTAGCCTCCTCCGGCCCAAGCCAAGCCTCTCCACTCCATGTTCCCTTCGTACGATGCCCAGCGTAGCCAGTTTAACGGAGGAATTAGTTTAGGGTCAAGTCGGTGATCCTACGACCAGATCCAAGGTGACGTCATGTCTTCGTACTACGCACTATAGACGCGTTCTTAAGGCGATTCGTCAAGCTCAAGTGATGTGGTCGAACTGGCTTGCATTTTATATCGCATCGATTAGGTAAAAAATCTCGGCAGATTTTGCATTTTTAGCAAAAAAAAAAAGGACGATAGCTCCTGCGCATGAGCCTTAAGATTCATTCTAAACCCAAAAATGAACATAATTCAGAGACATGGAAGCAAAATAGTGTCTGGAAAAAAAATTCGCATTCGGTTCAGCTATCGATTTCTGTGGCCCATTGGGATATTGGAATTTTGATTTCACCATTGATACGGAACCGCAAAGGGCGTCATGTACAGGCCACGCCGCGAATTTCGGCAGCGTTGTGGCACGCCGGTACTGAGAAACCAAATAATGAAGCGCCTTCAATTTTTGAGTATGCAACACGGTCATCCAAGAAGCTTGAGTAGTTGCAGCAAGGCTTTATTACCGACGTCGCACCTTGTCGTACGTACCCGTCATGTCTAGTGGTCCATTCGCTGTCTTTTTTAAAAAACGAATTTCTTATTAGTAAATGGCGAATTCCGCAAGAAAAATTACAACATTGGCGAAAAGGGTGCGTTTGTTTTGCCGCCCCGGTTGGATTTGAAAAGTTTTCCCGCCTTTTGAACGGCTGCGCCGGGGTCAAAGAAAAAAGAGGTAGCCACGCCGCGCGCCGCCTTCCTCAGCATAGCTCATAACCTCACTTCCTTCCCTCCTGCACTACCACAACTACGGAAAAACGTCGTATGACCGTCCGAGCGTTGCCGAATAGCCCCCAATAGAAAAGTTATTTTTGAGATCAAAATTAACTTTTTTCCTCCAAATTTGTGTAGGATTTAAATTAAAGTGCGAATACAATTCTCAAAAAAAAAAAAGAAATCCAGGCGCATTTTTTCCTGAAATTCTATTTTTAACAAAAGAGAATTCGGCAACGTGCACTGTTAAAAAAAACGGAGTGAGACTCAGCACAAGCGCGAGTAAGAACGGGCCCTCACTTCGCCGGACCGAGGAGTCACTCCGACGGAGAATCGGCTGGACGGATTTTGGGTGCAGTACGCATAGAAATCACTCCGACGCCGGACGGATTCGCGGGAGCCGCAAATTTAGGGGTTCGCAGCTAGGGGATGGTGGAAAGGGGTTAATTGTGGAAATAATTTTTGAAACCATGAAAAATAAAAATAATGAGACCATTGGTATGTAATTTAACCGATTTTGAAGGATAGAAATTTTCTACCTACTTTGGGAATTGAACCCGGGACCTACCTAACACTAACCGACGACCCTACCGATTGAGCTATAGCGAACGATGCATGGAAATGACGCAAAAACGGTATTTAACGTCGATTTGAACGGGCCGCTAAGATATTTTCAATCTACCTGGATTTGTCCGTGTATTTAGTTTACTTTACTATATTTTTTAACTATATTTTATCGTTTTACTTTGTTTTATTTCCTTGTTGTCTCTATTTTTTCTTCACTCTATTTTATTTTTTCAAGCACTTCATTTTTTTTTCTTTAATTATTTACTTCTCATTCCTTTACTTTGTTTTATATTTACTGTGATTTCTTTTAATACTTCATCATAATTTTTGGACTTCACTTTACTCTTAAAATTCATTCTATTCTTTAAAATCATGTAGTTGTTTCCCTTATTTTATTTTTTTCTTCATCTCCTTGCTCCCTCTAATTATTTACTTCAATTTAGTCTTTGACTTCATTTTATCATATATTTGATTTACTTTATTTTATTTCTTTTCTATTGTCTCTGTTATACCATAATTTCGACTATTCTATTATTTCCACTATTCTATTATTTTTTCTATTTTTTTCTCTTTAAATTTTTCATTTTCATTCTGAGAGTGGTAGGCTTAAAGGGGAGAAGAGACCGTATATAGCGCTAGTGCGAGGGAGAGAAGGTGCGCGTGACTCCGGGCCGTACTGCAGCTCCGGTGCGGAGTGCTTTGACTACACATGCAGCCCGTCTCAGCACCTACGCGCTGAACCGCACTCCCGTGTTCATTCTCACTCCGGATTTTCCGTCGGACGGAATCAACGATTTTTAACAGTGTGGGAGGGCCTTTACGGCGTTTTTCCGTGGGAGGGCTTGGCAGTACACTCGTCGTCATTTGTGAAACTGTGGCCTTTGAATTGCGGGTGAAACAAGGTGGTGAATGAGCCCGCGCCTCCATTTACATGCCAAAGAATATTTTTACTCAATCCGCTCGTGTTTTTGCGAGTCCCGCGCGCTAGCCGCCTTTCAAACGACGCCGCACAGTGGATCAAGTCAATTAGAGAGGTCGGACTTGAAATTTTTTACTAAACTGCAAATTTTGATGTTTAACTTTTCAGATTTTAAACTTCAACGGGTATATTTGGAAGAAAATCTTACAAGGAAACCAATGAAACCACTTTTAGAACCTCAAAGTTTTGTATACACGGAGTAATAAGCGTTTAAAGTTTCTGAATTTTGTCCGACTTCCTCTATTGACTCGATACACTGTGCGCCGGCCCCGGCCCCGGCGTAACAAGTTTGCGGCAATCAAAGTAAAATGCGTGAATTCGCTCGCGCAAATTAAATTTGCAGGATGTGTGCTTAAATATTAGACGGAACGCATGGTGCTCCAGGGATAAACCGCCCGCAGGAGCGTCTTCTATGGCTCTAAAAAAAATGGTGTGTAGAGCATTGGTTAATTTTGCGGATGGAAATATGAAAAACTGTCGGAGGGATCGAGTTTTATCTCATGGTTTTTCGAAAATTGGTTTGTGGTGATAACGCCGAGGAATCTAGAATTCTTGACCACATTCATTCCCTAATTTTGAACTGATTTCTGGGAGCTCATTCCTTATTGAAAAACCGAAGCTTTCTCCTACTTACACGGGATATTTTCTGAATTAACAAACCATATAAATCTCTAGAATTCCGCGTATGGAAATCGAATTTTCACTCCTTTCGGCAGATTTCTTGGCACACGTTCAAATTTTCGCTTCCAAAA
Organism: Bemisia tabaci; assembly: GCF_001854935.1. Taxonomy (NCBI): domain Eukaryota; kingdom Metazoa; phylum Arthropoda; class Insecta; order Hemiptera; family Aleyrodidae; genus Bemisia; species Bemisia tabaci. Next base: position 2,958,030 of record NW_017547427.1, read on the forward strand.
GCGTGCTTGATGTTTGTACTATCCGGTCAATGAAAAAAGTCGTAAATTTGGATTGTTTCTCATGGAAGAGATGAAATACGAACGGAAATCTTGAAACACCGCAATGGAGATACGTGGTTTCCCACTTCAGACGCCGCAATACGGACATCCATCAAGTTTAAATAGTTGCATCAAGTCCCCGTCACCGCCGACCAACGCGTCTGTCGATCGAATCAACTACAGGTAGTATGAGCAGGGAGTCAAAACGCCTTCAATTTTTTGAACGCAATACGGACATCCGTCGAGGTTGTATAGTTGTATCAAGGCGCCGTAGCAAATGCGTCCCATTGTTAATCGTTACAGACGAATATCAGTTGAGAGAGGAAAGTCATAATGCCTTCAATTTTATACATACATATTTTTGGGCAAAATGAGAGACGACGTTTCTCCATTTGCGACGTTGCAGACTTCCTTAGAAATTTTATTTTTCTTTCGAGAAGCTAGTCAACATAAAACTTAAATTCTCCATGATATTTCGTATTCGATAACAGAAGATTTGGTTCCAAAAAAGTCGTAAATTTGGATTGTTTCTCATGGAAGAGATGAAATAAGACGGAAATCTGGAAACAACGCAATGGAGATACGTGGTTTCCCATTTCAATCGGTGCGATACGGACATCCATCAAGTTTTAATAGTTGCATCAAGTCCCCGTCACCGCCGACCAACGCGTTTGTCTAAAATTTCTATCCGCCCGGACTCAAAAAGCGTCGTCGCTCCATAAAGCTGTTTCCAAAAATGATGGTATCTCGCGAACCAAAAGTTTCCTCGCAAGCTATAATACATTGATGGATGCGGAATCGATCGAACTATCGATTAGACAAATTTTTATTCAAATTTGAAGATAGCATTTTTGGGTATTTGCGGATTTGTAATATTTGTCGGATTATAAAATCGAAAAATTGGCTACAATGCATGTTAAAATTAGTGCGACATTAAGAACATGGTCATTTCCTGAAAGTGCGCAATTTTTTAAGGATTTTCGTTAAAACCGCAACTTCATACCTCAATTTTAAGGCCACTTACAGAATTTGCCTGTTTCCAACTTGGCAACGCTGAAGCGCGCGGGAAAAATTTCGGGTGAACTTGCCAACCTCCGAAAAAGACGTGTCATGCAATAGGGAACAACATATCCAATTCGGGCAAAATCCAAGAGGGGGCAAAATCGCCGATTTTGTATAACCCTCTTTAAAGTCGTAAATTTGGACACGCCGATTTTGTATAACCCTCTTTCTAATTTGGACGTACTTCTGCCAAACGAAACTATGTTTATTGTGGCGTGATCCCTGTTATGAATAAATTCTTATGGGTCCCCATGTCTAAATGCACACAGTTCCGTTTGGCAGAAATACTTCCCATTATTATGATGATTTTAAGATTTAAATATGTCATTCAAGAGGTCGGTACTGACAACACATCAATAACATATAGGTCTAAATAACAATAGGTGCACACATATAGGTGCTTAAGTTTTCACAGTAACAGTAACAGTTCTTCCGTAAGAATAGCACGCAATAACCGCGCAACTCCTTAAATCGGTGCGCGTATTCAAAACTCCTTCATTTTCGTAGCTATGCAATTTGATCTCCGAGGAGTTAAAATAGTTGCTCGATGTGGAAGTATGCATATGGCTACGGCGCAGCGCGATTAAATGAAACTGCTGGCTTCACAGTCACAAGTAACCGGATTCTCTCAAAGTGTCGTCACACTTCATTTTGTCAAGTTTGAGATTCGTGACCTCAGGGAGTTGATGTAATCATACATAATCAGGAGTCTGGGGAGCTTTGCGATATATTGATTGATCTGCCATTTGAACCTTATGAAAATGGGTGTTCAAAACGAATACCTCAACAATCGATTCTTTACCACACCTTCAAATAAGGAAATATTGATAATCGGGAGAAATTATCCAAATTATGCGGAACGCGATGCTCATTCCGTCCTATACTCGAAATGCTTTTCTTTGGCGCTTAGTTCCGTTTGACAGAAAGCGCTATCCGGGATTCTAAAATCCTCAAAAGGAACTCAATTTGGCGCTTAATTCCGTTTAACGGAAATAAGTCCAATTGCCTATCGATAACCGCAAAAATCATAAAAATCGGCCCAGTAGAACGCTGGAACTAAGCGTTACCGGATATACTTTAGGAGGTATCGAAGCTTATAGTATAGATGACACTCGATGTCTGGAGCAAATTCTCTGGTTTTTTCCTGATTTCCCTTATCACTTTTCATTCCCTGATAAAATCCCGTTTTTTTCCGGTTACTACCGATTCTTGACAGCAGAGATTACGCCCTTCGTCAAATAATCCGTTCATTTCATCACAAATCCGACGGTCGGATGACAACACTCAGCAACTGACGTCAGGAACAAATAAAACGGCGATGCAGCGAGGCGGCGAACTCTCGGCATTACCACATCGCGCATGCATAATGGATTTTCGATGAAAGCGAGAGTCAGGGAACGTTGCAGAAAGAATAGAGAGGATCCCAACCACGATGCTACAGCGTTAAGGAAGAACGACTTATGAGCCATCAGACGATTCCAAATTCTCTTTGAGAAATCAAAATTTTTTGGGTAAATTTACAAATGTCCTTGTCGCAGGCAAATAGTTAAATCAAGCATTTTGTCAAATGCCTAGGCAGTTAGCTAAATTTTGATCGTGTACAGTATTTTGTGAATTTATGCCGGAGAGCTCACCAGTTTTCAATATCTGTGGAAAAATATCTCATCAAACATACACACTCTCTTTGTCTCTTCCTCTTAAATTGCTTCTCATATTTTTATAAGTTAAAATTCTAAAAATGTTGTATTCTCTGACATGCTAAAAATTTTAAGGTAAGCGTCTTCTCAGGAGCTAAGAATCGTTAAAAATACTATTTTGTGATGCACATTTTTACTGAGAATTTTATCTTACGGGGTCAATTAATTATTTTGTCTAAAAATTAGGAAAATAATCAGAATTTCAATCTTAGCTAGAATATTTGACTATTTGCCTAGGCATTTGACAAAATGCCTGATTTTACTATTTGCCTGCGACATCCTTCTTCCGATTTTTCACAGAGTATCGCTCCTAATTTTATCTAAAATATCGGAAAATCGCAATGAGCATCACATTCTTCGAAAATAAATATTCTCTGGGAGGAAATTTGGCAACATTTGAATGTTCATACGACATTTTTCCTCAACACGAGAGGGTAGGTCCGTGGAACAAGGTTAACAAGGAGGTACCTCGCTTTGCGGAACTCTCCAATAAGCGGAAACGTGAAGTAAGCAGATCGTTGCACAATGCGCATGGAGCGATGCCCGCTGAAAATATTTATGCTAAAAGGAACTATGTGCATAGGAGTTGCGTGTAACATAGTTCATTTTAGCGTAAATACGTCCGTATCAGAGGGTCCATCATCCGGCGCGCATTGTGCACGAGCATGCAAATAAGTCGCTTCAAGTCGACGACGAGACTTTCGACGATCCGGGTGAGGGGTGGTTGGGTGGGGCATCATGTCGTATGTTGGTGACACTGCTCTTCCTTCTTTTAAATCCCTAATAAATAATCCATCCCAGCGAAGTCTGCCAACTTCGATAAATATAGATTGTTTCGCGTCCATGAGCGAACAAAGGGTTACCTACTTTTCAGATTAGCTGCTTCGACGGGAGTGAGGAGGTCGCAAGGATGTAAGCGTGAGCTATGGAAAAAGAAGAGTGGCAGTAGATCCCTCTCATAAAGAGTTGTAAATGATGCACATGCTGCATATTTGTAACATTTTACAATTAAGTCAAAAATGAGGGGTGTCAATAAGGGCCGATTTTGAGCCCACCCTTTCAAAATTGCCTGCATTCTACATCCTACAATTTTTAGCTCATTGAAGGTCTATATTTCACGGAATGTACCATAATTTGTTTCCGTTCCCTTGTTAGATCTAATACTCGCCTAGACAAAGGTTTGAAGGCCGCTTACAGTAAAAATTGCAGATTTTACGGCATGATACCCGAAACCTAAAAAATCCGCATTTTTTGCCAATATTGGCAGTGGAACTCGTGTTTAAGATAGTATTAGATCCGAAAAGAGACCGAAGCATAAACATTCCATCAAATATAGACCTTCAATGGGCAAAATATCGTAGGTTTGAGGTACACACTGTAATTGCGCTTGTTTCTTTTTGCTAAATGCGATCTAATGATTCGTCATGATAACGCGCAGAGGCTATCGTCCTTTTTCTGGCTAAAAATAAAAAAACTGCCGAGATTTTCGACTTGATTTATGCGAAATCGCAAGCCAGCTGGACCACGCCAGAAACCGGGGCGAATCACCTTACATACTTTGCACATAGTCCATTTTAACACAAATACGTCCGAATTTAGGGGGAAAAAACCTGCTTTCCCCTTTCTTTTTTTTTTTGGAACAAGAAACCAGGCCGAATCACTTTATATACTTTGCAGATAGTTCATGTTATCATAAATACGTCCGTATTTAGAAAAAAAAGCTCTGATTATTCCTTTCTTTTTTTTTGGAACCAGAAACCAGGACGAAGCACCCCACGGTGATTCGATGGAGGCCATATTTTGTGTCAGAACGACGTGCGATATATCGCATCGATTGGCTCTATTTTTTGAGCTACTAATAATTTTTCTCGAATTTTGAGATCGCAATTCTCTTGTCAGGAGACTAAAACACTCACTTACCAATTTTTACAAACAAATTCAATGTAATAAAGGCATGGTTTTTTTTAGAGAGAAAACATCGCATTCGATACTGATATCGAATCTGCACTCGAATGCGATATTTTCTCTCTAAAAAAACCACGCGTTTATGACGTTGAATTTCATCGTTAAAATTGGTAAGTGAGTGCTTTAGTCTCCTGACAACAGAATTGCGATCTCAAAATTTGAGAAAAATGACGAGCAGCTGAAAAAATGGAAATAATTGATGCGATATATCGCATGTCGTTCTGACACAAAATATGACGTCCACCGAATCACTTTTACATTCTGAAGAAAACCTCTTGGAAAGTGTTGCTTGGAAACGAGCGCTGGCGCCTTCAAACCTAACAGGGATACTTCACGCATTGCGTAATGCGTGAAGTATCCCTGTTAGGTTTGTAGGCGCCTATGCGCGTGTCACGCTGGTTCCCCGCCGCGCTGCAGAGTGCCACCGAGGTATTTGGCTTGTGCAATATGCATGTCTCTCACAGTTTCTAATGAGGTCCGATGAATAAACGAGTTTATTAATGATGCAATTAGAAAAAGAATGATAAAGCTAAATCAATTACTTATATTTTGTTGATCATCATTTATCATTGGGCACATTCTAACGTTGACTTTCGAATTTAACTTTTACGCTTTAGGGGAAACATCATTGCACGGTCTCTGAGATATAAGCCTTTGGTGAAGCCGCGCAAAGTTTTTAGTAATGGTGCTTTCATACAAAATTTTAGTACATAAAAACCACTCATGAGTTAACTCACCAGAATATCATGGTGATTTCAGAGTGAAAGATTTAGAGAGAAAACGTCGCATTCGATACTGATATCGAATCTGCACTCGAATGCGATATTTTCCCTCTAAAAAAAACCACGCCTTCATTACGTTGAATTTCTTTGTTTAAATTGGTAAGTGAGTGCTTTAGTCTCCTGACAACAGGATGGCGATCTCAAAATTTGAGAAAAATGAAGAGTACCTGAAAAAATGGAACTAATTGATGCGATATATCCGATGCCGTTCTGACACAAAATATGGCGTCCATCGAATCACCTTAAATACTTTGCATATAATTCATGTTAACACAAGTACGTCCGTATTTAGAAGAGAAAAAACCTAATTTCCCTTTTCTTTTTTTTGGAACCACAAACCAGGACGAACCACCTTAAATACTTTGCACATAGTTCATTATAACACAAATACGTCCGTATTTAGGGAAAAAACCCTGCTCATCCCTTTCTTTTTTTTTTTTTTTTGAATATTATAAGAAAAGGAAGAAGAAGGTAAAATTCCGGTTGGGTTTTCATGGGGTCATGGCGGCTCGTGTGCCGCGTGGCCGCGTGCGCATGCCGCGCCGCGGAGTCTGCGACAGCGACAACGCCCGCCGCCGCGCCGCATTCTCTCATCCCCTAGAGAACTCTCCACGACATCCGCATCTCCTCCCCCCCTCCACCCCCTCATCCCCCCGGATCTCCCCGTCATCCCCTCGGCCGTGAGTCCCAAGTCCCAACTGTCAATGATGCAGCTTTGCTTTATTCAAAGCAATCCGTTTATTCTAACCTTCCGCCTCGGACGGGCCTCCGCCTTTTCCTAGAAATCGCAAATTAATTTATCCGCCTTTTCCATCGCCGATGCCCATTCAACACTTCCCCGAACCCCCGAGTTTCCCTTCCGATTCCCGTTTGCCAGATCCGACGCAGGCCCCGTTCCGTTCCCACTCAAATAATAAGAAAAAGCTCTCAAAGCACTCTACCGTCGCGCAAGTTTACATTTACACAAAGGATTAGAGGATTATAGGGATTTCATCAGGGAAATTCCGACGTGCTCCACTCCTGAGGGATTCGCTTAGCTTTGTCAGTGTTATTTACCTCGAGTTATGCGTCTTTTTTTCAGGTGCTGTATTTATTTTGTCGATGGATGTCTTCTTTGCAGCCGTGCTAAGCGAAAACCGAAGAAATTTCGGATTCCAGATTTTGAAAGGGTTTTTTTTTCTGGATAGAACGTTTTTTGAAAACGAGAGCCTGAGGAGTGGCGTAGACAGGGGGGGGGGTCCAACGAGTCTGGGCCCCGCCCCCTTACACTGAAAAAAAAAGAAAAAAAAACACATTGGATCTAGAGTCCAGACTCTTAAAAACATCGACAGTCAAAAAGTATCTTGATTCAATCAAAATCCAGCCTAAATCAAGAATCAAGCCTCTTAATTTAAGCAGATTTCGTTCGGATTCAAGCAAAAATCCGATTGAATCAAGAGTATTTTTTCTTATTAATGATTTCAAGAGTCTGGACTCTAGATCCAATGTGTTTTTTTTTTCCCTGTGTTCAGATTCCAGATTTTGAAAGATTTTTTCTGGACAGAACGTTTTTTGAAAACGAGAGCCTGAGCAGTGGCGTAGACAAGGGGGGGGGGTCCAGACAAGGTCCAGGGGGCTTGGACCCCGCCTCCTTAGCCATGTTAATCGTACCATTTTTTAATTTTGGAGGGCAGACATAAAAATTATCAGGGACGAACACGAAATAATGTAAATTTACCGACACGTTTTTGTATAGACCCCCCTCCCCCTTAAAGAATTCCTAGCTACGCTACTGAGCCAGAGTATGCTGCCGTGCTAAGATAGAACGCAGTGTGAAAATTCGAGGGCTGCTAAATTTTTTCCGGATATAGCATTTATTTTTGAGGAAAGCTTTGCATAATTTTCCATGAAATTTTCAGATGTTTCACGGTGAATTGAGAGAGAAAACATCTAAAAATATGAAACAAATTATCGCAATTTTTTCAGCAAATTCGATTCAAGTCGGAGGAAATGTGTCAACGCCTGATGGCTCATACGTCAGAGACCTCCGAGCAAAGAAGCCGATGTTTGGTTAACTTAATTTTAAGTGCACTGTAGTTCCAGAAACTCGTCAGCCAACAAGAGGGTAAATGACTGTTATGAAACCTCATTTTTTTAAACAATTTAATCCATGACTGGCTAATTTTGCGCCTTATTCCAGTCCTTTCTGTGTGAAGAATGATTTTTTACTTTCAAATGTATTTCCGCCCGTAAGGGAATATTGAATCCTCGAAAGTGAAAGCTTCCACCCGTCACCACGAGGTTAATTCAAGGAGCGATCAATGAGAGAGCAGTCAAGGAAATAGAGGCTGGAGACCCTGTTACAATTTCAGCAACCTGCTCAGAGCACGTTCCGACCGTCGCGCAAAAAACTCACGGCAGCGTTGCCATGTTGTGCGGAAAAAATCAATGAAATAAGGCCCACTGTAACAATGGCTACCACTTAGAGAAAATAAGAATGTTACGTAAATTCATGAGACAGCTGTGATTGTTACGTCAAACAACATACAAATAAGTATACCTCCTATTTCAAGCGGGTGTATCGATACATTTCAATCAATAGCATATTGAAAGATATTATGTGATACATGATTTTCTAAAAAAAATCAATATCTGTTCAGATGAAGAATCTGATAGGTTTCAGGACATTTTGTCAACGGTTTTTTGTCCGCGCACCTGTTTTGCCCAGTAGTTTAAGTCCTTGTGTAAAATTGGCATCAGTGACTTGGTCCAAGCGTCATGTTTTATAGTTCAAGTGTAAAATTATAGTGACAATATTGAAATGAGTAAATTGAGAGAGAAGGAGGTGTTGTTATGATAACTCATTTTGTAAATGAAATGTTACTTTCTCCTTTTGATTCATCATTTCAAATTGTCATTGGTGAACATTTGGTTTTATTTTTATCCTTAAAATGTTTGAAGCGACAGCATCGATATTAATCTCGATGAGCCGTAGTTGTGTTGAGAGGAACTACATATATACAAAAATCAATCATAGAAAAAAAATCAATCTTTGGTTTTTACCCGTTTGTACATAGATCTATTAGAGTCAAATACGTCCTATTTTCAGCGTTTGGTTGCGCGTACACCACACAGCAGCTCAGTTAAAGCACAAAATATAAAATGATTTTTTAAGATGCTTTGGAAATCATTAAAGACACGGAATCATCTGAATATTTACAAATCACACAGTATGTTTTCCTTTAATACACATCCCCCCCCATCGATTTAGATGAGGATAATTCATGCAGAGTGTGCAAACCCTGCGAAATCATGAGTTGAAAAATGCGGACTCCGCGAGTTTAAATATTAGATCCGAACACGGGTCGGAGCGTTGTGCTGACAGCGCGTGTCGCGCACTGGCGCCTACAAACCTAACCGGGATACTTCACGCAGTGCGCAATGCGTGAAGTATCCCTGTTAGGTTTGTAGGCGCCATTGCGCGTGTCGCGCTGGTCGCACTCGCCCGCCGCCGTGGGGCGGCGTACCACGGCGCTTCAAGCAACTATTTCGCAACAGACATGTTGTACAGCATCATACGAAATTGAAGGCGCTCCAACGTATCTAAATGACAGGTTTCCTTTGAGAGTACAGAACTTTCCTCGCAAAATAAATAAAGATACTACGGCACAAAAAGAGAGCAGTAGTCACAAAACTCACTAAGTTCTCATGTCCGTATTTAATAACGTTTGGAATAATTTTTGAATTTCATTAGAGAAAAAATGACTCAATTTAGGCAGAAACATTCTTGAGTATATGCCGCAAAGAAGATTTTATTTGAATCAAGAATAAAATTGCGGAATGAAAGCGAGTTTCTGCTCGACGTAAGTGACTTTTCTTTTTATTTAAGCATATGTTCTTCTTTATACGGGCGTTATTTTTTTTTATTGATTCATATAAGGAAACCTTCAAGGCGGTACGTGGAGGAAACTCTCCCACCGAAAAAACGCGTGGACGTAAACAACCGGAAAAATAGGTGCGCGGACAAAAAATAGTTGACGAAATGTCCTATAACCATCTGATACTGCCTGAAAAAGCTCAATAAGCCAGAACACAAAACGCGACTTGAAGTATTCTGATACATGTTTCTGAACCAGAATTTTACTAAAAACACTGTCCGCGCGAAAAAATCACTGGAATCATCTCTTAACTAAGATTTTAACGTTTTTAGTCTACATTGGTTACAAGAATTTTGATTTCCCCGCTCACAAGAGAGACAATGGTTTACTTGAATCTGATCGCGGTTTACAACATGTTTGGCAGGTCTTGTAATCGAGCAGTGTTCCTTTCCCGCCTTGTTTTGTTTAAAGTGTAAACATCTAATTGTAAGTTAAGGCATCAACATTGCGGGTGCCATATTTTTGTGCCGCAGAGACTGCTACGTGAGTGCGGGATTTGACTAGCGTAGACTTTCGTTTTTTCATGAGCCGGAGGTTTGGATTCACGTGTCAAGAAACATTAAATATCTTCGATAGGAGTTAGTTTCCGTAACTTAATTAGCTCGGATTGTGTCCTACTTGAAATGTTGGTCAAGAAATAAACATCAGAAGGCTTAAATGCATATGGGTGGTTCCACGATAACTGGAATAGTTTTGTCGCCGTAATAGACACCATATTTTTCTGTCATAATTTTGCGAGTGATGATAATCACTCGATTTTTTTTGCAATAATCTACTGAGGGTTACGCGTCATAACACTTTTCTAAGATTTATCGCCCCGTTTTTTAAAATTTAATATATAAATAGCCGAAAATTTGCTATCTGTTACGACTTTTTACCGCGTAACAGACAGCACATTTTCGAAATGTACATAATAATAATTGAGAAGTGGAGCAAAATTCATCAGCATCATTATAGAAAGCGTTATAATACGTACCTAACTCTTTGAAGATTAATGCGAACAAATTCTAGTGATTATCATTTCTACTAAAAATTTGACCGAAAAATGTGTTGTCTCTTATGGCAACAAAACTATTCCAGTTATCGTGAAACCACCCATATCTTGTCGACTGGTCCATTGGGACAAAAGATGAGTTTAAAAAAAAGTCCCAGCCACACGAGAAACTCGATAAAAATCACAAATCTCCACGTGACGAAGTTGAATAAGCCCGTTTCCGTCGGCGCCTTCCATTGCACTTTACAACTCTCGGCATTGCCCGAGCAATGGTCGTAACTTAAATGCACTTCCCTTGTCTCCCGAAACCGCATCGCGAAAAAAACATCATCAACCTTGTGAATCCGTCGAGAAGTTTGTCACAGGGTGGTTAGGGGGAGGAGTAGGCGATGCAGTGTACACAATCTCAAACGGGGTTGACTCGAGGAGGGGGTGTCTCACCAGTTGTTCAAACAAAAGAGAGAGGCATTGAATCAACAAGATCCAGAGTGATTTCGAGGGCTCACTTCCGAACTGGACAACATTTGGACACTGTTGGAAAAACATGGTTTATACGAATGAAACCTGGAGTATATGAGCATTCCGAGGTAGGGGGTTTTTTTGACGAATGAAATTTACACTTATATGCTGTATAAAAAAAATTGCACCCAAAAAAAAGTGAGATGAATTTGAATTTTTGATTCGAACACCCTTCGTTATACATAAGGAGCAAGAAAATATGACTGGTTTCAAAATTGCTGTTACATCTGGTTTTTTTATTTTATTTTTTTTTTGTTTGTTTTTTTGTATGCATTAAAAATTTAGGGGACCACACAAAAGTATTAACCCGAATAATTTTAGCTTAAGAATATATACAAGTGATTATTGAGTGGGCTGGAGTCCCAGCCTTATCTATGTACATAATTTACAGGGACTGTATATTACAGTTAAGTTAAATTAGTAGAAAGTCTGGGACTGCATATTGTAGTGAAGTTAAATAGGTAGAAAATCTAGGACTGTACATTATGGTCAAATTAGAAAGTCTTGAAAGAGTAACTTGCACGTTTAATTTCTAAAAAACCAGTTGCGTTTTGGGATGTCGGTTCATGTTCAGCGGCATGACTTTCAAGGTTTTGCCTAACATGAACTCTCGAGCCAGAAAAAAAGCTCTGAGCGGAATAAAAAGTAGGGTGCGTACAGCAATCGAAGGGACCAATCATGAATGCACTGCGTTAGACAGAAAGGAGTAAAGTCATGACAGCCACTGTCAAATTTCATCAAAATTATCACTATTTTTCTTACAGGATAACGGTTGTGCTAATTATTTTGTGAATGTCAAAAGATATCCTAAAATTTTTAAATCCTTTGACAATTTCGCAGAAGAAATCACCTGGAATTTTCGAAAGAATCTACACTACCACTCTCCAGTTAAAAAAATAATTATCCGATAAATTTGGCACTGGCTGATTTGACTTGGTTCTTCTCTACTTTATGCAATCCAAAAGAAAGTCTTCCTCGTTTTGGTTCCTGCTGGGTGAATATAAAATGGAGGAGTACGGAAAATGCTAGGAAGCCTTTGATTAAATTCACCCAAAAGTCCACTCAGGTCCGATCCCCGTCCTTATTTGCGTGATCAAGATGAGGACGCACACCAATCTCAAGCTATAAGAAAATCCGCTTCCTCAAGAAAACCCTTCACGTAGAGATGAGGTTGAAAACATAGCCGAGTTGTCATGCCGTATGACCACGTTCATAACTAAGGGCGGCAATATATCTCTAGCTACTCATCTTGGCAACACTGTTAATTTATTCTTAAAGAGATCATTTGAAATCATAGGTGAACCATCTTAAAGAACAGATTTGCTCGTTTGAGCTTCATTGAGTTTCTCACAAAAATTATTCCACAAGTGTTGACGATGAAATAAAACATCTCTTTTGTATGCAAAGGCTCCACTCCCACGCATCGCGCTCTTCAGAGAAATCTACCAGTGACATCCAAACAGCGTGATACAACTATTTCGACTCTCCCGTAGAAAAAATTGCATAACCGATAAGACGAAGGCGCTAGCTCAAACTGGCGCTTGCTCAAAATGACAATGAGCTTTCGCCCAACTTTGAAGGAATTGGAACGAAAACGCGAGTACTTCCTTGTGATATTAAAATGTTTTATATAATCAAATTAAGCTGGTATCGGCAAATTTCAGCAAAGCTCACTACTTAGTGACAAACTGGTTTTAAGACTACCGTTTCCTTACCAAAAGAATATCCCAAAAGAGGAATTGTTTTGTCTCTTTCCAGGACTCTGACTTACAGGTCATCAACATGTGCCTAAAATGAGGATTATTGAAATCGATATTGATTAGACGTGCTTCAGTCAAAAAACTCATGAGCCTTAACGTCTTGCAAGATCGACGAAAGCCAGAGGTCAAAAATGGCGGCTCAGATGCAATAACATAAACCTTAAAATGGTCTCGTAGCGGCAGAAGAAGAGATTTCCTGATATTTCCCTGATAATCATACCGATTTTTCCATGTTCTGGACACCATATTTTAATGGCATTTCAATTAGGGTCTCGGGTTATCAAAAGAAGGGCACACTGAAAAAAAATCTCGGTGTATTTACTAAGAAAAGGACAAAATTACCAAGAATTCAGGGTTCTATTTGATCCCAGTTGTTTCTTGGTAAAATTACCATTTATGGAATTGGTGATTTTACCGAGAATCTTGGTAAAATTATTGAACTTTCTCAGTAATTTTACTGGACCTTGGTAAAAACGCCAATATTTTTTATCTACTGTGGTAGAATTACCGAGATAAAATGGCAAAGTTACCGGGATTTGATTACCCATAAAAGTGGTATTCTTACCTGAAAAAAACAGTAAAAATACCGGTTTTTAGGTAAGCTTACCAGTCTGTCTTGGTAAAATTACCAATAATTGGTAAAAAAGTGAGATGGTAAAGGTACCAACGGACCTTGGTTAAAACGCCGAGAATTTTTTTTCAGTGCAGGTTCTCGACAGAAGGGCAACACTATGGTAGGCTTTTTTACCGCAGAATTATGAACTTGAACATTCCCGGAAAGTTCGTACTCGGCACCCTCCCCTCGGATATTTTAAGGGCTGCTGTGGAGACGGTGAGGGGTGGGGGGGGTTGGGGGTGTTATCCAGGGTCCTACGCATTGGCGCGGGAAGTGAGTTTCGGAGTGGATTCCAAAGAACCCTTGAGATGAAGCTTCCGTGCCTCCTGCCCCTCGTCCAGGTTGACAGAGCTGGAAATATGAGTGCATGTTGCGTTTGATTAATTCAGACCCACCTTCTGTCGTGCTAACGGGAAAACGCCGTAACAACATTCGAATGTTGCCGAATCTCCCCTCATCAAATATGCATTTTGAAGCAGGAAAGCTGTGAGTATTTTTCCTTGACATCTCCAAATATTTCAGAAAAACAAATGGGTTTTGAGGAAAAGTGAAGTAAGTGCAGTTTCACTGGGGAAAAAACACATTGGATCTAGAGTCCAGACTCTTGAAAACATTGACAAGAAACCAGATTCAACCAGATTTAAGCTTAAATCAAAAGGTAATCTGCTCAAATTAAGAGGCTTGGTTCTTGATTTAAGCTTAAATATGATTGAATCAAGAGTATTTTTTCTTGTCGATGTTTTTAAGAGTTTGGACTCTAGATCCAATGTGTTTTTTTCCAGTGTTTGCTATTTCAAGAAGTACCTCACGGAAGAATATTGAAAGTTGATTCAGCATTTATTCTGTTGAGAAAATGTGCGATAAGTATCAAATGCTGATTTTACATTTAAATACATGCTAACTCAACACTGAATTTGATCATTTAACCGTGGACGTAGTTAACGAAGCATTGTTTAAATTTTAAAATCAGCATTTATACTTGTCACACATTTTTTCAACATTATAATGCTAAAGCGACGATTAATTTTTTTCCGAGCTGTTTAAAAGTCTAAAAAATACTTGGAGCTTCAAAGTTTAAATTCACTTTTTGATGCTTAAACATTGGATTTAGTGGTAAATTTTTCTATGAATATATATTTTAAGACTAGTTACAGTTGAATTAATTAAAACCTCAAATTTTCCTTTAAAAAAAAGAACTGGACGTATCCCACTTGTCTTCCAAATCTATTAAATGGACCTCTTGCACGCAAGAGGTGCAGCCGTGTAAATAGACTTTTGACGGGTAAAACTACACAAAAATCACAATGATCACGTTAAAAAGTCTAAGATTTACACCTTAGCGTGCAATGCGTATATTTTGGAACACGTTTCTTAAAATTTCCTGCGTCTAAAGCCAGTACTCTAGTCACCGGAAACGGGTGAACGGCAACTTCGGGCTGCTCCGGCAGTGGCTGCTATATGCCGAAAATTGCCGATTCGTCATTGATTATTTGTTTCGTTTACAAGCGAAACATGATCTTTAATAGTGGTCCATGCCTTGAGTTTTTTGAGTCTATTCCATCGATTGATGGTGATGTTCATAAATATTATATTTAGAATTATAGGTATGAGTTTTTGTTAGCTGCAAGTTGCTACGAGTTGTCGTTGCTTGTTTTTAGATACGGTGACTAGAAATGCTCCCAGCAGCCTGATTGTTGAAATTTGGTATTTGCCTATTGGACACGACAAGATTAAGGTGTAGTGGAGCTATATGATTTGTTGGGACCAACAAGCAGTCGATACTCCGGTCCGAGAAAGGCAGGAAAAACGAGATCAACCAATCATAGTGCTGCATTACACCTTAATCTTGTCGTGTCAAATAGACAATCAGGCTGCAGACGCGGTAAGTTTGAAAAAGATAGTTCTAAACCATACGCAAATCGTGCTACACGGAGTATATTTAAGAGTTTTTTAGGCGGGGCCTTTGTATTTTTCGTGCTGTTTTACTCTTATTAAGTCTGCTCACATGGATGTATCCCTTGCAGGCAACAGACCCGGGGTGGCAAAATTTCATGAAGTATAAAATCTTGAAATTTCACATGAAATATTTCATGAAATTTCAGCAATTTATGAAAGATTTTGAAAAATACCGGTTTCTTTTTTAGGTTTCGCAAAAAGTAAAAATTGTGACATTCTTCTATTTTTGTGTGTTTGAGTGCGGTTGCATACTCTAGCCCCTGAAAATTTTGAAATATTTCTTAGCCTCGTAAAATTTCATGAAATATTTCACAAAAATTTCCAATCTTTCATTTATTCCTTACCTTTCATGCCACCCTGAATAGATCTGCCAACAAAATCGTCTGTAAAATTCCTCGCCCTTTTGACATAAGATCTTTGCTACACTTCGTGATTGATCCTGTTGATCCTGGGATCAGCTCTAAACGTCGTTTTTTTTTGTCAGCTAAGCGACGACTTGGAAGGAGAATATTCACAACTCATAATGCATAAACAACCAATAAATTCCTATTTAATGAAGAGAAATTCGGCAACGTCTGAGGGTTCTCACGTCGTTCTTCCCTACGACGAAAGCCTTGGCCGCCGGAGGGTCGCGGCTCGCCACAACGCCACAAGTCGCGACGTATGCTAGACGGCCACCGCCGGAGCTTCCATTCAAGCCCCCCCCCCCNCTTTCCCCGCTAGGACCTCCTCCCCCTGAATCCGAGATCCGGGAAAAGTCATCCGATTCGACACCTCGCAGTCCTTCCAGACTTCTCCCGCTCGGCGCGGATGGCATTAAGAAGATTTAAATCAAAGTGACGGAATGGATTACTTCTATACACCGGGGATTTTCCATGTAATCATCCGTTCCCGTGTAAAAAAAATCGCGAGGAAAACGACGCACAGTGGATCGAGTCGATAGGAGAGGTCGGATAAAATTTGGAAACTTTGAAAGCTCATAACTCAGTTCACACAAAATTTTGAGGTTCTAAGAGTGGCTCCATTGATTTTCTCGTAAAATTTTCTTGTAAAACCACCCCTTGAAATTTAAAATTTGACTAAATCAACATCAAAATTTACAGTTTTAGTGACAAATTGTATGTCCAACTTCTTCCAAAGACTCGTTCTACTGTGCGACGGCGCCACTGGATCTCTATAAAATCAACCCCCGATCCGCAATAAAGAAAAAGGTCAGGTTATAACGGTAGCGCATCCCCATACTCTACGAGAGTGTCCCGAAGTTAGAGGCGTTTGAGGTTAATATTTTTGGAAGCGATTTTTGAGATCAAAATCAGACTTTTTTGCACTGTATCGTTTTCCCAAACCCCCCCCCCCTTCAGAGTTACGGCCCCTCAAATTTTAAGCCGAAAAGATTTTGTTTTTGTTGTGACAAAAGTTATGAATAAAATGCATGAACATTGGCGCATCCATGTTTCTTCACATGCTGAACACATTTCGACCTTAAAGAAGGCAGGGATACAACTATTCGTGGTTGATAAATGTCCATGTTGCATAGTGATAGTGAAGCTGCCAAAATACCGCGGTTTTGGGGTGTTTCAAAATGTCGGCTCCTATTTTAATTTTTAAAACGAGACCGAACCATTAGCATGGCTTGAAGTTTTTACAGAGTATTCTTTCATAGGAAGAGAGACTTACCGAAATTGTCAAAAAAATGCCGCTGAGTAGTTTTTTATGTAGAAAACAAAGTGTGAAGGCTGCAATGAAACAAACGTAAATACGCAATTCTGCAGTTTCACCATGAATAAGCGAAATCGAAGTCGCGATGACGTGAGGCGTGAACTTGGAACCCTCCACTCTCTGTTGCCAGTGAGATGGCGTTCAGGTGCGGGAAAAATTTGAAAAACTAGGCTTGATTAAGTCATTCCTACCTTTGGCTGTGTCGTTCACGCAGTCCTTAAGGCAAAACTGCAAATTAGGCAAGCGAAACCAACACAACATGCTAATAGAGCAAAGGAAAGGATGCGCGCGTCGATGACGGCGCAAAGATACAACTATTCGTGCTTGTTGGATGTCCGGGTTGCATCTGAGAAAATTGAAGGTACGATAGCGCGAGATGTGAACTCTCATTGTTCCGCTCTACTTTGCCAAGGAGATGCCGCCCGTGCAAATCGGCATAAAAAACCAAGCCAGAATCCGCCATGCTAAGGAAAAACGCCGTATAAACATTCCAGAGTTGCCAAATTTCCTTTGATAAAATGCTTATTCTTGAGGAAAATCATGTATATTTTTCTTTGAAATTTTCAGGAACTTTAGATCAAAATACGAGCAAAATTCTCAGAGAAAGTGATGAGTTTTCCAGGGAATTCATGTTTTATCAAAGACAATTTGCCAACGCCTGAAGGTTCTTACGGCGTTTTTCCTTGGCACGGCAGTACTGCTCTTTTCGCTAGCACGGCAGTACGAATATGAGCCTGCGAATACGACCCCAAGTTATCTTAGCCCTCGGCTAGAAGAAGGGATGAGTTAGAGGGGTGGCCAGTGAGAAAATGATTATTCGAACGTGAGAGCAAACCCTTTGTTTCCGGTCACCGGGCGGGAAGGAACGGAAGCAACTATGCGACGAGGCGACATTGGCAGCGGACAGCGGAACTCGTGCTCCATTTTCGTCGCACCCCCGTACCCTCATTTCCACGTGAGCCTTGATTTTCGTATAACTCTATGCTTCTCAGGGCTCATGTGGAAACAGAGGATACGCCCTTGAATCATAGGAGCGGGGTTTTTTGCCAGTGGCCGCAGATTCCCACCTCGGACCTACGGCTCCCGGTCAGACTGCTCATTAAGGTGGCACGTACGGGCAAATTCATGATCCCTGCCTCCGTCCCGCCACTTTCCCGGTCCACGGATGAAAAGATTTTTTAAGCCAACAAGGCATGCACGACCCGCCATTTTATTTTCACCGCCGCAAAAACACGTTGTAATCTTCTACGCGCTGTCTCCCCCTCTTTTGTCCAAAGTTAATATAATGATTTCCCCTGGAGATACGTAATGCTAGGCAACAATAAAGGTTAAGGGCCGTGTGCTCATGGATAATGTGTGAAACTACGGACCTCCGTTCGAGACCTTGCAGACTTCCTTTCATGCTTTATTTTTTCTTTGGAAAACTTTGAAACTTACATATTATTGACTATATTATTCTATCTCTTCTTCTCTATTACTGATGATTGTGAAATATTTTCTTTACATTTATCGATTTAATATATTTAAATGCTGTTTTATTAGTACAGCACTCGAATATTATTCACCATATTATTCTATCTCTTCTACTCTATGAATATAATTCTCTTCGCAATGTTCATCCAAAATGTCAGTGAATTTTTTAGGAGAGAATCCATAAGATTCTCCTCGTAAAAATGCAAGCAAACAGAGGAAATTTGGCAACATTGAAATGTAGTTACGTTATTTCGTGAGAAGAAGGACGAATGGAGATAGTTTTTAGGATACTCTTCTGAAAAGAACCATTTTCCAAAGTGGATATTTCTCTTCCAATTTCTCAAGTAATTTTGATTGCAATTTGATCTGAAAAATCTAAAAATTTCAAGGAAAAAGATGGACAATGTTCCTAAAAAATAAATATTTTATTGGTGAAAATTTGGCAACTCTCGAATGTTCATACGGCGTTCTTCCTTAGTGCGGTAGAACAGCAGCGGGAATCGCAATCTTCTAACATCAAATCGAAGCGACACTGTGGAAGGCGCTCTGAGCAACTATTCCACCTCGGGAGTATTGCACAGTATCAGCCGAAAATGAAGGCGCACTATCGTGTTCAGATCGACCGCTACCGTTTACCACTGAGTAGTGTCCAACTGATCGTACGATATGGGACTCCTGTTCGATTGACTTCGTGATATTAGGTATCAGGTGACATTTTTTGACGGGAAACTTGAATTTCGACTCAAATCGAGCATTAAAGCCAAGTAAGGAATATTTCAGCAGATCTACTCGTCAGTACCGAGAAAATTCGTCGCAATCACCAGAATTCGAACCCGGGATCTACTGATCTAGAGTCAGTGGGGCCATAGAATAGTTGTGCTGCATTTCTCTAGACGATTGTACACATAAAAATCCAAGAAAGAAAGGTATAGGCCCGCAGTCGAGCGATTTTACATCGTGGGACGCAGCACCGCTATGGTGCGGTCCTACCATACCTCTCCGAAAAATTAGCAGGAGATTCCACAACTTCATCGCGTGATATACAAAAACATGGGCCATGTTCCCGTCATCTAGATAGAGCGGGCTCGTTTCGGCACTACGACCGCAACAATCATGGGAGTTGGCCCAGTAGCGCCTTGTATCTACGGGACGTTTCATGGGAATTGTCCCTGGGAGAAACCTCACATGCGAAGTTGGAAAAAATATTGAGTTGGTTAATATTAATCCTAGTGCCAATTAAGAGTCATTTCGGAGTCCCAGGAACAAGTTAAAAAGAAGAGGAAGAAAATTTTCTGTGTTATTTAACGAAAAAAAGCGCAGAAGTTTCATTCCTGCGATTCGAACTTGGGAAAAATCCCGTGAAACGTCCCGTGGAGACAAGGCGTAGGACGATGGAGAGAGCTGCGACAGGAGATGAAAGTTTAGGGGGTCAAAAGGCTCATGAATCCGAAACCTGAATAGAACAGGTTAATTTAGAAGCTAACCTACCAAGAGCCAGAGAAATCATAGAAATTGGCCCGCGGTGGAAAATACTGTGATAAAGAATGAAAATTTAGGGGATCAGAGAGTTTATGGTACAGCTTACAGTAATTATGATTATTAAGTTTTCATATTTTGCCATGGACTTGCTCCACTGCAGGGCGCCCCGTCTACGAATTTTTATTATTGAGTGGGGGGCGGGGGGAAGGGGGTTGGGGGGTTGCGTCATGTGGCGGTGCGGTGGGCGATGCCAAGCCGCGCTTCAGGCACGGGATTGATTGGTCGATGCTTCAATCTTGCGAATTAGTGTCGAAGTAATTTGGCCCATCGCCAGGGACGCGGGGACGCTACGGTCGCCGCACAGTGGATCCAGCCAATCAGAAATGTCGGACATGAAGTTTTCAACCAAAACTGCAAATTTTGATGTTTAATTTGTCAAAATTTGAATTTTAAGGGGTGCCTCCAAAAGAAAATTTCACAAGGAAACCAATAGATTCGCTTTTAAAACCTCTAAGTTTTGTATGAACGGACTTAAAAGTTTTTCAAGTCTCCAAATTTTGTCCCACCTCTCCGATTGACTCGACCCACCGTGCGCCGGCTTGGGTTCTGCGGCTCCAGTCTGCAGCCGAGCTGGAGGCCGCAACATGTGAGCAGCCACTAAACTAGATACAATATAACGATAAAGTATTTTCCAAGCACCGCACTAACTTGTTAAGCGATGTAAAGCATTATGAACGGGCGAGGCTAGAGCTGCTCCTCGGGAATAATAATATTTGCACGCGCGCTAAGACTAAGGATAAACTTTCCGCCATCAAATATCGATGGCCGCAGAGCAAAACCGCGTATCTCCATTGAGGTGTTTTAAAAAGTCCTCTTCGATTGTTTTTCTTCTAGGGTAAAGAAGCCGAATTTTCAGCTTCGAATTCATGCAAAATATGCTGATGGAAGAGGAGATAATCGAAGAAGTTTTCTGGAAAATGTTGACTGGTTTTCCGAATAAAAATAAATGGACCACTAGACAAGGTACGAATTTTAGAATTCTAATACATGCTTCTTAACCAAAATGTCTCGTAAAACACGATGCGCACAACGAAAATTACCGAAATCAACTCCTTACGAAGATATTTAATGATTCTTGATGCGTGAACTCAAACCACCCGCTCATGAAAACTCAATGCTCTGCGTGATTCACATCGCGCGCTAAACGTTATCATGACAGTCTCTGCGATATAAAAATCTGGCAACCTCAATCTTGACGCTTTGGCTCAGCTATGGCAAATTGCTTATAATTTGAACAACACATGGTGGGACATGAACAGTGCTCTATTGAAAGGCTTGCTGAAACTGTTGTGGTGCGCGATTTGACTCACGTAGAGCTTTGAGTTTCTTGTGAGCGGGCAGTTGAAATTCCTCGTAACCAATGCGATGTAAAAACGTTAATATCTTCGTTAGGAGTTGGTTGCAGTCATTTTCGTTGCACGAATCGTGTTCTGCGTACAATATTGGTTAAGAAACATGTATCAGAATCCTATAATTCGTACCTTGTCTAGTGGTCCATTGGTTTCTCAGTACCGGCGCACCACGCCGCGTGCCGGCAGCACGAAACGAGCGCTGGCGCCTTCAAACCTAACAGGGATACTTCACGCATTGCGCAATGCGTGCAGTATCCCTGTTAGGTTTGTAGGCGCCTATGCGCACATCACGTTAGTTGCCCGCTGCGGTGGTTCTACGGCAAACTATAAATAAATTGTTTATAGTTTGAACAACACATGGTGTTAAATGAACATTGCTCGTTTGAGAAGATTGCTGAAACCGTTGTGGTGCGCGATTTGACTCACGTAGAGCTTTGAGTTTCTTGTGAGCGGGCAGTTCAAATTCCTCGTAACCAATGTAAAATAAAAACGTTAATATCTTCGTTACGAGTTGGTTTCAGTAATTTTCGTTGTGCGAATCGTGTTCTAATGTACGTGAAATTCTGGTTCAGAAACATGTATCAGATTGCTTAAATTCGTACCTTGTCCAGTGGTCCATTATGACAGGAAGTCTTCAACGTCACAAACGGAGATACGTGGCTCTTTGACCCGATGTATATTAGTTTGTTTTACTGTCTAGGCTATAACTAGGAAGGTAACGGATATATATAAGGATGCTTTCATTAAACTTTTGTCGATCATTCGAGAGTTGCCAAATTGTCCCAAATAAAACATGTACTTTTGAAGAAATGTATGCGTATATTTCTTTGAAATTTTCAGACTACATAGATCAAATTAAGAGCACAATCTTCTAAAAATTGGAAGAAAAATATTAACAAATTTTCCCAAATAATCGAGATTGGTCACAGGAAATTTGGCAACGCCTGAAGGCTCTTACGGCGTTTTTCCTTAGCACGGCAGTAATGTGAAATGGCCTGTGAGAGATGGATCGCGGTAGCAGCCGAGGGGGCAGGGGCACCTATTACTGACATTTCCAAATTCGGAGGCTTTTAGTTTAAGGCCACTCTAATACTTTGTGTCTGCACATTCGAGCTGAGAGATTGCATGTGCAGTAAAATGCTCTCATGTCAAACCATTACTTAAGCAAAGTTGGCCATTCACACCTTATTTGTGAGAAAACAAAATAATGTCGAGTAAGCAAGAAAGAAAGTTACAAATAAAGAGAAATCCTAGATAGGAATTGAATAAAAGAAAAAAATCAGCATCGACAGGGACGAAGGAACGCGCGCTAAGCGCTTCGATCGTGACCGAGAAGGAAGCCGAATCGCCTTCAAATTTGTCGACGCAACACGCACGTTCATTGAGCTGCAATAGTTGCATCGCAACGCCGAACTCTCTCTCCACGCTAAAAATTAGGATTTTTAGCATGGGTAATCACTGCAACTGTTGACCATTACTGGATTAATCATCAATACTTTGTTCGGGGTCGCTTTATGATCATCCAGGCTTTCGCGATTCATTATTAAATCCATTGAATCTCGTTCCTGATGAAATTTTTCACGGAGCAAGAGGAATAACGAATTTCTAGCTTTTGAGTTGACTCCTATTCCCCGTTTTGAGATCATTAGAAGACTGTGAAGTCAGTTGTGTAGTTTCAACTTCGGGGCACTTTTTTTCTGTGCATTTTTCCTGCTCCAAATCTATTGCTTGCAGTATACAGTTAAAACAGTTTTATGAAAATTTAAAAAACTAAACCAATTTTCTTTGCGGGGGAAAAATAAACTATTGTAGATTATGTTGGACGTCAAAATAGATCTACTCTAGGTCGAATGACTAGTTCATGGGAAGTGAACCAAAATGGCTCGAAATATTTGCATGTACCATATTAGAAGTAGTCTGTGAGTATATGAAACATGAGGATTTTTCCTCTAAAATACAATTCAGAATACCTTAATTCTAGCTCCAACCAGATGAAGGAAGCAGGGTTTTAAAATTATTATCATTATTGAACAAGTAATGTACTCTGTTGCCTTGCAAAATGCACAGTAACCTTAATAATGTTATGACTGTATATATTCTCATGTTTCAACCTGCACTGACAATCTGAAGTCAACAATTCATACATTTTCGGTCCGCTCTCAAATAATTCCCTTGAATTTTGAAGAGTTAAATAATTGTAGCATAACTTTTTGAACATATCCGATTGAAAGTAATTTTGCAGTTACGATTGAGCTTGAGGGTTTCCAATCCTTCCTGTTGCACTCTTCTATGTAAAAAAATTCACCAAACAGTCTCTCAATTTTGAATTAGAAGTTCAGCCATTCTCCGGAAATAGCGGAGCAAATAGAACGTAAAGCTGCCGCGAGAGAGATATTAATATTCACGAAAGTTTTTGGTCTTGATGCGCAATACAAACATTAAAACTTTAACGCGCTCGGAACTTTGAAACTGAACTTAGTCTTCAGGTTAGATAACGGTCGATAGAATTACTTGCTCTGAAAAAATCTTCCAGAGTTCGATTACTGTGATAAATGTGGACTATTAAGACACTCTGAGTAGCTTATTTTTTCCTCTTTTGAGCTCATGCGCTTTACTTTTTCTTTATCGTTTTCTTCTATTTTATTCGTTGAACGGACAACGATGGGTATTGGAACTCGATACGGAATCGGTTGATCGTGTCGTGAAATCGTGTAGAAGCTGTCGAATTTGACGAATGATCATTGGATGGACAGAGCTGGTGAACAATAAGTCCATTCGTCCCACATTGATGAAGATTATGCTCTCCGGAACCTTAATATAGAGAACTGCATCCATCATGACAATTTTGACCGTGGTTTCATTCACCTATTCCAAATCCATGGTGCATTTTTATTGACCATTCAAACTTTTTTTTAATCGAACTTGACAGCTTGAAAATTACTGAGGTGGTTAGCAGATTGGGCACTGACCTTTTTTAGGTCATCGCGGTGGTACAACAGCAAAACGCCCGAGTAACAATGGTGGGTAAAAGGATTCGATTTAAAAAGAAATAATTGATAATTGGAAATCAAAAATATTTTTTCTTGGGTCCACCTTCGGAAATGAAGTAAAATCGCGTCAATTAAGAATGAATCCGCTGAAATGAATTAAAATTCTGCTAGATAGCATCTGTTCTTCTCGATAAAACCATTTTCCTCCTTAACTCAGAGGAAACATTTTTGGCGGACAGCTCAAGAATATTTCGGCTTAAATCAGGTACTTATTTCAGTAAGTTGACCAGTCGCCAGACTTATCGATGGTGATAGTGCAGAAGTGCGTATCTCGGAAAACACGATTTTCCAGGAGAGTACAAAAAAACTTTACATTCCTCTTTATTGTTAGTAGAAGGGTAATAATTCTTGAGGATAGCAAGAATAAATTTTTCAGACTCCATCAGCGCACTTTCAATAATTTCTCGAACTGTTAGAAAATACGGCAGAAATGCCGAGGCTCGTATTTTCGGCCCTAAGAATTGACACTTCATCACGAGACACGCATTGTTACAATAATTAGAGTTTTAAACCTGTTGTTGGCGGATTTGGATCATTTAAAGACTGAAAAAAGAGTTTCACGCTTTAAATTCCGTAAGACTCCAAAATTCTAAACATCTCTAGTCAACATCGTTGTACACGGCCACTCAGATACGCTACAGAAGAGCGCCTTCAACCCACTATGTAATCTTAATGCAAAATTCTGATACCACTATTCGTGCGTCACTTCAGTCATTTTGCATACCCGGCCAATTGAAGGCAAGTCATTTACCCAGGCAACAGGGTGCAGATTCCAGCGAAGTGATACGTATCTTTTAGGGAACAGAACCTTCCGGGAGAGCTTCATCTGATATCCAAGAAACCCAACCCCCAGGGGCGCCCCCCTTCCCATCCGAGGAGCAAAACCCCGGGGGGGGGGGGGGCTGTCACATATGACATCCGAGAAGCCCAACCCCCCAGGGGCTGCCCCCCTTGGAATCCAAGGAGACAAACCCCCGTGCCCTTTTCGTTCACAGAGGAAGAAAAGGAAAATCTCTCCTCGAATCAAGAATACAACCGCTTGAATCGATCGGTTTTCCGCTCAATATATATTCTTGCTACATGAACATTTTCTTTTTTTATTTTCGATATGATCATATCTTCTTCCTGATCCAAGATAAATGTGATACTTCGGCCGAAAGGTGACGAGTCCTGCTCGGATCAAAAGTCACCTTATTCCTTGTGTTCTTTAAAAGAGTTTGCTCTGTACGCGGGTGAAACATGACTC
>NW_017547427.1:2992334-3004965 GCF_001854935.1 Bemisia tabaci
TTTTTTTATGCTCTTTCGAACGAGCTATCACAAAGGGGGTCTTCCCATTTGAAAATTAAAAGTTGGGGGCCGTTGCCCCCCCAAGGGGGGCCCCCTGAAAATTTTAGGGGGGCCAAAAAGTAGCCCCTTTGACTTAGGAATATCCCCCAGGTTTCAAATCTTTACCTCAATTAGGTAAAAAGTTAGAGGGGGTGGAAGGGACTTTTGGATCACCCTGTAGATAAATTGTGTAGAAATTCGTGTGCTTTGTAAATCCTTAAGTTTGTACGGAATTACCTTAATATTTACAAAACGCACATTATATTTTCCTTAACTACATATTTTTTTCATCAATTAAAATGAGAATAATCCATACAGAGTGTGAAAACATTTCAAAGTCATGCGTTGAAAAACGCTGACTCCACGCGGCGCATTGGCGCCTACAAACCTAACAGGTATACTTCACGCATTGCGCAATGCGTGAAGTATCCCTGTTAGGTTTGTAGGCGCCAATGCGCGTTCAGCGCTGGCTGCTCGCCGGACTCGCCCGCCGCGCCGCTCCGCAGCGTGCCACGGCGCTTGAAGCAACTATTTCACACCAGAGGTATTGCACAGTATCATACAAAATTGAAAGCGCTCCAACATATTAGGAATGGAAGGTCAGGCATCCTTCAAAAGTACGGAGCTTTCTTCGCAAAAAATAAATCAAGATACTACGGCCCAAAAAGAGAGCGGTAGTCCAAAAACTCACCAAGTCCTAGCATCCGTAATGAGTAACGTTTAGCATACACTTCATCGCCAGGATGTTGCTTACTCGTCATCGGCTATAAAAGGCTATAAGAAATTGTGTTGCCGGCTATAGAAGCTATTGGAAATCTTATAGCCGGCTGTAGGTCTATAGTATTTTGGAACACAGATTCTACTGCCAATTTTTTCCAGGGCAATTCTCGAAACCTTCCGTGATTTTTCTTCTCTGTGCGAAGAAAATTCTGCATAAACTTCATGGAATGGTGTCAATTCGTTCTCTTTTAAGAAAATAACATAGAGGCGGAGATTTTCAGCGACATCGCAAACGAGTTATGCGATTGCCGACTTACACCGTCGATACATGATCCGGAAAAAGAGGACGAAAAAAAATTGTGTTGCTCTCTTTCACCTGGAAATATCTTCACGAGCTTGTTTCCTCCTGGAACTTAGCTCCGGGACCTGTGTATGGAAGCCAATAATCCGAGAACAAATACGACTGAATATTTTTCGTCAAAGACAAGAAATAGGATTGTCGAAGGGTAGAGAGAAGCTAGCGCATTACCTGCAGCCATATTCTTGCCGGGGCTCCTTTGTCAGAGGTCCAGTTGTGAGTTATTTATGCCAGGATAGCCCACCGGGAAGTCTTGCATCTGCTCCTTATTTCGTCTGCCCTTGTTTCTCCGTTCCGTTCCGTTCCGCTTCGGTCCGGTGCCGGTCGTTCCGGTTTACCAAAATAATTCCCTGTCAACGTTCTCCCGCACCGATATCACTGAGAAATTCATGCGATTCACCCCGCTCGCGTCCGCAAAACCGAGTGGATTTTTCATTCCGGAACTTATCCGCTGCGCAGCTCTCTGGTTGTGTTCCCGGATGGAAGTTACCGCATTGAGCAATTAGCGGTGCCCTAACGATTGAACTCACTGTAGAACATCCGATACCGACCGCAGAACAAACAGGGATCACTATTCCGAATTATTGGTAATTGATACTTGACGATTAAATTATTTTCCGGATTTAATTATTCCGGACTTAAAACTAATGCTATTCCGGACGGTGGGTTGCTATTGGCCGCGATTCGACAATCTTCACGAGTTTTTCCTTTTCTTTTTCACCCGGTGATTTCGCTCGTAATTAACGCCGCAGATTTTGTCCGTATCCTCCTTTGTTTTCTGAAACAGAGAAAAAAAAAACAATTGAAAAACGTTAGTTTAACAACCTTTAAGCGGATGCGTTTTTTACTGAGGCTTTGGCGGTAAAGAATGGCGGTCACTATGCAAGGTTTCAATGAAAGCACCAACATATTTTCTGCTCAAAATTTTATAAGGGAACCGAATGACACAACAGGTTGTCTGGAAATAAAACCCCAGTCAAAAATAAAAGTTTAAAATTGACATTACTTAAATTACAAAAATAAAAGTGACATCAGTAGTTTTCAATAACTTTCCTTTAATCCGTAAAACCACTCGTTGAGTCAATCGGTTTCTACATAACATTTTGAAGAGGAAAAAATTACTTTTTCTAACATTTTGAAGAGGAAAACATTACTTTTTCTATCAGTCAAACCCTGTTTTAGTGGCTCATTGTTACAAAAGAGATAAAGAGGTTATGCATATTTTCATTTCGTTTTCAATATATAAGGAAGGCCAGGAAACACCCTCTATGCTGCAGTTTATGATCTATTCTGAAATCGACGTCTTGTAATATCGATGTCTATAAGCCATGCCCCGCAATGAGTATGATAATTTTCATCTCTATAGCTGGCTATGCTTTTTTAAGATAATCCTAAACATTGAATATTAATAGGAGGCGTATCGTGTGTAGTATAATACGTATGATTAACGTAAATGTGTATGATTTAAATATTATGATTACTTTCAAAGTTACGGTAAAAGTGCTTCCCCGGAGTTTATGCAGGAAACACCGCCAGTTTTAATATTGAATCACTTCAATACATGCAGTTAAAAATCATGAAGCTGCTTTCGTCTGTTCAGGAAAAAAAATTCCTCGGAAAATCTCTGAACTTCCCAGATCGAAGAGAAAAAAAGGATGAAAAGGCCTATTTTTTGGGTGCTTTCCATGACTGTCTTGTCTCCTTCATACGCGTGGCCCGGCATTGTGTCGACTTTAAGTTATGATCTTCAAGTGCCAACTTTTTCATTTTCTGAAGTTTCAAGTTATAAAAAAGAAACGAGTTCAAAAAGTTTACTTTTGTTATTTTCTTGTTTCGCGCCCCCGTTACACATAACTCTTCTCTGTCTCCTGAAATGGCATGGCACCTGAAGTCAATCTTCTCGCGGCCCATCACAAGTTACTACTTTTATCTAGCAACAAAGTACAAGGTGTCTTTAGGCGAGCTTTGTTTGTTGAATTGCGAAATTTATCCTATAAAAGATTTGGATGGAAATTGATTTAAAGAGTTTCTGGTCTCCTTCGACACATGAGTGATTTAAAGCGCTTGCGAATACTATGACAAGTACTTTTTTCCAATTTTTCACTTTTACCTCCCGTTTGGACGCAACAGTCATGCGAACTCAATAGTCATCCCTAAAACTTTTCGTCCCATGTAATGTTAGACTTTTGAACCCATTCCTCCGAAACATCCCTCCATGACGCTAAATGAGAATCCCCTCCAAGATGAAGACGTCAATTATTTTTCCTAATTGTAAGTTTTTTTTTTCTTTTTCAAAAATCTCACTAAATTTAATGATGCCATAGTTTCTTTGATCTGGAAAGTTATTCTGATACGTAATTCCAAAAGGACGACCTAAATGAACACAGGAAATCTTATTACCCTCAGAATTATCTACTCCACTTGGGACTTAGTTGCAAGGTACTTTTGGTTTTTTTCTAACTATTGTACGAAAAAATTTAATATGAGAACACATCATGCACGACAGAGTAATTTGAATTTCAGGGATTTATGAACTTAAAGAAATTTTGAAATGCGTTCTTTCGCAAAAAAATTTCGCCAAATTTCATCGAACATTTTATTTGTCTGCTGAAATAAATATAGATTGTGAATATTAGTTTACACATTTCAAGGAATTAGCTTCACCTCTCCGCGGAAACCCCCTAAAATTATCAAAATAATTTAGCCTACCATTCTTCTGTATAAAAAGATAAATTCAAGCGCATTGAAGGGCATTTCTTAGTCGGGGTGTTTCAGGATCTCCGATAGCGTTCCATCCCCTATAATGAAAGCAAACGCATGAAATTCATTGAAACTTTTTCTGAACTTTTTTTATGATTTAACATTGCCAAAAACTAAAAATTTCAGAAAATTCATCCAAAAGTTTCCTCTCTAAAATATAAATTAGCTGTGGAGATTCTGAAACACCACAACCAATAAACGCCCTTCCTGCACCCAACGCTCCAATCATCCGATGAGATTCGGCGATGGCGGATGTGACTTGATTCGTTCCTACTCAACGCGGCCCGGCCGTCATCTGAAACATCTGACTCTTCGCCTGTCATCACAAAAATTGCTACCCCTAAAATTTCCAGCCTGGAAACCGAGTTCCTCCTCCGCGGGAAACGTGACATTTTTAAAGTGTGCGCTAAACTAAAATGAGGCGTTTAGGTAAGATTGGAAAGGGAGGGGTTGAGGCAGGGTCTTTATTGAAGTGCAGGGACCCGTGAGCGACTCGCCACCTCGACTCGAGGGATGATGGGGGAACGCAACCCCCCTCCCCCCTTCACCATTTTCCACAACACGCCTCTCCAAATCCGATCTCACCTCCCCCTA
The DNA here is from genome assembly GCF_001854935.1 of Bemisia tabaci. Taxonomy (NCBI): domain Eukaryota; kingdom Metazoa; phylum Arthropoda; class Insecta; order Hemiptera; family Aleyrodidae; genus Bemisia; species Bemisia tabaci. The sequence continues at coordinate 2,996,806 of NW_017547427.1, forward strand.
TCCTTTCGACGCTCCGGATTAAATCCCGACAACGACAATTTTCGGAGTAAATAAATTTAGGGGGTGATAAATGAACACCAGCCTTGATTCTCACCCCCGCAAGAGGTCGCTCCGCAGAACAACACCCTATGTATATTCAGACATTGCCAAATTGCCTCTGATGAAATGTGTATTGTCGAGGAAAAATATGGATATTTATCCTTGACATTTTCGGGATTACTAGACTGCATGACAAAGTAAATTCTCTGACAAATTTAAAAAAAGAAAATTCAGAAGTATTCGAGAAAATTTGGATTTCTTCAGAAGAAATTTAACAACGTTTGAATTTTCGTTTGATTGAACGTTCTTCCTCAACACGACAGCACTGTGCGTCACAGCAGACTCATTCACCACTTGCAGTGGGGCGGTTGTTGAACCCTTAGCGAATGATCTTGATCGATAGACTCCTATCTTCTTGTTAAAATGATATGCATCGGTTAAGATCTTGACTCACTATTCTAACCTCCATTACAAAAAGGCAAAATTCCCCCCAGACAGCGGTGCTGATGTGCCTACAGCATGTAGTTTTCATATTAGCAGCATTGACGAACTCATCCAAATTTCTCAACCCCCATCCCCGGATGGGCCCGAAAGTTGATGGATGCAAACGTTGGGCAAAATTTGGACTGCATTTTGCAATTTGGAACTATAAATTCTGGCTCCTCTAGAAAAACACTCATGTGCATGGGTAAATTAATATCACATGCATCGTTTTTAAACCGGGCCAGAATTTATTGTACTAATTGAAAAATGTAGTCCATTTATCAAGCAACTGAGTTTGGCTCTTGACTTTAGCAGGGTGTTTTCTCCTTTGGGTTGCAACCTTTCTGATTTGGTCGAAGAAGTTGAACAAATCCACCCGCGGAAATTTGCCTACAGGAATTTGACCGCTTTTAACATAAAGGAACCAAGCCACATCAGATATTACCAAATTTAAGTGGGCAATTTAATTTTTTACAATAGGATATTTTGATTGCATTTTGCAATTTGGAGCTATAAATTCTGTCTCATCCGAGAAAACACGTATGTGCATAGGGAAACTAATGGCACATACGTTGTTTTTAAACCGGGCAAGAATTTAAAGTTCCAAATTGCAAAATGCAGTCCATTTCTGCGGATTCCTGTGAAGATGATAAGGAATTTGCTTCGCAGTTAGCAGAGAACTCATTGGCATTTGCACACAAATCTGCACAACCGCTTTTACGTAAAAAAATAAATTGCCCTATTAAATTTGGCAATAGCTGATGTGGCATAATTCCTTTCTGCTTTAATTAATCTACCTGTGAAATACTTAAGTTTATGAGTTTTATCATTTTCTTCGAGATCATCAAAAACATGTTCATCGAATGCAAAACTCAGGAGGCAAAGATATGAAAAGGCAGAGTGGGATGTTATTGATGTAATAGAGAATTTGCAGGTGTCTAAAATTTGATGAATTTCGTGTTCAAGTGTAAACTACTGAGTGAACTGAACACGAGGATACTTTTGGTTCATGAATTGAACAATTATAGGAGAAGATATGACAAAATTATCTAATCTGCTAAAATACGTGTGTTTAAATGGGAAATGCCGCCAGATGACGTTACTAGGCTGTGCATTTTCTCACTTTTAAATCTATTTTTATACTATTTCCCATATCAGAAAAAAATTATAAAAAATACCGCGAAATCAGCTCTTTAAGCACTTTCAGATGAAGCAATGAAAAATTTGCGCGCAAATTCTCCATTGATAGAGTGCCCCCTCTATTTTAATACTATTTAGTACTATCTCATCAGTATCGACCAATCAAAAATGAAATGCCTGTCGGAATGTGGAGGAGTGAACTCTATGTAATTTCGAGGGAAACAAAAGAGTCAACGACATGATTTCGTTTCGATCGGAGGGTGAGAAAACGCGTTGAAGATGAGCCATTGAACAAACGCTGAGCTTCTGTGGGAAAGACAATGCTTGTCGAGGACTGGAGCGGTGAAAAGAGGGGGCGGGGGCCAGATATAATGTAAGGAGAGTGGAAAATCGGGGGTGAGGGAATCGACTAATTTATTGAGCTGTTTGGAGGTGTCGCCGCGGAGAAAACACCATCTTCCGATGAAATTTATTCGCATCTCAAAAAAATAAAATAAAAGTGGAGTGGCGAAACAGCGTGCGAATTGCTTTTCCCTGATACACGAAAATAGAGACTTGCCTCTTGCTTGCCTCGCGATCGCCTTTCTGCTTTCGAACACTGTCCTCGTCCTTGTTTGTTGTTGTTGTAGTCTGGTGTTGAAAGTGCGTTTAGATAAAAGGGCAATGATAAAACGAACGTAGAAAATACCTTCCGGAACCGCTCAGAAATTAAATCGCTGGGATCGCAACCGATAAAATTCCAAAGTATGTGAATACATCAATTTTTTGCAGCAGAATATTTTTGAGAAACACTGCTGAAGTGAATTATTCCAATCGCCGAGGAGAGTGTCCAAGATTATTAGAATCCCTAAGGAACGGGATATAATCCTTTCAGAAATTGGCCTGGTGAGTTGTTGCATTGAGATCGCCTTCAATTTCAAGTGATACTGTGCCACGCTCGGGTGGTCAAATAGTTGCGTCTTACACATGTACTTTCGCTGATTGCGTTAATTTTCGTTGTTATTCTTTAAAATCCAGCGACTTTAGCCGTTGCAGAAATTGACTTGGTGAGTTGGTGCGTTAAGTTCGCCTTCAACTCCGAGTGATACTGTGCTACGCTCGGGTAGTGGAATAGTTGCTTTGCGCTTACCTGCGCTTAGTAAAGGTCGTGTTGTTTCGTTTGTACTCATATTCCTCGTGATATAGATCATGAGGAAACGCAAAAATTCTCGCGTAGTAATTGGTAGGGCCTTGAGGGGGCCTCTTAATGATAATTTGAAAGGTACGAAGAATAATGAAAATTATCAGTGACAACATAGTTTTTTTCCTTCCAAAACAATGCTTGGCTCCAGGAGATTTATGTTGAGCTACTTGAGAAGCACAGCATTGTATGCCAAGACAGGAAAATGGCAAAGATACTCATGAGTCGCCAGGCCTGTCTTGGTCCGGTCGGCAAAGCTAGAGTTATAATACTTAAATAATTGGATTAGATTTAGCAATTAGGAACCACCATCCCTAGCTCTTCTATCACCTTCTCTGCTCACCTTGCTCTTCTAAGCACCTTTAGAAAACCAATGGCATATGTTGTTTCTAAAATGAGCCACAAATACTGGTTCCTTATTGCAAAATGTGTTCCGATTGGTCGTATTCAAAATCGAAAATCCATAGGTTTTATACGTGTTTTGAGGAAGAAATGTCTGACGTGATTGAAAGCTTCGAAAAACGAGATGTCAACTTGATATATATTTGTTCGTCCTTATCGAACACCGCAACTCGATCATTCGTATTCAGAGAAAAGGACATTTATAGTTAAAAATTAACCCCCTGAAAGTTATTTGAACTATGAAATTCGATAAATTCATTGTTGGGATTCTACATAATTGTTTGCCGCCCTCTCCTTCCAGTTCCACCCGACGCAGAAAGTGGGGTTCGCTGAGTTGATGAATGATTGAACCTCAGCATGATGGATGTGAAATCATTGTCACTTCCATGTTATTAGTTGACGCATTCGCGATCATATGGTCTATATGCTCCATGACATGTTCTTCACAACTCACGACGGATTAATTTATCAAGCGGGTTCATATCCTTATATTCTTAAACCCACAATATTTCTCTTCATTTTCTCACATGATGTGACCTTTCAATGGTTATTTGACTTAAAATCAGCAAAACAACGACCAAGACAAACATTTTAAATTCCAGATAGATTTGTTTTTTGAGTCAGGGAAAACGGGATTATGACACGAGAAAGCTTCAAATTTTGAACTCAGTAACGAGGGAGCACTGTTCGATACAAAATTATCTATTTTCTACTTTACACTAAACTGTAACATGCGAATGAAAATCAAGGAATTCTTCAGAACCCTTTGAGAGATTTCATTTTTCTTACTAGTAGTCCACAGTCTGAAAATTATCGGTTTTTGGAGAAGATGAGGGATGAATATCGGCTGATTCATTTTAGAAATCCGAAATTCGATTTGTGCAAATTGATTTTCATTTCTTTGGGTGTGCCTTAAAAGGCAACATCTTATTGACGGTATATTCCACCGAGGAGAAAAATGCTTGCCTAAGCATGACAATTCTTGAATTGATGGTCCACGCTTTATTTTTTCTTGATTCAAGCTTATTTTAACTAGGAATGAGGAAAAATGCTTGGATGAAGCAAAAGACTGGTTTAGATTTAGAAGCATTGTCCCAGATTCAAGACTTTTTTATTGGCTGCAAATTCAAAACTTTTTTCCAGCTAAGTCTCAGATTTGTCAAAGGGAGGCCTTACAATTTTTAGATCCTTTACTTACGCTTCACTTTATGGGTGGTTTCACGATAACTGGAATATTTTTGTCGCCATATAACAGACAACATATTTTTTGGTCATATCTTTAGTAGTAATGATAATCATTCGAAATTTTTGGCATTAATCTACACAGGGTTACGTGTTATAATGCTTCTCAAAGATTTATCGCTCTACTTTTCAATTTTAATATATAAATGGCCGAAAATGTGCAGTCTGAAACGCTGGCTTTTTACCGCGTGACAGACAGCACATTTTCGGAATTTACATAATATTTATTGAGAAGTAAAGCAATAAATCATTAGAAAGCGTCATAGTACGGAACCCTTTGAAGATTAATGCGAAAAAATTCAAGTGATTATCATTTCTACAAAAAATATGACCGAAAAATGTGTTGTCTGTTACGGCGACAAAACTATTCCAGTTATCGTGAAACCACCCATATCTTGTCGACTGGTCCATTGGAGCAAAATATGAGTAACAAAAAGTCCCACTTTTTGTAACAGTGTAACAGGCAACACATTTTCCGGTCATATTTTTTGTAGAAATGATAATCACTTGAATTTTTTCGCATTAATCTTCAAAGGGTTCCGTACTATGACGCTTTCTAATGATTTATTGCTCTACTTCTCAATTAATATTATGTAAATTCCAAAAATGTGCTGTCAGTTACGCGGTAAAAAATAGCAAAACACACAGCACATTTTCGGCCATTTATATCTTAAAATTGAAAAACGGGGCGATAAATCTTTGAAAAGCGTTTTAACATGTAACCCTTTGAAGACTAATGCGAAAAAATTCGAGTGATTGTCATTTCTACTAAAAATATGACCGAAAAATGTGTTGTCTATTACGGTGACAGAACTATTCCGGTTATCGTGAAACAACCCTTATATATTTCCAGGAACCTTCCCGACTCCAGTTCCGGACCACGAAGTCGACTGCCGACGTATCGCACAACTTCCATTTTTAAGGACCCGCAGATTTCTGTGGTCGAGGTCAAAGTAAGAATGAACGGGTTTTATGTGAGGGAATTCTATGAGTCTAACAAGCACTTTCTGGGGCGCTGCTCGATAGAGGTGCGCTTGAATGAGGAGAGAAAAAAACTCGGAAATGAATTGGTCAAGTAAAAGCTCGCCTTTCAACTGTCGACGTGACGCTGACGTCCAGGTTGCAGTAATCAGACCTTGTGTCGCGTCGTGTCGCCGCACAACAGGGCCGGACCCTGCGGGAGGTCGCACATTAAATTGTGGACTAAGTCTCTCAATTTTTATGTTAATTTTGTCACATTACGATTTGTATGGGGTGTGCTTTGGAGGGAATTTTAAGAGAAAACCAGTGAAACCACTTTTGAAACCGTTACCTTTCGTATTAACATAGATATGAGCTTTGAAAGTTTCTATATTTTGTCCGACTTCTCAAATTTACTTGCTCCACTGTGCGCCATCGCCGTTGTATGAGCAGTGCATCGCACCACCCTCCCGACAAAGATTCTCCATCCGAAACAGTTGCCGGCAACAGCCTTAATCCCTCTTTATTTCACTGATGAAAGAAACAGATAGGAGATGTACCGCTAAAAATGGGTCTGAGGGGCGATTATGGCTAAAAATGCGAATTTTGCGGCTCGTGTTCGAGTGCCGGAGAATTTGCAGTATGCGCCAAAATCGGCCCTTAGACTCGGAATGAGACTAAAAATTAACAAACCATGGTGCATTCCGTAAATTATAAACCTTCAATGCTCAAAAAATCGTAGAGCTGAGGCAATTCAGGTAGGGTGCGGGTCCAAGAACGGCCCTTATATCGATAGCCCTCCTTTGACCAGAATCAGTCCGACTATGATATAAATTTTCACATTCCCACAGTTTTTTGATTGGCTTCTCGATCAATGACTCAAATTTTCGGATGATCAAAAATTTAATATTCGAATCTAATCAAAATTAATCGATTAATGTTCTAACCTGAGCCTGGAATGCCCACATGGCATCCCAGGTGCATGTCATTCCATCAACCGATTAATTTATCGCTAAACGAAAAAATCTACACGTTGCCTAAAGATTTATCTCATAGCTTTCTATAGCCGGCTATTAAATAGCTAAAAGTTTATAGCCTTTTACAGCCGATGCGTGGCAATGAGGATATAGCGAACAGCTATAAAAGGTAAAGTCAAGGGTGGCTAGACATTTTACCCAATTTTGTTTGATCCAAACACTGTCCCGTTATAAAGTTAATCCAATAGTTTTTTTGTGTGCAATGCTCTATGAACCAATAATTTACTTAGTCCAGTTATGCAATGGTATAACTGCTGAGATTTTGCCAAATAATGGGATTTAACCCTTAGATTCCAGAGGTGGATCAAATTGACTAAAAGATCGCTGAAAACACGCACTTCGCAGGTTCTTTGGGGATGGTACATCCGAACTGAGATGTAGGTCTACGAATACATCTTTGAAAAAAGCAAGACATTACATTGAAAAAAAATACAAAATGAAATATCAACACAACCGAAGATAAGAGAGACGTTTTTGGGGCTGGTTTGTATAGGTTTTCTTCCGAACCAGAGAGAAAATTCATTGGCAGCATAGAGCGGAGCATCGCGGGCTTACGCCTTGCGCCGTAGCGCCTTCAATTTTGCAGATGCAACACGGACACGGATGCATTAAGCACGAATAGTCGTATCCCTGCGTCGTCATCAACGCGCGACCTTTTCCTTGCTCTGTTCCCATGTTGTGTTGGTTCCGTCTATCTTATTTGTAGTGGTGCTTCAAGGGCTACGTTAGCAAAACAGCCGGAGGTAGGAGAGATGTAATCGGACCTTTTTTGTCATGGGAACGGAGTTCCCCATGATATTAGAATCGTTCCGTTGCTTTCGCTATGGGATTCCCTATACCTCTGCGACCTTGAGCGTTTCGCCCAGTCTCCGATTTTTGGTTCATTTTTCGATGTATCAAAAACCGTTGTATTTTTTAGCCAATCATGTCTCTATGTCAAGTTGTGTTGATTGCTAAAATTCGCTTTCAGCGAGTTTTTTTCCACCTCGAGATGTCGTGTCTGACTGGTAAATCTGCGCAGAACCACGAAGTTCCGTTTTTAGGCAAATTCTTTTTTTTTGGGAGGTTCTGATTGGTTATTTTTCGCCATCAGTTTTCTGTTCGTTGGTGCAAAAGATCGCCTACCTCGGTGTTCTTGAGAAGCCGCCATTATCCCACCTCAAATTTGAAAAATAGAAGTAAAGAAATAATAACCATCGTACAAGGTGGAAAATTGTTCTGGAGGGCTCGTTACGGATAAAGAAGTCAAAATCAGAGCTCGATTGATTGATTTAATTCATGGATACGCAAATATTGCCTCAGCTTACTGCCGCGATGGCAAATGCCTGCTGATATGAACCTTGAGACACATGATAGCATAGGCAAAGAATGTTTCACAGAGAAAGGCGCTTAGCTCATTTCTCCAGAAGCTACGAAGACGCGAATCGCCGAATCGCTCAAGGACAACTCTTGTGATAAGTCCCGCCCATCGTCCGAGCCTTTTAAATGCTATTTTTTCCCCATCTGTCGTTGATCTGCGATAGCCTAGTTGACTGAGGTGCCCCATATTTTTGATAAGGTGCGGGCAATAGGTGATCGGGAGTTCGATACCCGACGATGGGAGTTAATTTTTAATGGTTGTATTGAATGTTTTAGACCAATCATCAAAAAATAATTAATACTAGATGATAAATGTAC